>JAHRHJ020002996.1:0-271813 GCA_019776745.2 Taxus chinensis | reverse complement strand
ACCCTCGTAATACTAGAGTCGTACAAGAGATTACTTGTATATGAGTTCAAAAAAAAAAGAAATTTAGTTTCCATTTTCAATTAACCCCCTTCGAACCTTGTTAATATGATTTGAAAGAGGATCAATAGAAATCAAATCCAATGGCCACACAATATGACATCAGTCCTAAAAATTTATACCATAACAATAAAATCAACCGACACGTTAACGAAATCATGCATCTCAGAGTTAAACCACCGTCAGTTCTCTCACAAATCAACAAAAACAGGTTCCAAATGCTGCGTTTTTGTACAAGAAGCACAGCCACGTTGTCCTGGAGAATCCCAGGTCTAGACCCTATATGGATGTATTCACAACCCAGATTCATTAAATAAAACTGTCACCAAATTACATACAAAGAAGAAACCGCTCTATTGCGCCGACACACAAATTTCCAACAGATAGGCTCGAATGCATGCCGATTATCCGACAAGTCCTAACTCGTTCGAGATCACCAAACGTAGTGGGTTTCACAACAATCATTTCACCATACAGACAGAACTGGAGGTTTTCTTAAAACTTAACTAATAACTCAGGGCCAATAGAGTTGTTTAAAACCCCCACTATCGATTCCATCAACCAAAAACCCTATTTAACCGAGTTCCCACTTGCTCAAGATGTCCAAGTTATTTAACAAAATATCTTAACAAAAGCTTACAACAGTATTACTGACTTCCACGGTTGCGAAACCAGAATACAAGATTTCCAAAACCCAAAAAATTAATAACCAATAAGCATGAAAGGCACAAAAACAAATAGAGAAAGTTGTTTTAATGAAATAAGTTAGCGGGATCAAGAGATTTTCACAAATTAGAGATATCATGCTGATAGTGCGTGTGAAATCGAAGCAGCCCTTTTCATCACGATCCTTTTCTTCTCTCTCTCACGAAGATCAACATACCAACCCTATTCCAGTGTTTTCTTCTAACATTCCACAAAATGAAAATCGCTATGCACCCTCACAACCTCGCCTACAATGAAGCGTGAACTGATGGTTCGAAAACCAGAGGCATGAAGCGTGCAAAGAAAGCCCCTAAAACTGAAACAACTCAACAAAAATCCCTTGGATGCCACCCAAGGTGGGGGATCGAAACCCAAATAATGTAATTCCATTAACTTCAAAGTTTCCCAATAATCCTCCTTGCTGCGACTACCAACCATTTTGCATGAAGTGCCAATCACATTTAAATAAAAATTACCAAAGACTTTAGTGATGCTGTACCAAGAGGCTCTTCACCAACCACTAATCCTGCCAAAGTAAGTAGTCTGTTGACTACAGACCGGTATCACTAACATTAGCCATATGAACCGTTTCTAAACTGTATGTGGACCCTCTTAGGTTCCAATCCATCCACTAACTTAGGGTTAAGATTAATGGCTTAGGTTACGATCTTAGGTGATGGTTAAAGTTTATACCTTAGATATAACACTAAACACTAACCTTATGGCATCAAGTCCTAGCAATTAGGTTAGAGATAAACCCGTATAGGTGTATTCAAAAAATACATAGTTTAGAAGAAACTTTGGAGAAAACTAGGGTAGATCACCCAACTACCTTGTAGTATTAGGTTCTAGGTGAGATTAGTACCTCCCAGTAAACCTTTCCTGATTTTGTTTGCACGAAGTATGTAGCTAGGTTCATAAATTGTATCATGGACCATCCACGCTTAGAATGGGAAGTACCTAGATATCTTACCTAGCTTCGGGTCCTGTATCTCCCAGGCCATAAATCGATGAATGAAAACCACAATTACAACTGTAATGAACTGCCATGTTGATTCCTAGAAATCAAAATGAAAACTTTCCAAGGAATGGAAATATTTCATTGAGGAGAATTAAATAACTTACTTCTAAGTTCATTCCAAAACTTAATAATTCACGGAATGTCAATTATTGATTGTTCCTCTGAATAGATTTTGTAAAAACAATTCCTGGATCACTGTAATGATCTAGGATGACTTCAAAAAGATCGATAAGTTTACATTCTCATGAAAATCAGATGCCACTCATCTATGAGAGAGGACAAACAATGAAATCCAAAGGGAGGGGGAAACATTAAGTTATATCTAAGTTCTTTAAGAGTTGAAAAGACTAACCGTATCAAGCATATTTACCATAATCAACAAGGAAGAAGCATACAGAAACCTATCCATATAAGGAAAAATAACAATATAAAAAACTTGAATGCAAAGGAGGAGGAACATCAACAAATGGTTTAGGGTGTCTTTGTTACATGTTCCCGCATAAAAGAATCATCATCACAGGTGATTAAATCCTTTAATTACATTAAGGACAGTCAATTCATTACTTCTCTTATTCAAAATCAAACTATTTTAAAATTTTTAGTTCTAGGAAGAAATCAAGGGATTAGTATATAGTGTTTGCTTCAATTGAATAAAAGTGTTACCCCAAACGGGCCTTACAATCTGCATGGGAAAGATAAAATCATAAATTTTTATCAGTCAACAGATTTAGTTCTATTCAAGGTGAAAGGGAGAATCAATTTTCATATCTTCCATATTTTCCAAGTTACATTGCTTTTTAAACTGGTCCCCCTGGACCTTACATGGTCTAGATTCCCGATTTTCTTAAAGTAGAACTAGCGAATTTCCAGCAATTCGATGTGGGTTAACCCTGATATTCCTAGGTATGGGACCTACAAGGAATTATTTTAATTTAACACATGTGATAAATCTGAAAAGGTATTTCTTAAGCAAAAGAAATATGGAAAACATCATTGGCATTCGTACAGAGCAGGGGATGGAGTAGTGTTAATGATAGCCTACAGCGGTTGATTACTTCAAATATTTTAAAAGGTCCCACGACGCGGTGATAACTGGCAGCCTCTTGCAAAAGTTAGAACTTCTTGTTAGTTATTTAACCAAAGAAAAAAACCTTCTCCACCAAGCTCAAATTTCCTGTCAACCCGCTTAGAATATAGATAACTCTTTTGTCTATCTGCTATTCTTTCGAAGAGTTCACGAAATCATTTTAACTTGTTGTTCCATTTTGTTAGGATTTCAGGTTCCAATTACTTATCTATCCTCAATGATATCCCAACTAACAGGGGTTCTACATTGTTATTCCATAACAGTGCCTCAAAAGGTGCCCTCTTAAGAGAAGCATGATATGTATTAGTTGCAAAATCAGTAATGGGAGATACTCTCCCACTTCTATACTGAGCCTACAATACATGTCATAGAACAGATCTGCTAAAACGTGATGTTGACTCTGTCAGTCTGTCCATCCTTCCAGATGATACGTAGAACTAAATTTGAGTTAGTTCAATAGAAGTGCATTAGTGTTTGCCAAAACTTGACGGTCATTGGGTCTGATCAGATATAACATAAGTCAGGTACTCCATGTAATGCTAATCTGAAAATTTCATTGTACAAAATCAGGCAAATAGGAGATCATTCCTTTGAGCTTTCCAACAATAAAATGAGTCTACTTTCGTGAGTTTTTCAACTACTACCAAATAACATATGTTTATTTCTTGAATCGGAAACCCTTGTAACAATAATTGTTCTTTTCAGATAGCTGTAAATAGCACTGCGGCATATGTCTGTAGAGCGCGACGGAATGTACGTGCTGCGGGTTGCCGTAGCCTAGTAAGGACGTATAGACAAACCATCTGGATGCATATGGTTTGCTTTTACTAGTTCCACATTAGACAATAGTAACATGAAATCATAACATCCTTTTGTCAGTTCCCTCCCAGATAATATTGGGGTTTATATCAACAAGCATTTTCTTAATGCTAGGGTGTCCAGAAAAGAGTGATGTGAATTGTGAAACTTTGTCAACAATTATTATCAAATCAGTAAGTAAGGTATATATATCTATTGTCATATGTAGATTTCCTTAATTATCAAATTGAAAACTTTATTACCTTTTCATTTTGGATCGACAGCAAGCGCTATTTTACTGTTGAAAGTATGAATCAGATCAATAGCACTTTTTACTTCATCCTTTTTAATTATAGTTCTTAATGTTTATAAGAGAGAAAGTGCTTCCCACGAATTAGAGCCACAGACTCTATTCTCTTGTCCTTTAATGTAGCTTATATCAAAAACATATTGACGACAAAACTCTAATCAACCTGTGTCTTGCAATTTAGATTTAGCTGAGTGAAAATATACTTCAGTCCAAGCTGGTCAGTTTTCAACTCAAATGGTTTACAAGTAGCATTCCTTCCAAAACTTGGAAGTCTATGTGAACTATTGCAGCAAGATCTAAATCATGTGGAGCATAATTCAACTCATGTTGTAAACTTTAATTGTTCTACATTACACTAAGCTTATGGACATGCATTTTGTAACAAAATCCTTCCAAAGACCCTCCCCAGATGCATCTGTTACACCGTTGAAGGTCCATTTGGATCAGTGGTTATAGCTAAAATGGTGTTGAATTGCGTCAACTGAATTTCTAAATTTTTTGAAATTGGCAGTTCACCCATTACATCTCAGGACAAATTTCTTATCATTCGTCTAGAATGAAATTATGCGTGCAGGCCACCCCTTAGAAAAATCCTTAACAAATTTCTATAAAACCTGCAAGACCCATGAAGCTTCTAACTCATGTACATTCTTGCGATGCAGGCACTGCGACTATTAGCTATCAATTTTAGATAGAAGGATCCATAGCCTTCCATATTTACGTATAAATGACCCAAATAGTGAATTCTGTGTCATAGAAAGAACATTTGGGACAGATTACATTAACCATCTTTTTCTCAAATTTCAAAATTATTTTCAGTGTCAGGTGCGTCCTCCAAAATTTAGAATTTATATGAGAATGTCGTCCAAGAATACAAGCAACAAACTTGTCCAAGTATTCTTGAAAGATATTATTCATTAAGTTCATTAAAAGCTACAGGTGCATTAGTTAATCCAAAGGGTAAAACGTGATTTCAATGTTCTCTACCTTGTCCCTAAACGTTGTTTATGAATGTCATCTTCCTTAATTCGTATTTGGTGATATCTAGATAAAATATCTATCTTGGAATATACTGATGCTCCACACATCTGATCAAATAGATAATCAATTCTAGGAAGTGGATATCTATTTTTGATTTTTTCTTTGTTTAAATATGTGAATCCATGACATCTGAGGAGTGTTCCCTCCTTCTTTTTCACAAAGATCATTGGTTCTCCCCAAGGTGAAAACACTTTGTCTAATCAAACCCTTAGAAAAATTTCTTGAAACTGAGCTTTATATAAACATGAATTCAATATGGGTCCGAGTCATTCGATAAATTAAGGTGCTTATAGAAATAGGTTCAGTACCCAATTTGATTTCAATCGTTGAAGTCAAAACTCCCTTTGGGGGTTAGTTCCCGGTTAATTCTCCGGAAACACGGCACTGGGTTCTTAAAAGTGGATTAAGGTTCCATTTAAAAATCGTGGTTTTCTTCCAAACAATATCAGAAAATCTTTACTACATATAAGGTAAACTTTTATTTTTGGCCTTTTTAAGTTGCCATAGCTGACTTCCTAACGGAAATTTCTCGTTTTACACCTTGATCTTTGTTGTTTTTTACAGATCATCTCCACAACTAAATGTTGTTTTGTAAAATAGTCTACCCTTACTTTATGAATAGGCTAACTAATTTACACCATGAATAGATTCATAAGATCCCCAAAAGCCGCTACATTAGAATCTCATTCGTGGAAAAAATCTAGGGTAAGTAAAGGACTCTGCAAAAAAAAAAAGACACATAATAACTGTATGAACAGAAATTATTGGCATACTGGACAGTCCATGATTTATCCATTTTCCATCTTTCTTTATTTTTGAAGCAAGTTTACTAGAATTAAAAATTCAATAGATATGTATCAAAGAGGAATATTGACATGTATGCCAAATACATTCCCAGGTAAATTCAATAGGTGTTAACTTGTTTTTCAACTTGCTTGTCAGCTATGCAGCATGATCTGTGCTTTGCTTGATTTGATTATGATCATCCTTCTTCAAAGGAAATTGATTTTCATAATGATCGGGGGCAAAAGGGAGAAAAGAAGGTCACTACACAATACCCGTGGAGCCTCAAAAAATTATTCCATCCTTAAATTAGTCATTATTTAATGGACCCTTCATAGGGTTTTCACCCGTAATTATTATTCTTGCAAAATTGTTCTATGTATTTCTAGCAAGATTATTCATTGTTGTTTTCTTATTATTATAAGTTGGGAACTTACTTTTGTTACCAAAATTTTTCCATGGTCCCTTCTAAGTGCAAGGAGAAGCTGGAAAGAAGAGTTTGGAATTTTCTTCTGCACTTTCCTCGTTATGAGTAGAAATAGCTTAATTTTGTTCTTGCTTAAGCTTTCTCAAACAACCCCTTCAATAGTGTTGGGCTATGAATATCAACCTCTCCCCCAATGATGAGATTAAGCCCCATGATTTGAATTTCCGATTTGAACTCTCATAAGTTGATACTGACGCGGTACATTACTTGAGTCGTTCATAACTGTTCCCAATACTCAGTTACAGGTTAGCTTCCCTTGAAGCTAAGTTCTGAAATTTAGTCATTTCATCATAATAAAGTGCTGGCAGCCTTCTTTGCCTAAACTAACCTTTAAATTGATCCCAATGTGATGTAGTTTCATCAATGTTCAGATAAGCCTTCCGGTTGTCCACCATGAGATGCTTCATGGAAAGCTGATATGCTCCCCAACTAGCTTTGGTCTCTTCAGAGAAGATTCCTATTGTAAAGTAATCTCAATCTCGTTGAGCCAGTTCTTAGCCCTCTATGACCTAATGTGGTGCCATCAAACGTAGGTGGACTGATCCTTTTTATATATTAGTGAGTTCAGCTGCCAACCTTGCCGTTTTGTTTCTGGGTGGACAAGTACATTAAATTGTTATATCAACACCCAAATCGGGGTTGTCCTCGGAGGTGGCTGGATTGTTATTACTAGTTCTTCTTCCTCCTCATGACAAATCACTTGTTTCTCGAAAAACAGGTCAAATGATCTCTTGTGGTCCAACAAGGCAGCAGCAGGATCTCCATCAAGTTTTGGGTTTGTTGCTACCCATCATTAGGGGGAGGCATTATTCACAAGTTCTCCCTTTTCCTAACATTTTTCTGTTACAAAGAAAATCAAGTTTTATGATTAAGGACAACATAGAGGTCCAGAGCTGCAACCTTAGCTTGATACCAAGATGTAGGCATTCCAATTTTAAGCCTTTACAAACAAGGATTTTTTTTTTGCTGATTAATGGTCTCTGTTCTAAATACTAATTAGAACACACATTTATAAAACCATTCAATAAACAGCTAATCATATGCACCGCAAGACTCGGTGAGCAACTAATTCTATCATTCCAGACGCGGTAAACACGATCTATTCATGTGTAAATTGAGTTTTGAGTACTCCACTGAATACTCAAGTTGGTGGTTCTCTTATCCTATTCTAGGTTCGGAGTGATATGTCCCCAGAACCTAACTAAATATTGTTACCAATATTCACAGCATCACATCCTTAGACTAGGTGACATAGGACCAATTGAAACAGCAAACTTACGATTACTTTGGCAAAAATATTTCAACATTACAGTCAATATAACGTTTCCTTGATGGCTATCACAATCTGGAAATACGTCCTTCACCCCACTCCATTTTATCACAAAATGTTCCTTATAATGACTTCTGTCAGTCCCCTATCCAAGTTTTTTTAAAATAAATTCAGGGATAACATAGGCATGATATGAAAAAGGCTCATAAAGGAATTAGGTAAAATTGGCATACTGGGTCAACCTAGGTTAACCCTAGTGCCAAGGTACCCGGTCCTAAGGCTACTCATATCCTGGCTATAATACTAAATAGTCCTAGAGGAAAATCTTGATCAAATTTAAAGGTGTGTAGATCTTGACAATCAATGTAGAAGGGTGTTGCCACATGCTAACTACATTGTTGTATCCTCGAGAATATCCTAATCTTCTCAAAGGTATAACCCTACATTTGACATTTTTCAACATCCTATGGAAAAACCTTGTGAAGATGCACATACCTCCAAGAATTTGCATACGTTAAGTTATATTTGGGTTATTGCCGACATATTTCGGTACCACAAACAATCCCCGAGTCAAACTTTCAAGTTCTTTTTATATCTCAGATTCAATTAATCCTAAGGACACCCTCTAATTAACTTAAGATTGATCAGATTTGTATGTTTCTCCTAACAACCTCGGATTTCAAAACACAGGACAGCAACAACTATGTTCCATTATTTGTTTTAACTAACCATTAACCAACACTAGGAAGGGTAACAGCTTCCTAGCCGAAAACATAGCAGACCGTAGCGTATGACTTGTGTCTTGAAGAGGTCTTACATGATGGGCATTAACACCAATCGGCAAAACCGCTTCCTCTAGTGCCTTAGACATTAGGATGTCGTATAGACTAAGCCGGTGGCAGAAGCGAGGGGGTATTCTCTTGCATAGAGCACATATGTCTAGGGCCCTGAAAAAAGCCAGACAACGCCTTAGTAATGTCCCGCATTCAGGTTAAAAGCGAGATGAACGAACGATTTTAGTATGTAGGTGGATTAACTATCACGATGCAAACCATGATAAAGAAAGACAATATAGGAATAACGGTAATGGGATGAGTATTGCAGCCACTTATTTCGTGGATTGGTAGGCCTTACTGTTAACGAAAGTTATCATCTAAATTCTTTTTGTATACTTAAGAACCAAGCAGAGAATACATATCTAATCATATACGGGATAAACGAAGTTATCCTCAAAGAGAGCGTAGGGAGCGAAGAAAATATTAGAACCATCGATGCAAGTAGAATTTCCATACAGACTGGTTCATTCATTTTCAAGACTTATACATTAGAACTATGCATTTTAGGCCTATGTAAGACAGCGCAGTGTCGGTGTTAATTTCGACAGGAGAATAAGATGTATATATGATGTTTCTTTTACCAATACAACTTGCGAAACAAATCAAGATTTCTTCACAGAAAAATGACCAACTAGATCAGCCATGCATCATAGAAGTTGTTGCCCTCCTTTATACTTACGAAAGCATCTTACAAAAAATTGCCTAGCCTGGTCAGTTAAATAACTGCGCATGATAAGGCCACTCAGTCGTTAAACCCCCCTGACGTGTAATCACTAATGTCCCAATAGACAACCCTACTTAACTATACAAACTAGAATTTCACGACCCCCCGTAAGCATATGTAATAGTAATAAAAGAAGAGAATATTATTTGCCAGATTTAACAAATAGAAGAACAGAATATACCATATACATTATGCCCTTCACTTAAGTATAATTTATCTATCAATGCTCTTTTTTAAAAAAAATCATAACATAGCATTCTGTCTAGTCCTTGCCAGTATAATACAACCCTTAACCTTACTAAAGATAACGTAAATGTTTTCACATAATTACATTAAGATGTTTTCATCCATTTGTCAAGTAAAGCAGAAGGAAAACACTCCTAATGGCCCCAGCCCTTAACATCCGAAAAGCAAAACCCATCATACATATTTAACTATACTCTTACAGGTTTACTACTTTAAAATTCAATATTTTAAAGCATTCATCAAACAGATTCATTTAAAATAACCCTATAAAACATGATAATTATCAGTCAAACTTAAGTCTACAAACTTCTCTTAGCCACCGATCAAACCAATTTTTCCTGCATAATTCTAATTATTCATTTCAGTCAATTTAAAATTGCATAAAGACAAACTTAAATCTGAATCTCTTTTCCCATCAAAATAAAATCAGGAGGTTTTCCCCAACCATTGATCTTACCATCTGTATTAGAAAAATCTATCTATCATGATATGAACGCCACTCAATAATTGAATCTTACAACTTAATTAAACAGTTTTACCTTCCTTTTAACATACAATTCTGTTTAAACAAGAGTTCTGAAGAGAAAAAGGACAATTCAGAAAAGAAGATACCCAACTTATACATCTGTCTCAACTTTTCCATATACTCTATGATTTCTACTTTCCTTGAAAGTTATTAAATGAAACACTCATAACACATCCCACCCACCGACATATCAAAAATTTCTTGTTACTTTCAAGATCGGATCCAACATGTTTCACAAACAGAATAGCCTTACATCCAATAAGAGAACATGCACCCCTTTTTTTTCATTGGAACAATGTACATCTAAATTAAAGTTCATCTATCCTACAACATTTCCCGTTTTCCAATAAATTCTTACAAAAACAATAAAAGTTCAAACATAAGTCCACATTCAACTTTATATTCACAATTTTACTGTCCAGACCTTAACATTCATTTGTTGACCCCAACAAGCTACAAGAACTCTAAACTGTATTAACCCTAAGGCTTTTCAGCTAGTCCCCAGCAAGGCAGATTGTATTTCACCCTATAAAATACATCACTTACGGACGAATTGGGTTCTCATAAACGAAAAAAAAACCAAGATCAACAATAGTATATATATATATATATATATAATATTTCATTCTTGCAGCTCTGATTTCAATTCCCGAGCCACATAAAATAACATAATAAACTGCTCATCAAGAATCGCATCAGTCAGGTTAAAAACGCAATTTAGGGTAACACTCATTCCCTCTTAAGTTATAAATAATCAATAGAAGATAATCTTGACCCAACCCACGTTCCAGTTACCATTGCAATTTTAACACAAACATTCAATGTTCTTGATGTGGTGAAAGCTCAGAAAACTCACGGCAAGAGCTCGGAGACCGGTTGCGGTGACCTGGTGCTGAGCTTGGGAGATGTGGAGGGGAGCTCTTGGAATCGATTCATTTATTGCCTGATTATAAATCCCTCAGCTTCGGGATAGCTCGGTAAGCCATGTACATTTTCCTGCATTGTTGGATGAGCTTGAATCCTCATTATAAATAAAGAATAGAGCTCGGTTCTATTGAGGGACCATGACGACACACACCTTACAAGCTACAGCTGAAATTTTTACACTGAGAGTTTGATGTTGTCCTCAAATCTGATGAAGGAAAAGGTTTATATATCAATACGGTAGATGCCTTTCAGGGCCAGGGAGCTAATAGGTGATTCAAGTCATTGCAGAAGCTTGTTTTAAGGTAACTCATACATGGGCATTGAGAACTCGCCTCGATAATGGAGATAGTGTCATGGCAAGCCGATATGATATTTCCACGCATGGGAAAATTCCATGATGATTTCCAAGTGGGTTTTCATGAATGGCAAGCCAAAGCATGAACTCCGCACAGAGGAGGTTTGGATGCATCATGTGATGAAAGAAGAGCCCATCTGGCTCAACTCGGTAGGAGGAAAAAAAAATCATGGTGATCCCGCGCACTGGTGGGAATTGTGGAGATAAGGAACTTACTTGCCAAGTTTGTGAGGTGAAGCTGAGGTCGGGCCCCATGGATTAATGTGGCCGAGCCATTACGTGGGGATTTAGAGCTAGTATGCCAATTTGAGACATTGGAGATGGCAAGGCCATGTTAACTCCACATAGGGGAGATTCAGGAAACCATGGTCAATTGGAAATATTGGGATGGAAAACCAACATGAAACTTCCGCACGGGCCATGTAAATGGGACGATCAGAGCACATTGGAGAATTCGGAGGAGGAAGTTGATGACTGAGGTATGGCGAGTGAATCACCATATAAACAGGTGAATAAGGAATGACGCCAAGTTGGAAGAATGAGTCAAATGCTGAGTGGAGTGGTGCATGGACCTTGAATGCATCACAAAGTGAGGAACACCAAACATTGAAAGGATATCGGTAAAATGAATAACAAGTGTCTTCTTCCACAAATGGGAATCAAGACCCAGTTAAGGTCTTCAACTATTGGCATTGCACTAGTGCATGGAGATCAAAGGATGCAAAGAAATCCACTTCCCGACTCAATTTGAAATGAGATTTTTCACAGAAAGTTTTCAAGGTGTTTTGAGGTGAGTGAACCATCTGATGTATGGAAGGTGAAACTTGTAGCAAAGGGATTTGCTCAGTTTCCAAGCTTAAATACATGTACCCACAGTGATGAGTTGTTGAAACCATGGTGAGATCTCATCCATTGACAGTATTTAACCAGGCAGCAGGCATGTTGCAGTATAGTAGAAGCCTTTTTTAGCACTTCCAACAAGCAGGTTGTCCAACTATGTTGTTATCTATTCAGTATCGAATGCATCCTCAAATTTGGGATTTTCCTTCAAGATATTTTTATCAAAATCGATTAAGTGACAGTGAGAGTGTTACCAGGAGACCTGATGAAATTTATTACAAAGATTCTCTATTGAGACCTTACTTGTTTTACGATGTAACTCATGGAAGTGAATCTCATAGAGGTGGATCTGTTTCATATCAGAATATTCATGAAGCACAATTTGCTTTGCAATTATATGAGCATCTTCAACGAGTCACTAAGTTGGTTTCTTGGGAGAAAGGTTTCTTGTTGGAATTATCACACCTTACAAGCTACAGCTGAAATGTTTTTACACCGAGAGTTTGATGTTGTCCTCAAATATGATAAGATGAAGGAAAATATATCAATACGGTTGGCTAACTCAGCCCATCAATAAATGTATTTTCATAGCCACAAGTTCATGGGCCACTTAGATAGACTCTATCCTATGAATAATATCATGTAGCTGCAGAAGCTTTGGGTTATGAAGCTTGGGTCATGTAAAATCTTTGTCTAGAAAAAATTGTTGCAAGGTATGCATGGAAGAAGATCAGGCATGATCAGACAATGATCCAAAAAGACGTGTTGAGGTTTGGAGCTCGACATGATATAAAGGGATTAAGCATGTATTCAAAGAGAAGCCCTTGAAATACCACATGAATTTCTCAGGGTGATCGCAGGAATCAACATCGAGGAAGAGGCATGAAAATGTGAACATGATCGAACAAGTCTTAATATTTCCCACAGATACAAAGCATAGAATAGCTCGAGAGATCGACATTGAAGAGCTCAACGCATGAGCTAGTGCTTGATTTTATAGCCAATGAGCATAGACCCATTGTTGCCAAGGGAGTAAGGAACTCAGATGTGCAAGATGGTAAATATGAGCTCGGTACATAGACATGTGAGAGTCTGAGTTGAGCCAACCAGGTGCTCGGGTCGACATGCAAAACAAAGCCAGGCCGAGTCAGTTGAAGAGCTCATGGGGACACACTTGGTGGTGATATTGATGCTAGGAAAACTCAGTAGATTTCATGTAGAGCTCGCCGAGTTGGAAAGAATTGGCTCAGGAAAGCTGTGAATGACAATTCAGGGAGCTCGTGGTGTTGTTTCATGGAGTTTGAACATGGAATGCATGTGAATATGTGGTCCAAAACAAGAAGAAATAACTCTATCTGTCAAGCTAGAGCTATCACAGAGAAATCAATCGATTGAGTGTTGACAGGGCCACGTGACGTGATCCCTAACAATTTTCATAGCTCAAAAATCATTTCTAAATAGTGCAACATGCAGGAGTGAAATAATTTAAATTCATTGAATTGTTTAACCTCTGTGGGTCACCAATGTATTATAGAACAAAGCCACGAAGTATGATTTAGAGTCAAACTTTTCATATTGTGGAAACATTGGTACCAAGTCGAGATAAAGACTAAGCTCACGGGTGTCAAAGTTTAATGTATTTGTAGAGGCTTTCAATTTCGAGCTTAAAGCTTCATGTTCACGATGCATGTAGGTGGCTTGGTAATTCAGAATGGCTCGATTTGGAGTTTGAAGCAAGACCGTAGCAGTGGCATTCATGAGGTGAGTCTTAACTTATGTCAGGCCAGGTTCACAGGATCTACATGCATTTTGGCTTAATGAGGAAGATATACAACTCAGTCAAGGAACCCTATGCATGAGCATCGAGAAGAGCTGGTGAAAGATGAGTTGTGGAGAATTGAGTTCATTTTGATTAGCTCACAAGGTGTTCAAAAAGCCATGACGGTGGGGTAAATTGGCTCCAGGTCAAGCTTATAGAGGATGAGCATGAAGAGAATGAACCAAGCTCATGGAAAAATGGAACTCGGAAAGGATAAAACTAACCAATGGAGCTCGGTGACTTCATGGGGAAGCTCACATATGTTTCACGAAAGGCAATGTGGAATGCATAAATGGCCTCGAGTTAACCAAGGAAAATGATAAGAATCAAGTTTGATAGCTCACCATTCGAAGGACTCAATGCAAAAGAGCTCGATTGCCAAGGCAAGGAAAGAGTTGGTGTGGGGTTCAAAATCGAGTGCAACGTTAGAGGATTCAAAACTCACCGAGTTGGGCTATGTGCAGACTCTATTCACATGGACCCCCCTCCTCTTCAAGTCAAACGGGTCAACAGGGGGGTCCCGACATTATGTTAATTAATTTAATATTTTTATTTAAATATTTTAATAATAATATTTATTATTATTATTTAAATATTTTATTTAAATATTCTTTTAATTAATTGAGAAGACTAGGTCATCAGGCAATTAATGACCCATGATGGAACCTTCTCAAGTGGTTCAACTAACTGTAATAAATACATCATGGGCCTTCAATTTAGGAATGTAATTATGACCTTTCCTCTTCTTTCTCACATATTCTTCTATAAATGTAAGTTGGAAGCTCATTTCAAAGGGTTCCAACAGTTCAGACAAGTTGGACAGTTAGATATCTTAGGCGAGTATATGCTTTTTCAAGAGTCCTCTCTCTTCTGCAAGTTGTCCTTGTGTGTTGAGATAACTTTCAAGCTTCCTCTTCAAGACTGTAATGGAAACTATTGCCTCTTCTGAATGTATGATGCATTGTGCATGTTATTGAAGCAATAAAAGTGTGTGTTTTGTGACTAATCTTGGTCCTTTCATCCTTCTATGCTTCTTTGTGCCTTTCTCATACTTGCAGGTACACTGTGCAAGTTTAAGTTTCTATTGCAGGATCTTGGAGTTCTGTGCTTATCGAGTGGTGGAGTATTGCATGCAGTTGAGTTGTGGTGTCTGTTCACCCTTCTTGAGTTCATCCTTCTTCACTGGGAAACTGGTATATTTCTCGGTCTGATAAAGTTTAACAAAGGGAACACATGTCTCTTAGTTTGTGGTATCCTGTACCCTCTCTAAGTTGCAGTAGGTGAAGTTGACCTGTGGTGCACACACCCTCTTCAAATTAACCCTTCCTGAGTCTGGAAACACCCTTTATTTGGTGCATCACCATCCCTAGTATAGTTTCATTTCTGTAAATCTCTTTCCCTAAAACCCCATGAAAATGTTAGCATAGGACTAGATAATCATTTTTGTTACACTAGGAGTAGTACAACACTTAGTTTAGGAAGAGGAAGCCGGCCTTCTCCGGAGGTTCACCTCGAGCCCAAGTCCCACAGCTTGAGAGGTGATCCCATGTGTCCCAATCACACCAAACATCCTATTCACATCCTGGCCATTCGGAGGGTGCAGTGATTTGGCGACAACAGTTTTTGGCACGCCCGGTGGGACAGAGTTGGTACTTCTCTTCTCACTTACACAAGTCAAAGTACCTGGTGACTCTATATCTCTGGATTCCAAATCTCAATACGGTAACTTATGCGAAGAATTCAGACAAGAGCTTCTTCAAAGAAAGGAAATTATCAGCATATCAAACTTTCCTTGTCTCCTCCAAAGAGAAGAAGAAGAGGCATTTCCACATCCCCAGTTGCAGATTTACCTAGTAGGGGTCATTCAACTCCTCCTTACGGAAGGTTTCCTCCACCTAGGAACAATCAACCTTTCATTGCTATGGCAAGGAACCAAGTTTTTCCCCCTTTCAATGCAAGCAGTCCTCTTATGTTGGCTCAACGTGACCCTATACCTATTGCGGCACTCAAAAGTTTACCCTTCTACATGGGGGAAACTCACGTTACTCCAGTGGAGCATATCTTTGATGTAGCCAGCATCTGTGCAGTACATAATATCACAGAAGACAACGTTGCAGTTAGACTTCTTGCTACCTCTTTCAAGGGAAAAGCACTTCGATGGTTTCGAAGGTTAGGTGTTGGCACTATAACCACTTGGGATGAGTTGGGAGAAAAGCTATGTAAATAGTTTGAAGACAAAAGTGATCACCTATCACTTTTGGAACAACTCACTACCATGAAGAGAGCTTCCCAAGAATACATGAGTGATTTCAACTTCCGATTCCACAGGACTTGGAATAGGATTCCGGCACTTGTAAAGCCTTCTGCACATAATGCATTCTTGTACTATTTGTGAGCCTTGAATAGTGATGTAGCAGTTATGATCCAGTCCATGGGAGGGACTACACTTCCTGATGCTTACGAAGTTGCCATAAGTGCAGAGAATTCTTTGATTCAGGCTGGAAAGATAGCTCCACGACCACCAATGCCCTTTTCTCCAGATCTTACGAATCATCAGCCTATCATTGCTCCTATTCCAGTAGACTCCAAGCAACCATCTCAATCTTCCCCTGCCTCTTCAAATGACCTATTTGAAGTCAAGTCACTACTGCAAAATTTTGGAAATGAGCTCGTTGCACTCAAAAGGCAACAATTTCAATACAATCATCCATATCAGCCACAAAATCAGCAGTATCAGGCTAACCATCCTCCTTTTCAAGGGAAACAATCAGCCTCAAAATCAAACTACAAGTCAAGTTGCAAATGTCAGGCCCTTGAACTTTCAGAACCCTCTTGCAGCTAGCTCATCTAGAGCTATAGTACCTGTTCAGAATAATCTAGTTCAAGACTACGAATGGTGTTATCCTTGCTCTCAACCCCACAATCAAAATCTTTGTCCCAATGGAGTTCTTAGCCAGGCCCTTATGGTTCAAAGTGTATCTTCCCCTTCAGAGTTAACAAAAAATTCATCTACGCAAGAAGCAGCAGATCAACCGCAGGCACCTGAAGAATCCACTTTGCTAAACTGGCAAGCAGAAGATTTTTGTGGGTTGAATACAGATTCCTCATCAGTGGCAGCAAACACTCATTCCAAGAAGAGAGAAATGGAGCCTCAACCCTCCAAAGCTAATCAAGCATCCAATTCCCAACCTGGGATACAAATGGAAATTGATAAAAATGTGAGAAAGAAATCACCAGAAACACCGGCTAGCCAAGCTGCAAGGAAAGATGGTTCATCAGGCATCACGGTACCCAACAAACATTTTCCAAAGGAGGACCCCAATGCCCAAAAAAGTGTCATCAAAGTTGGAGCAATTCCCTTCAGCATAGTAGAACAAATGAAGAAAACCAATCTGAGCATTACCATGTGGGACGCACTCTCAATCCCTTCTCAAAGAAACCTGTTGCGAGAAGCTCTGAATAGTTTTGGTACAACCAGCGGATCACCATGTCATGGAGTGACAATTGCTACAATTTTTTGTCAACCAGAAGGGAAAATTATTCCTACGAGAAACAAACCACCACCATTCTACATTTCCCTGATCATTGGCAACCACCTGGTACATAATTGCATGATCGATTCTGGTGCCAGTAGCTCTGTCATGCCTAAACAAATTACAGATGTACTAGGCATACAATATGCACCAGTTGCAAGAGGGGTTGTTCAGCTAGATGGCACATCTGTTAAGACTATTGGGGTTATCAAAGGACTTCAACTTACCATCCATGCATGCCCAAGTTTTTCATTCACCCAAGACATATCAGTCATTGATCTCCCTCCCCTCTTTGCCATCTGCCTATCACGAGATTTCACTGCCAAGATGGGTGGTTACCTATCAGCCGATTGGTCACATATGATTCTCAGGACTCGATACAGAACCAAAGTAACTATAAGGGTAGAACCAATCTACCATAATCATGTAGAACCCTACACTGCTAGTCCCATAAATGGAAATTACACCATCGGTGATCCAGAAGAGGAAGATGTTGATCATGAACCAACCACCCTTGTTGAAGAAGTCCCTGATACTTTGCTAGATGAAGTAAGTAGAGATCATCAGTATGATCCCTACGCTGATGTATTGGTAGAAGAAGAAGCTGGTTTGCTGGTCTTGGAAGAAACAGGATTAGGTACTTACTGTATCCATGAAGAAGATACGATCATACCACAACTTGTCAAAACACCAAGTGATTCTAAAGGACTGTGGCAATTGTTCTTCGATGGCTCAAGAAGTAAGAATGGATCCAGTGCTGGTGTTATGTTAATTTCTCTAGAGGGAGATAAGTACTTCTCATCTTTCTGGTTGCAGTTCAGTTGCACTAACAATGTTGCTGAATACGAGGCTCTTGTGCAAGGAATTCAGCTAGCCCAAAGGAAGGGAATCAAGGCCCTGACTATTTTTGGAGACAGTGAGTTAGTTTTTCATCAAGTTTTGGCATGTAGTGCATCCAAAAATGATCTTTTAAGATCATACAAGAACCGAGTCTGGGACTTGATTGAATATTTCAAAGCTTTTGGAATCCATGCAGTTCCTAGAGGTCAAAATCAAGATGTGGATAGGCTTGCTACAATTGGTTCACAATACAACATACCAGTTGATATCATGAAAGAAGGGCAGAAATTTGTTAAAATGGTGGTTCGAATGATAGTCCCTGTCAATGTGAGTAGTTGGCAAGTGTTTGATAGTGATAACCAAATTGTCCTCTTCCTACAAGAAGAGGCAGAGTTTGCTGCAAAAAATCAAGATAAGTTGCAAGAGTCATATGGTGAGAAAATTATCCAATTGAAAAGCAACAAGTTACCAAAAGGTTTAGTCACTTTGGAATCCATTTTCAATTCAGATGACCAAGCCAAAAGACAAAGCCCTAACATGGTGGTCAAAGAAGAATATTTTGAGGAAGTCGAAGTATCAAATGAAAGTTTCTCAAGATCAGAAAAGTGTGTACTTCTGAAGAGAAAGAAGCTTTCATCAAACTTTGTCAAGAGTATCATGACATCTTTGCATGGAGCTATAAAGATCTGCATGGTTTTGATCCAGGTCTAGCACAACATACCATCGAACTGGATCCTAATGCTAAGCCAGTTCATCAGAAACAGAGACCAATTAATCCCAAAATTGAGCCACTAATGAGAAAGGAGCTAACCAAGCTCATCGAGGCCTGTATAATTTTTCCCATCAAGCATTCCTCATGGGTAGCCAATTTGGTGCCCGTGAGGAAGAAGAACGGAGAGATCCGGTTATGCGTAGATTTCAGGGATTTGAATCGTGCATCATTAAAAGACCATTATCCTCTTCCATCGATGGAGCAGATCCTTCAAACGGTGGCAGGAGCTCAAATATTTTCTTTTCTCGATGGATATTCAGGTTACAATCAAATCCTAGTCCAAGAATCTGACCAATTCAAAATGGCTTTCACTACCAAGTGGGGCACGTATGCCTACAATAAAATGCCATTCGGATTGTCCAATGCCGGGGCTACTTTCCAAAGAGCCATGGACATGGCATTTAAGGGACTAATCAATGATATTATTTTGGTTTACCTTGATGATATAACTGTATACTCTAAGCATGCAGAAGATCACATCACGCATCTAAGGAAAGTTTTCCGAAGGTGTAGGGAATTTGGGGTTTCACTTAACCCCAAGAAATGTATTTTTGCAGTGCACGAGGGAAAATTGTTGGGGCATGTTGTTTCAGTGGAAGGATTATCAATCGATCCAGCCAGGATTCATTCGATTATGTCCTTATCTCTCCCAAGTCACAAGAAGGGCCTCCAGAGTTTTCTGGGAACCATAAATTTTGTGCGGAGATTCATCCCTCAATTCGTGACATTGGCTAAACCACTGACAGCCATGCTGAAGAAAAACATGCCATTCTCATGGACAAAGGAAGGATGAGAAAGCTTTGAAGCCATCAAAACAGCCATTTCTCAAGCTCCCACGCTGGTGAACCCCAGGTTTGACAAAGATTTTATCCTTTATGCTTTTGCAGGTCAAGAGAGCATTTCAGGGATCCTCACCCAACAAAACAACAACCTGATGGAGCAACCAATTGCTTTCTTCAGTCAATCCCTCAAAGACTACGAGTTCAAATACTCATTCATTGAAAAACAAGTCTTTGTGGTTATTCAAGCTTTGAAGAAATTCAAGCACATGTTGTCCAACAACAAGATTCATCTGATGGTGTCTCATCCAGGTGTCAAGGAGTTTTTGCTGAACAAAGAAATGAATGAAAAGCATGCTGGATGGATCACGAAGGTAATGGAGTATGACGTGCACATCAAAGTCACTAAACTTGTCAGAGGTAAGGGTTTGTGTCAGCAACTTGCTGCAGACATGGAATCAAAAGGTAATGAGGATGTGACACTCCTAAATATTGATGAGAGTTGATCAAGTTGACTGGTTATCCAAAATGAAGAATTTCCTCTTCTCAGGAGCATATCCTATGAACATGGATAAAAACCAAAGATGAACTTTCCATCTTCAATCTATCCCATATGTTTTGGTAGATAGCATTCTCTTTCGAAAATATTTGAACGGTGTTCTCCTTCGGTGCATAGGACCAGAACAGGTAAGTAAGATACTAGAAGAGTTTCATAATGGCCTATCTGGAGGACATTATTCTGCATGAACAACAGCTACCAAGATCATGCGAGCTGGCTACTATTGGCCAGATTTATTCAAGGATGCCCATCTCTGGGTAAGGAAATGTAAGGAATGTGCCTTTTTCACAGGTAAGCAGAAGTTGGCAGCTCTTCCACTGCATCCAATTCAAGTGGATCAACCCTTTGTTCAATGGGGGTTGGACTTCATCGGAATGATTAATCCTCCATCCAGTGATGGACATAAATGGGTCCTTACTGCAACAGACTATTTTACTCGATGGACAGAGGTGGTAGCATTAAAAGAGAGCAATGAAAAGGTAGTTCTAGATTTTTTGGAGGGTATAATGACAAGGTTCGGTGTTCCATTTACAGTCATTTCAGACAACGCGCTGGCTTTTCTTGGTATGAAATTGAGTGAATGGGCTGTTAAAAATGGGGTATACCTCAAAACTTCATCCAATTACTATCCACAAGGAAACGGATTGGCTGAGTCTAGCAACAAAAACCTCATAAGGATTATTAAGCGCACAATGGAGACTAACAAGAGGACTTGGCATACACAGCTTAAGACCACCTTATGGGCAGATCGGATCACACCTAAAAGGGCCATCAGAAATTCTCCTTTCATTCTTGTATATGGAAGAGAGGAAAACTCCCACTCTCATTGGAGTTACCTTCTTTGGAGTTAGCTCATCAACTTGAAGTTATAGAGAGTGATCCTCTGACAGTAAGGTTTGCTGAACTCATGGAGTTAGAGGAAGTACGAGACAAGGCTATGAAAACTTTGGAGCAACATCAGGCTCAAGTTAAGAAATATTTTGACAAGAAGGCATCCAACAGGTGTTTTCAAGAGGGAGATTTAGTTCTCAAATGGGATGAAGACAGGGCCAAACCAGGCAGGCATGCCAAGTTTGACGCTCTCTGGAGTGGGCCATACATCATCACAAGTTGCAAAGAGGTGAATTCATTTCATCTATCTAGGCTCAATGGAGAAGAACTGCCCATTCATGTGAATGGGATACATCTCAAAGCTTGTTTTTGAGAAGCGTTCCACCCCCTGTACAGTTAAATTAGGTGTTTTCCTCCAAGTGCTTATGCACATTGTTGTGTGTTGTTGTTTTTTCTTTCCTTGTTGTTGTGTTTTGTGTTGTTCTGCACATTGTTTCATCATTGGAAGGTGTCAAGGAGAAGAAAGGTTCAAGGTTTCCATAAGAGTTTCAAAATCTGCTTCATTCAAAATTTTTGCAGTGTTCCATGGATGTCAAGCATTCAACAGATTCAGTATACTTCATGCTTAGCATTCCAGGGAGGTCCAGGATATCGGCAATGCTCAAGGAGATTCTGGGATGTGTCAAAGAAAATCATACTACTTTCAGGATTCCAACATAGACTCCATGCCCAATGGATGACTTAAGGCTACTGGAATCATGCTTAGCAGGCAATCATCCCCGAGAGGTCACCAAAAATGTTATCCAATTTTGCACACATGGCAAGATTGGACAACGGGGTCCTATCACGTTCAAAATGAAATAATAGTCCCAGGAACCCACCCTCCGGTTATTATCGAGATACAATAATTAAAAATAATTCCTAAATTGCATATGAAGAGATCACCTAGCATCGAAAGGCACCCAGTTGATCTCAACTCAGTGAAGAGTTTGGGGTCGAGTTGATAGAGAACCCGGTGTCAAATTGATAGTCATCTCGGAAATCATCTCGGTAGAGTCTGTTGTAAGAGCTCGATGAGATCTTGTTAATGCAAAATATAGCTAGTTGAAAATTGACGAATGAAGGGAACTCTATAAGGATCTCGGTAGAGATCGATGCAAAAAGATATGAAGGCCGAGTCAGGGAAAGCTAAGTTAACATGAGGCCAGGTCTAATCCATTAGACAGTGCTCGACCAACCACTTGGGAGAATTATCTTGTTTGACCGAGATGATATGAGATTATGCAGATATGATGGAGGTTCATCTTGTAGGTTTGAATTCGTAATGACAATTTTGCAACCAAGGGTGATTCAAATAAGCATCATCAATCCAAAAAAATGAGATCGTAGCAAACTCTATGAAATCGTTGAAGGAGCCCTATGAATGGGATAATGTTCTTCAATTACAACACACAATCCGTCTGTAAATTCTTCAACATATCTTCATCAACTACAGCTTGCTTGCATTAACAAGCTAAGAAAGCCCTTCGAAGTAACACTAAGGCAAATAAACTTGTGAAATTAAAGAGGAATGCTAATCAGGGCAAGGAATATCATTTGGAAGATGCACACAACTGACCAGGAAACTGAGTTTACATGTATGCAAGTCAAGCTCTATAAGCATGTCTGTGGAGCATTGGGAACTCTCGAATCTTTTTGTTCACTTACTGGTATGAATTGGCCAAATGATTACAGGGCATGGACAGTCTTCAACATTCAAACTATTCAAATGAAATTTTGAATCCAAGGACCACCCTGATCAAACCAAGATAAGGTTTCCACTGATAAGAGGGAGTTTCAGCTTTGAAGCCAATGGAATAATCCTTGTGGCAAAGCAATGTTTCCATGCTTGGGAAAATTTCATGATGATTTCCAAGCTTTCAGTTGGCCCATGGAAAACCAACTTCAAGGATCTCCACGCAAGTTTAATGCAGAGCATAAAACGTTTCATGTTGAAATTATTGGGATTTACAAAGCTATAGTGAAATGTTTTATCTTAGAGTTTGATGATGGCCTCAAATTGTGGAGGAATTTCATATCCAACCATTCAAACTCACATATTTCCAAGTGGAAAGTGACAATGAGATTGCAACCAAAGTGTGATGGGGTTTATTGACAAGATTCTACTATGGGATAAGCTTACTTCCCTTTTCAGATGGAACTAAATAATAATTTCATGGCAAAGCCCATTCATGAGATATTTCCACACAAAATGGGAATTCCATGAAGATTTCCAAGTGGGTTTTCATGGATGGCAAGCCAAAGAAAAATTCCACACAGGGGAGATTTGAAAGTCAAGAAGCCCATTTGGGAACCGACCTGCCAAGGAAATGTAAAAAATGGATTCATAAGTCTGAGATCCCCACACATATCCTGTGGAAAGGATCAAACGAGCCAATTTGACTTGGAAAAGTTTGGCATGGAACGGGGAAAAGCCGGTTGAACCAAGGATGGATTCAAACTACTTTTTCCAAGAACCATTATGTGGCTGAGCCGTTACGTAGGATTTGAAGCTAGTATGCCAAGTTCAGAGACATTTGAGATGGCAGTCCAAGCTGTTCACTCCGCGTAGGGGAGATTCAGGAAAACATGCCAAGTTGGAAATATTGGGATGGAAAAACATGATGAGACTTCCGCATGGGCCGTGTAAATGGAGGATCCAGAAATTGGTGAATTTGGAGGAGGAAGAGTCACTCAGGATGGCTAATTCTATAACAGGGAATGAGAATGTTGAAGTGTTTAAAGGAGTTGGAGTGGATGGTCAAGCATTGGACCTGAATGCATCAGTATGACACAAGGATAGGTGAAGGAATAAGCAATCCACACATTTTGCTTACCACACGAGTTGATAACATCAATGTAAAGTGCATGGGTATCAGTCTAGCATATCTTGAACTAATAGGAGGTTTACCTGCATTTCTCAGGAATATGCTTAACAATGTAACAAGCTCTTCTTAGGAATGATTGCCAAACTTCGAGGGAATACCAAATTGTTCAAAATGACCCATCAGAAGTGTTGTTGATACTGTTTGAGAATGAAACAAACAGATTCATGATGATCAGTGAAACTCCTTTGCATAACTTCTCCCAATTGAAATACATGATGCCGACAGTGATGAGTTGTTGAAACCACGGTCAGAGCTCAACTCCCATGCACCAGGCAAAACATGTTGCAGTATAGTAGAAGCCTTTTTTAGCACTTCCAACAAGCAGGTTGTCCAACTATGTTGTTATCTGTTCAGTATCGAATGCATCCTCAAATTCAGGATTTTCCTTCAAGATATTTTTATCAAAATCGATTAAGTGACAGTGAGAGTGTTACCAAGAGACCTGATGAAATTTATTACAAAGATTCTCTATTGAGACCTTACTTGTTTTACGATGTAACTCATGGAAGTGAATCTCATAGAGGTGGATCTGTTTCATATCAGAATATTCATGAAGCACAACATTTGCTTTGCAATTATATGAGCATCTTCAACGAGTCACTAAGTTTTTCGGCATGTTTCTTGGGAGAAAGGAAATTCAATTTGAATTATCACTCACCTTAGATCAAGCTTACAGCTGAAATGAAGTTGCAGTTAAAATTTGATGTTGTTAGACCTCAAATTTGATGAAGTTGAGAGTTTATGATATCTTGAGTGAAATCACTTATGGCATAGCCTTCTTAGAGACATGTTGTAGATATGATCAGATGACATGGGAAAGATGTGAACTCATGGGGATGGAAAATGATGTTTTCATAGCATGATCACTTAGATGTAATCTATCCTGCAATTATAGAAGCTTTGAATGGTCATGTAAAATCTTTGGGAAAAAATTGTTGCAATCATGCATGGGTCAGGCATGATCAGACAATGATCCAAAAAGATGTGTTGAGGTTTGGAGCTTGACATGATATAAAGGGATTAAGCATGTATTCAAAGAGAAGCCCTTGAAATACCACATGAATTTCTTAGGGTGATCACAGAATCAACATCAAGAGGAAGAGGCATGAAAATGTGAACATGATTTCTTAATATTTCCCATAGATACAAAGCATAGAATAGCTCATAGAGATGACTGAATCAAAGAAGAGCTCAATGCATGAGCTAGTGCTTGACCAATGAGCATAGACCCATTGTTGCCGAGGGAGTAAGGAACTCAGATGTGCAAGATGGTAAATATGAGCTCGGTACATAGACATGTGAGATTCTGAGTTGAGCCAACCGGGTGCTCGGGTCGACATGCAAAACAAAGCCAGGCCGAGTCAGTTGAAGAGCTCGTGGGGACACACTTGGCAGTGATATTGATGCTAGGAAAACTCAGTAGATTTCATGTAGAGCTCGCCGAGTTGGAAAGAATTGGCTCAGGAAAGCTGAATGACAATTCAGGGAGCTCGTGGTGTTGTTTCATGGAGTTTGAACATGGAATGCATGTGAATATGTGGTCCAAAACAAGAAGAAATAACTCTATCTGTCAAGCTAGAGCTATCACAGAGAAATCAATCGATTGAGTGTTGACAGGGCCACGTGACGTGATCCCTAACAATTTTCATAGCTCAAAAATCATTTCTAAATAGCGCAACACGTAGGAGTGAAATAATTTAAATTCATTGAATTGTTTAACCTCTGTGGGTCACCAATGTATTATAGAACAAAGCCACGAAGTATGATTTAGAGTCAAACTTTTCATATTGTGGAAACATTGGTACCAAGTCGAGATAAAGAGTAATCTTGTGGGTGTCAAAGTTTAATGTATTTGTAGAGGCTTTCAATTTCGAGCTTAAAGCTTCATGTTCACGATGCATGTAGGTGGCTTGGTAATTCAGAATGGCTCGATTTGGAGTTTGAAGCAAGACCGTAGCAGTGGCATTCGTGAGGCGAGTCTTAACTTGCGTCAGGCCAGGTTCACAGGATCTACATGCATTTTGGCTTAATGAGGAAGATATACAACTCAGTCAAGGAACCCTATGCATGAGCATCGAGAAGAGCTGGTGAAAGACGAGTTGTGGAGAATTGAGTTCATTTTGATTAGCTCACAAGGTGTTCAAAAAGCCATGACGGTGGGGTAAATTGGCTCCGGTCGAGCTTATAGAGGATGAGCATGTAGAGAATGAACCAAGCTCGTGGAAAAATGGAACTCGGAAAGGATAAAACTAACCAATGGAGCTCAGTGACTTCGTGGGGAAGCTCACATATGTTTCATGAAATGCAATCAAAATGAGTAAGATGGTGTTTCGGTTAACCAAGGAAAATGATAAGAATCAAGTTTGATAGCTCACCATTCGAAGGACTCAAAGTGCAACATTGCAACAGAGAGAGGAAGGAAAAAGTCACTGGGGATGTGTGACTCTACACATGGAGTCCTCTTCAATGTCAAATTTTCAAAGGGGTCCCGACATTATGTTAAAAATGGTGAATATTTTAACTAAAATATTTTAAGATCATAATATTTAAGTTAGTTGAACAAGGACTCGGCTCGGAAAGGAGCCCAAAAAGGTAAGATCAATGGAGCTTGGTGACTTCGTGGGGAAGCTCACATATGTTTCACGAAAGGCAATGTGGAATGCATAAATGGCCTCGAGTTAACCAAGGAAAATGATAAGAATCAAGTTTGATAGCTCACCATTCGAAGGACTCAATGCAAAAGAGCTCGATTGCCAAGGTAAGGAAAGAGTTGGTGTGGGGTTCAAAATCGAGTGCAACACCGAGTTAGAGGATTCGAAACTCACCGAGTTGGGCTATGTGCAGACTCTATCCACATGGACCCCCCTCCTCTTCAAGTCAAACGGGTCAACGGGGGGTCCCGACATTATGTTAATTAATTTAATATTTTTATTTAAATATTTTAATAATAATATTTATTATTATTATTTAAATATTTTATTTAAATATTCTTTTAATTAATTGAGAAGACTAGGTCATCAGGCAATTAATGACCCATGATGGAACCTTCTCAGGTGGTTCAACTAACTGTAATAAATACATCATGGGCCTTCAATTTAGGAATGTAATTATGACCTTTCCTCTTCTTTCTCACATATTCTTCTATAAATGTAAGTTGGAAGCTCATTTCAAAGGGTTCCAACAGTTCAGACAAGTTGGACAGTTAGATATCTTAGGCGAGTGTATGCTTTTCAAGAGTCCTCTCTCTTCTGCAAGTTGTTCTTGTGTGTTGAGAGAACTTTCAAGCCTCCTCTTCAAGACTGTAATGGCAACTATTGCCTCTTCTGAATGTATGATGCATTGTGCATGTTATTGAAGCAATAAAAGTGTGTGTTTTGTGACTAATCTTGGTCCTTTCATCCTTCTGTGCTTCTTTGTGCCTTTCTCATACTTGCAGGTACACTGTGCAAGTTTAAGTTTCTATTGCAGGTTCTTGGAGTTCTGTGCTTATCGAGTGGTGGAGTATTGCATGCAGTTGAGTTGTGGTGTCTGTTCACCCTTCTTGAGTTCATCCTTCTTCACTGGGAAACTGGTATATTTCTCGTCTGATAATGTTTAACAAAGGGAACACATGTCTCTTAGTTTGTGGTATCCTGTACCCTCTCTAAGTTGCAGTAGGTGAAGTTGACCTGTGGTGCACACACCCTCTTCAAATTAACCCTTCCTGAGTCTGGAAACACCCTTTATTTGGTGCATCACCATCCCTAGTATAGTTTCATTTCTGTAAATCTCTTTCCCTAAAACCCCATGAAGATGTTAGCATAGGATTAGATAATCATTTTTGTTACACTAGGAGTAGTACAACACTTAGTTTAGGAAGAGGAAGCCGGCCTTCTCCGGAGGTTCACTTCGAGCCCAAGTCCCACAGCTTGAGAGGTGATCCCATGTGTCCCAATCACACCGAACATCCTATTCACATCCTGGCCATTCGAAGGGTGCGGTGATTGTGAAGTGTCACTAGAATATGACTAGAAGAAAGATTTAGAAGGTATAGAATGATTCAACATGTGACCATTATAAGAGTCCATATATATGTCACTAACCTAGTAATCTCGCATGAGGAACTAAGTTAACATCAAGGGTCCATTTGTGATGAACACGTGTATGGGACTATGAGACTAATAAGACGCATATATAGTAAAGTGTAATTTGTGTAAGTATGTAAGAAAGGTTGGCAGTGTGTAGTAGATATACATGACCGAGGAATGTAAATGTGTATATAGGGTAGTATGAGTGCAATGCATGTAGAAAAAGCTATGTAGTATGATGTTGATAATAGTGGTGAATGAACATGTATGATGAAGTGTAAAATGTGTAATACGCAATGATGTAGTATACAATGATATGTAGGATGTATGCATATTATATGTATAATGGTAGTATTGTGACACAATATGTCAGTGTGTGAGGTATGTAGTATGAGTTCGACCTGAATGCATGTGATGTGTGTAAGATGTGTGCATCGAGATAGTGTAGACACTAGAATCATGTGACATGTAACTAGGATAATGTATGATGAAGATAATATGATGCTATAATGTATAAGGTAGAAATGTAGAGATGTGTAAATGTTGAAATGAGGATAATGATAGTAAAGGGACATGAATATGTAGTGCGTTATAAATGTGATATCTATTGTAAAATGTGATGATGAAGAGATGTTCATAAAGTGAATGTACCATATCATGTAGTGGTGAATGTGAGCTGCGTAAGAGTAGGTGTGTAGTTCATGTGTAGCCCCTCAACAATCAAGTGTGAAACCAAAGCACAAGAGTGTGTCATCAAAATGGTGATGCTAACGTAGTGTAGAATGAATGTGCGAAGGTAAGAGATTAATGTATGATCCAATGCAAAAATGGTAAATATGTAATGCTAAGATGGGGGGGGAATGTGTACATTTATGCTATGCCCCCAAGTGTGGAAGATGAAGAATTGTTCATGTAATATCATTTAAGAGATCGTTAGTTTTAGGGTCAAAGTTATCAATGGATAAGCATTAGAGACTTGATAAGCAATAGTGTCTGGTTGATCATGTAATGAGCCATTGAGGCACAAATTGTACATACCCATGTCATATTCCTCATTAGTGAATGGAGAAGTGGACAAATGTGTGCATACCAACGAGTGAGATTTTGTGTATAGCCAAGAAAATAACTATTGCAAATAAAGACATGACCAAAGGGCATGGAAAAGATATGTCTATATGGTCGGGATCTAGAGTTGCCCCCAATGTAATCAAGCCATGATTTCCCTAATGTGAGTGGAGAAGAGAGAGAGGAGTGTGTGATAGATAGACTGTGAGATGGAAAGACATGTAAGACCATAAGCAATAGTAATAGTGATGAAACCATAGTATAGATGAGGAGCATGAGTAAGAGTGAGGATAGAGGTCCTCAAAAGAAAAACCAAGTTGAGCTAGACCATCATGTGAGAACCTATGGTGTCATCATAAGTAGGATTAAATGGAATATGTTCCCAATATGAATCATTCATGAAAATGTGCAAGTAAATGGCAGGTGTGCTAATGGAGGTGGTACATGTGAAGGTGTAGGTGATAGAGTTGATGTTATCCATAGACTGGACATGCCCCTGATAAAGGAATCATAGCAATAGTAGTAGGTGGCATAGAAAATTGCATCTATCACACAAATGACACCTTCAAGTGGTGGCAAGTGAGGTGGTTCTTCCATAGGTTGAGGAAGCCTTCATTGTAGTATCATTGCATGGAATAGGAAGGCAGTATTAGGGATCTCGGTCACAATATTGGAATGCATCACGGTCGAAAAGTAAAATATATTCAATTACCTTCATGTATGAATTTACACAATGATGTATGGTAGATGTGACTTTGCATGGCATGGAGCCATGATCTACCAAGTAAACAATTATATGAGACTAGAAAATCAATGAAAAAGAAAACAATGTTGTGGATTTTTGGTCCTACAGTGATAGGAATGTAACAATGTGACCTACCCATGGACATGAACTAAACCATCATATGCATGCAATGAAGTACAAGATGGACTAACATCATGAGCAGAAAGACCTAACTTTTCAAGGAATGACATATGACATAAGTTAAGTTCATATCCATTATCAATTAAAGTGTGCTTAATACCTACATATTGAGAATGTGATATCATAATATGCAAGGGTGGGTCATTATCAAAAGTGTTTAAATCAACGGAAGATTAGTATTTGAATGATAAGTGTTGAGAAAATGCATCTACAAAGGTTTAATATACTGAGTTAGGATGCATATCAGCATGAATGTGAGGTAGTAGCTAGAAGATGTTGGACTCTATACCTTACATCAGGATGTGCAAGAAATAATCATTGATTGAGATATTCATGATGACTAGAATCTAAGATGACAAAGAATGAGGATTAACTATAAAGCGTGAATGGTGTATAGGTTCACCAAAATGATTAACTAAAAATGGGGATATTTGGATAAATCTAATCTAGAATCTAAGAAGTACAATAAGTAAATAATAGCTAAACAAATAAGTAAAATGACCCAAGCCAACTAAGTACTAATGAAAATGTGAAACCCTAATTAAAAGTAGGGTTAGGAAAGAGCTTAGCTGATTCGATGAGGTTGTTGGACTGTGTGTCACAAGATGGCTGGAGAAACAGGAGGAGGAAAGATGCGACTGTGTCAAGAGTCTAGAAAAGGACAGATCTAGGAAATCTAAGTGGACTGGGACACCTAGGAGAGGGACATGGGTGCCTGTGGGTTTCCTAGTCTGAGAATCTGGGGCACCTTGGTCTGTGAAAAATATCTCCAAACTTCCTTTCACAGGGTTGTCAGGTGATATTTCCTACCTTGCTTCTGTTACACTGTCACTATGTGATATGTTGTTGGAAATCATAAATGAAGACGCCTGCAAATGTCAAGACGATGATAATCCAAATATGAAGAGAAAAATCCAGAGACCTGAAAAACCCCAAAGACCTAGAGTATCTAAAACCCTAAAAAAAGAAAAATGTAAATGAAGGGGTTGGACTGTCCTCAACAACCACAATTGGGATTACTAACTGAGTGTTGCACTACATCTTCAGACTATGTGATGTAGTTCTGGTGTGTGTGTGTGTGTACCACAATGGTGGAATTACTAACAGATCATTGCATGCCCTATATGTAATGCTATGTGCTTGTGTGTGCAGTCACACTTTGTGAAGTAGTAAGTAAAGCAATAAATCTGTGTAGAAATGTAATAGAATGGTGGATGGAATAGAATAAAATTCCCTCCTATGCAATGTGATGCAGATGAACTAGCCTTGTGCCTTGTGAAGGAGCTAGATGGATGCAAATGGAGATCTTTGATGGATGCAACCTTAGATGGTGATAGTAGTGCTTAGTGCTTGGTCCCTCATTATGGTCTCATAAATTTATATTTATATGGTTCTCTTGTTCTAATTTCATAATTAACGCCAAAAATGTCGACCACTAAAAATAGAAAGAGCTCAAATGGCTAGAAAGTGCCCAAAAAGTGGCGGGAAAGTGGAAAAAGGATCAGGTGCCATCACCCCGACTAGGACTAGATTGCCTATGGGTGCCCCTGGTACTAGCATGTGGGCACCCCAGTCAAGGCTAAAATGATGCAAAATGACAAAAATAGACTGGGCATGTATGTGTGAGAGGTCAGAAATGATGATAGAAAGTAAAATAAAATGGCCAAAAGACGGGGGTTAATTAGTAATTTCTTCACTCAAAAACCATATGAATAGTAGTATGAGATCGAGACTAAATAATGTCTAAAGTGCATGATTTTGTGTCTACACTAACAATCATTGAAGTCTAATCTTGGTACCCCTCTAGATGGAATTGATGGTGCATTTAGACTTCAACAGGTTTGGTTATTTGCACATAAATGTTGATTTACTTTGAATATCACAAAGACTTATGGGATGTTTTCTCTTGCCATAATAAACTTTCCTATAGATAAGATTTACACTTTTGATGTATACTTAAGAGTAACCATAGTGTGGTCAAATGATGAACATGTCTCAAAGATTTAGGGCTCCTAGAGATGGCAACCAAAATCTGAATGAATAAATCATTGAATAGAGGCAAGTGCATTAGGACCTTAGAGTAGGCCATTTTCTATTCAAGAGTCTATTCCTATGAGATAGTTAAAATATCCCTCATATTATTGTGTATACGTGATGATGCATCTCAGATCCGATATTGCATAATAATATCAACATTATGTAAAAAATCAGGGAAATGTAGTGACATTATGTTATATCACACAGGTAGGTCATATGTCACAACTAACGTGTCTCATAATCATGACCACTATGAGGATAAATGATTTAGCTAGCTGAATATGATCATCACAAAAAATATAGACATGCAACATGAAATGTCGTAAGTGATCTTATGGGTCACCATGCCCATTGAATATGGGTTACTTATTCATGTGTGAAAAAATTAGGAGGAAATGGGCAAGTGAGGATGGTAGGTCTGAATGGAGTGTGTATTAATAACTGTGGAATTTAAATATGAAGAAGCACGAGAAGTACTACCTACTTGTGAATTCACAATTTGAATTCTTAGAATGATCTTGATACAAATTAGGCTACACACAAATTTGATCTAAGATTGGAAGAGGTCTTGGCTCGCATGAGAAATAAGAGGTGGACTGAAATGATTAGTGGGAGTATCTTGAAACAGGTATCCCCTTGAAGTAGGCATAAGGGTAGAGGCTCCTGGTTGAGTAGTACACTTAAGTGGTACATAACATAGGAAGCAATAAGCTCTTGCGCATGATTAGTGATCTTCCTCACATTTTCAATTGTTCTAAAAAAAATCTAAATCCTTTGGATGTTTGGAACAATATGATCATTAAGGTCATTGAGATTTTCTCTTCCATAAGGGTGTATTGTTAAGGTCATGATCCAAAGTTGTGTCATTTAATATTGTATTAGCCTTTTTTGACATAGGATGTATGCTCGAGTGACAGGTTCACTAAATGATTCAATCTAAAAGTGGACTATGAGATGACCTATATCCAGGAGATGCTATTATAATATCATGTATCAAAGGAACAATTAAGTACAACTTGATGCTCAATAAAAATAGACTGTTTTTTATGAAGCCCTAGTTGTAAGAGGGATTTTCAGGTACTGTTACAGCCTAGAATTTATAGTGATAATTACAAAATGGTTTGCATGTTTGATTTTATAAATCAGCTAGAGTTGGGGGCTAACCAACTATTAGTGTAGCCAAGGTGATAGGTCCCTCATTTATCAAGTAGCTTGTATAGAGAATCCTCATGTTTTTTAGTGTTCTTATCAGAATCCAAATAGGTCACTTTCCAATGTGGTTATGTTAACAACTTGATTATGGTACTTTTGGAACTGGATGCATTGTTGCCTCTAGAATAGGATATTTCACTTCACTTAAATGAGCTATAACATGATTTAGCATGCATAGATATTAGATATCAGCGTTGCTTCAATCCTATTATCCTTGCCAGATATATTGATCAAGATTTATTGAAGACATGATTCAAATCAGAATTTAAGGTATCCTTTAGATTATGCTATCTCATCCTTGATGAGTCATTTGCATTAATTCATTATAGTTTGAATTTACCATTTAAAATCTAGCTATAGTTTTTCACACTCTCTAGGTGACCTGTGCAACTCAATCACACTATCATTATTTAAATTATAGGTGACCCATACATATTAATCATTCTATCATTATTTAAATTATTATCACTACATATATATAATTTACCATTGTAAACAGCGACATTTACCGACGTAAAATCCCATTTACTTCATCCCTATAGGCCACATGCTAAAACATAACCTAACCTAAATTTGCCCTAAGATGCATCACTGTAAGTGTGTAAAACAATAGCCTTTTCCTACCCAGATTCCTAACCTCCCAGTAGAAATCCCTAAAACAACCTCAATCTACTGGATGGAAAGCTCAGTTATCAACTATTTTCCCAGAATACCTTTGCATAGACCGCAAGTTTTTAACCTCATTGACCAGCTCAAAGGTGATTTTTGATCAACAAAGATATCCCTTATCCACAATGCCATTAAGTCTTGAATGTAAACAGTCATCCTGGAGTGCACTCATTCTACTATTCTTCCGTGCCCTCAAATGCACCTTGCTCTAGACATGCACATCCTTAGATAACTATATTATATTCTCAACACTAACCCCACACTAAGTACATTACCACCTCGAAAATGGGAATTCCTTCTTAGGTCATCCAACAATAAATGGTAAGGAATGAAAGAATGAATGAAACATTATACAAAAGAATGAAGTTTACTCTGAAACAGTACCCTCTTCCTCAGGTAGTACTAACTCTGGGTATTCATTTTTAAGTTTAGCCTCTAAGGTCGACCAGTCACTTAGCATGTTTCCTGTCTTCTTCAGGGATATGCTGTTATGATGGCATTCATTTCATCCTGAGTGATCTTTTACTTATTAATTTTGTAGTACTTGGAAAACATGTGCCATACTTGAGACCATTCCCTCCATGGAGTCCATTTTCTACGCTATAAGTTTCCCAATTTCATCGATCCTATGTTTGTGTGGATCTTGGGCTGCTATAAGGGTCTTACACTTTTGTTTAACTAGGGATAACCCATTATGATTCCTCTATGGGCTCAATAATGCCAGATTCCAACATCTTCTTTATTTCTTTTTTAACTTTGACGTGCAGGTTAGGGTTCATCCTATAAGGTCTCTTCCTAACCGGGTGCGCACCTTTAATATTTTGTTTAACTTAATTTTCATCTCACCTAAATATTCATGAACCCCTTTCAACTCATGGTAGCCCCTAGGAAAAAATTCCTTGAAATCACGTAGTAAATTAGTTATCTTAGCCACTTCAGAGTCAGACTAATAATCTCCAATTATGGCCTCCTTAGATTCAACATCCGTGCCAATGTTCACTTTTATTGTCTTCATAGGTTCATGGTAGGCACACGTCTTCTCATCTGCACTGTCTAATACCTTGTGTGTATCCTCTAAATGATCTATGTCTAACTATTCCACTTATTCATCATCCACCATATAGACCATCTTTCCTTTATCCTTCTCTAGTAAAGCATGCTCAAGCAGTTATGCATCTCTCTCATCTACTTCGTCAAAATGCGCTTCTATATCTGACTCACCAAATAAATCCTAAATGAGTTATTCAACCTTTGTACTATCTCCCATGGTCAATCACTTCATAACTTGTAATGCCTCTTTCACCAGAAGTTTAGTTGAGAAGTAGTCAACATTTTTGGATCATTCATGCAGTCAAGTCTTTCCAATTTTCAATCTCCTTGTGCAACTCTGCATAAACATACCGAGTGTGCGCACAACCTCACAAGCTGAAATAAAGTTTTTTCACCCACAATAAAGGTGGTAAAGATTCCTTCCTCTCTATCTAGAGTCTCTCACACTACTGAACAAGATTATTACCATGATATTCACAAACTTGAGTAGGTGCATTACTCCTAAAAACCTGGGTTGATAGAGCAATTCTCACTTCTCTCCATTCTATGAGATTATCCCTATGAACCATCCACCAACACGCTACTTTCCCACATAGGGTATACACTAGCATATTCCTTCTATCCACTTGATCATTCCACTATACTTCCATGGTTCATAAGAATACCTCCGGGTTTCCTTTTCCAGTGTACTAGGGTACAAGGTTGTTGCCTAATATTCTAACACAACGCGAATTTCTTATATGTGCAACTACACTTCTTACTTTGTACCAACCATATTGTAACTGCCATATGTCCAATTATCATAGGTGATACTTTTAGTATCACTGATGGACTCTGTATCATACCACTAGAGAATTCCTTCCTTAGATGGCTCAAGCACTTTTAGATCTTAAATAGTGGGCACATAAATTCTGTTAAGGTATTCTTCACTTAAGGGCTCAACATTAGGTGCATATTTCCCATATGTTAAAGGGATAATAACTCATTCTTCCTTGTTCTCAAAACTAATATATCCCTTATTGAACCATATATCAACATTATTTGCATAACACCAAGGGAGCACAAGTAGAGTTGGGAAGCTGTCTTCTTATGCAAGTGCTAATACCTCAAAGTCCCTAGTGAACTTGGCCCCATGTATAGTAATAGATGCATCCTTCAATACTCCAATTGGCATGGTCCTTAGTTAGATTTTCCATATACAATACATTGGAAGATGTATGCAATGGAAGTCAGCCCATTTGAACCCATTCATCTAAGGTAAGCACATTCACTTCCACGCCTGTGTTAATCAAAATATTTCTCAAAATCCATCCATCTAAAATTTCATTTAGAGTGATCTCATTGTCATAATCCAAGCTATGGGGAGGGATGTTAGCATGCAAAATATGCTGTCTGGTCTTAATACCAATGCAGAGAGTGTTTCCTTTCAACTAGCTCCCTAGTAATGGAATAATGTTCTCCTGACACAACATCTTGCATACTTCCTTCATATCATCAACATCTGACTGGAAAGTCTCAGTTTCCTTCTTCTTCTCTAACTTCCACCATTGTTCCTTTAAACACTATATTTCACCCTACAAATTTATGAATACCTTCATGGTTTCTTGATAAACCTCCTTCTGATGTGTAGGATCTTAGTATTTTACATGTAAAACCTCCTCCTTAGTGATGGTAGGCTTCTGTTGCACCACTTCTATGGCACACTCAGCCTCAAAACATGTAGTAATATTCACAGGTACTACCTTAGAATCTAGTGCTAACTTCAACATCCATTGGTTTTCCACGACGCATTTTATCCTAACCATCCCTGCACCCTTGTTCTCCAATTTGTGATTCTTTCTTATATCTTCATATAAGTCCAGACACTCTTCATAGTTATGATTCTTTCCATAAAAATAACAAGTAATGTTCTAAGGACATTCACACTTGTAATGGTTAGGAGATCCACACATATAACATGTTCCATGAGGGAAATCACTTCATCCACTACCACGGCCTCAATCTCTAAATCCACCATGGCCTCCCTCAAAGTGCCCTTCATTTTGATCATAGAGCCCTTGAGTGTGTTCATGATCATGTTGCTCACATTTATCCTTAGAGTTGTTTGAAACCCCTGTTTGTCATAAACCAATGTCAATGGCATCATGGATCTGATCAATCAACCCGTAATCTTCTATATTGTGAGTCATGGACCAAATTTTTTTACAGTAATAAGACACGTTCTTTCTTACCGCATGTTGCAAATAATGGGCAATGACTTGTGTCATGGTCCAAATGACATATCTCATATTTCAGTAACAAGGAGTGCACCGATCTACGATAAAAATATCCTTAGTATGCCCTTCTAGTTCACAATTTGTGCACCAAATTACACTGCGTGGCTCATGTGCTGTATTGGCTGATAGTTTCTCCAATTGATTTTCCATTGCTGCTATTTGATCTTCCAAGAATGGGATCACTCCAGTGTCTATGCTCCTGACTTCCTCAACACACAGAGTTGTTTCAAGTGACTCGCATGAGTTTTTATAAGTCTTATGTGAGATAACCCTCCTAAAAGGCATAATTAGGTCTTCAACAAACCACCATGTATGATGAATTTCATGGATATCATATGATAGTTTAGACAAGAGTGTTTTAAAATGATCATCATACTCCTAGACACTCTTAGTAGTGACCTACTTGATATCCTTGAGTACACTTATACTTCTCTTCTCGAACTCAGGTATATAAAATTCCTTAATGAAACCATCCCATAATGCTATATAATCCACATGATTCTGACCAGGATCAAAAATTTTGTATCAAATGTGAGCACGTCCCTACAATGTAGTTGCAAATTAATTGGCCTTACACTTTTAAGTTGTTATTCCTTTCACACACCACAATATCTCACACATATGCACATGCTCAACAACATATTCTATTCCGATATACTTTGGGGCTGGTGAGGACCATGCCCACTAGATCCAGAACCTCTTGTGTTACCCCCACCTCAAGATCCACCAGATGTGTCAGATCCTGAGTTACCTATTCCACTTGATCATCCACCTGTAGCAGGAATTGGACCAGAGGATGCACTGCCCTATGTCCCAACAGTGGTGCTAAAATGAACTCCTACAGTCTAGAAAAGGAAGTTGTGCTTCTCCCCAATGTGAGTCCAAAGTTTAGCATGTTTGTGTTCTGTGCCAATGATGCGCATAAAAAGGTTCCTCCAACCGGTCCTTCAAATAATAGGGAAGATGTCTTCCCAACCATAAATGCACTTGCTCTATGATTCACACCCGAACTTGCTGATAAGTCAACTCTACCTCTTGCTACTCTACTTCCCAAGCTAGCTTGCTGACTGATGAGTATATTAGAAACTGGAAAACCAAGCGTAAGGGATATGTTAACTAGGTAGATTCAGATGCATTCCCACAACCCAAGTTGTCTCTACTGACGTGTTCTCATAAGAGGCTGATAAGGATTCCCTATCATGCTTTCACAAATGGGGAAGTTCAAGATGCTCTAGCTCCACATCCTCTGCGTGAACTCCAAATCCTTCATGAGCCATCTCTCTACTCAACGCCATCCATTCTACAATCTCGCGTTGCTTCCCTAAATCCCTATTGTGCACCTCATTATACTTAAGTCTCCTTTATTCTCTTTGCCTCTTTACAACCAGATCTGCCATCCTTAACCAAACTTGCTCCTGGCCCCATGCGTGGTGGGGTTTAGCTAGCCATCGGCTTTTCTTCCAAATTAAAGGTTACCAACAAGTTTTTGATCGCCAGTGGAATTCCTTATAGATAGGTTCCTCTGGGATAACGTAAAAATTGAAACTCAATTACCTTTAGGTAAGAATAAGTGGAAATTGAGTAATAAAAAAATATAGCTATTCAAAACACCACAGAACCAAGTGTCCACAATGCACATCCAAATAAGATCAACATCACAGAGGGACTGGAATTATTATTTTGTCTAGACAAGTGTGTGAAACCTCCAATTTATTTTAGATGCATAAACAACCAACCAATCATATAGATATATTGGGAAGATAACAAAAAATCTCTCCTACAAGCAGTCATATAGATTATGCTCCACTCACACGCGTGCGTCAAACCTAAACCTAGTGTTAAATCTCCAACTGTTCTATTCTTCCAGATCTATTATTCAGTCCTTAATACTTGCCAAGGTCAATTAGTACGTCTTCATCATGCAAAATCCTGAAATCAGCTGAAAAAGAGGTCCTGACAATAGAACCAATGATGCAACCTATAATTTAATTATAGACACTAAAATTAGGTCACACTCCCCTTTGATCCCTCGACAAATAAGCACCCTTCATCACATTCACCTAGCCATGGCCCCCTTCACCCCACTAATATTAATTTAATTAAATTAATTCATTATCCTCACCATATTTATTATTTAAATATCTTAATTTAAATAATATCCACACATACACTTCACTTAGACACCTCACCAAGCTAACTCACCCTAAAACCTATTCTTAGTAAGTTGCCATAACTAACTAAGACTTACCTAAACCCTAAAAATCAATGCCTACATTCCCTCTAACCACATTCCCACATGCTTACAAGAAGCTCCCAGTCTAATCCATGGGTTAACAACATGAGATCCAAGGAAATCAAGAGGATCTCCCTAGTTTAGTAAACCTAGGAAATCCTGCCTTGACCGACGCCGGTTACCCCTAACTGTCGCCAGTTAAGCCAGAACCACCGTCGGTTACCCTTTTAACCCCAAAACAACCTTATTCTCAAGGTTGGCTAAAAGGTTGGAAAAATATTGGAAAAGTTGGCGAACATTAGCACATTCCAGAGAGATATCACATCTTCTGAGAGTGAATTCCAGCAAGAACACACATGCAAGGAAGGAGATCAAGCATCTTTTCCTGCACAGCCATCCCAACAATGATCTGATCTAACCAAGCAAAGAGGAATGTACATGTAGCCCATGCAGAAGATTTCCTTCAGTTGGTGATCACCTACAGCCTTCAAAACCTCTCATCAACACCTCCATCCCTCACTCACAGGCATCCAGGACCAGAATCCAAGTAAGTAGACATTATACTTCTCTGGTTCATTCCATTTCATCATTATATTATCATATTTTGTTTACCTAGCCACCCATTGACCTCCCCAACACTCACCCCTCCATATACCCATTAAAACCTCACCAAATCCTACCCAAATCACCCAATACCTCATCCTGACCAACCAAAGTCCTTTGTGTAATCACAAAGGAGACCTAAATCTCATTCTGTGGCATTCCCAGAACTCCACAGTAACCAGCACCGGTTACACCCAACCGCCGTCGGTCACCCTTAACTGACATCGGTCTCTGTATTTTCCCATACAACCCAGAACAGTGACCTATCCACCTAATTCCCTTTCACCCTCATTCACTTGTGATCTACCTGAGACCTCTGTCAGACCTGCAGAGACCCAGAACCAGTTACTTGACCTTTGGGATCCTATTCTAACCTAGCCTGTTAGATTAGATCTATTTCTTATTGTGTTTTAAGTGAGATACCTAAATCATTTTGAATTACAATAGGATTTACCTTATTTACCACATTAAATTGTTTAAAATAGTGGACTGACAGCCATCTAGGAAGTATCACACTTCCCAGATCTAGCATACACTAGGCAGTTCACTGCATATATTGTTTAACTTTTTCTAGTGGTCTTGCTTTGTATTACAGGTAGTTCCTCCTAGCCAAAAGGAAGCTCTCACAATCAGCTATGGATTCAGAAGTCATACACACAACAACCCATCAACCAACATTTGAACAGGTATTCCTCCTATGCCCATTACCCTATTTGTTTCATCAATACTTCAAAGAAATGATCTAGAATCAGGTGAAACATTTTGGCATGCCCGGTGGGACCCATCTGGGGTTCCTTGCATTTCATTCATTCCTAGGAAAATTTGTGTGTTTGTTTCCCTTCTGAAAAGCATACACATTAATTTTCTTCCTTGGTAACCCACCTTTTCTTTCTATTTTTCTCTAAAGGAAACCTTTCTTTTGGTGTAATTAAAAAGAACCATTTCTTCATGTTTTCTGCATTATAGTGAAAGAGCATCCCTCTTCCTCTTCATCTTTTTGTGTCATCCAACTTCACACTTCGATTTGGGCTTAAAAATAAGTGCATTGCATTCTGATTTATCACATTAGCTCACATTAATTGAGGGCAACCTATACGCTGGAAGTCATGACCAGCTGATGGTTGACAAATGAACCATAGAAAGCACTTTCTTTCTCTTTCTCTCTCTCTAGTCTTACCAAACCTCACAAAAATTCAAAATACACACATTCTTAAACAACATCTTACCTGGAAGAATGCCTATAATGATCACACTGATCATGACATTGTGGGTACCCAGCTCGCTGCTCTATCGAGTCATACTTCAGAGCAAGGCCCACCCCCACCATAACATACCTGAAACCTCACCTTTTAGATCTCCTTCTTCGTAGGAAGCCATCCTCACAAAAAAAAACTCTATTTCACAATTCATGTGTCAGTCCTTAAATAGCATAAGCTAAACAAACATAATAGAAAAGGCACTCCTAGGATCACATTTTTCTTAGTGTTTCTGCTTGGCTTGCGTTTTGAGGTGAGAGATCACGTTCTTCATTTTTCTTGTTCATCCTTGCATGCTCCTCATCACAGCTGGTGTATTCTGGCTTCACCTGAGTGTGCCTGGGCCATATCATCATCATTCTCAGAATTTTGGGTCTGATTCTACATCAGATTTTAATTCACAACCACTTTTCTTTCATCACTATTTCAATTTCACAGTAACCATCATCGGTTACCCTCTGACCGTCATTGGTTATACCCAACTGACGTCAGTTCCAGGTCCTTTTGTTAACCTACCCAAAAGGACATTTTATTCATTTTCTTCCACTTTTCACAGTCCCTGTCACTGCCATCATTCCCATTGACATTGTAAAACACCATCAGATTTGGCATACCTGTCAGATTTGACCTTCTACCTAGTTTTTCACTCACTGACCATTTTCTACAGTGACTGACAGTGGTTACCCCTGACCGGCGTCAGTTTTCCTTAACCAGCATCGGTTAGCCTATTTCACTTTCCAACCACCATTTGGTACCTAATCCACTTTTTACCATCAGATTCACCTGTTCCTACTATTTTCTGTGTCATTTACAGAGAAGCAAGCCCTACCTGATCAGTACTGGTTCACATGGTGCTGACCCAAAGACAAGCAAGTGCACTTGTGTTTCACACCAGTTGTCAACCACTCCCACCTAGTCCTTCACCACCTTCCATTTTATCACCAGCCATGGATCCCATCCAACCTATCACTATCGCTACCAGAGATGAGGAGTTCACATGACTCCTTGACCAAAACCCTATCGCCTTGTAGTTTTACCTTTCCCACTCATCCACTCGAGATGCCTCGGGTCAGTTGATATACGACATGCCCGTATCTATCCCCCGACTCTCACTCCCACTCCTGCATCAGCCCCATCTAGCTCTGTGCTTGCCCACATCTACCTTACCCCCAGTCATTTCGCAGCTAGGTCCTATACCCGCTATGACTGCCGCATCTGCCACCTCCGTTACCCCCGCCACATCCACCATACCCTTGACAACTACCCAAAATGCAACCTCATCCACCCCTAATGTCTCACACATACCCGTAGCTACACTACCACCTCCCATGTCGGTGACCCCTACCCCTTTTCAGAACATGGTCCTTTCCATTCCACAATCATTAGCCCCCATTGCCACTAGGGTTACCACGACCCTTCCACCTCCATATACATACTATCAGCCACCTCCCGTTTCATCCATTATTCACTCAGGGTACGTACCCCCTATTTCACTGCCTTCTTCCCAATCAACCTACATGGCAGCACCATACACTGGAGTGCCACCCCCATTATATGCCCAAAACCAACCCTCTCATGCTACAGGAGGCACCCAATCATCGCAACCTACCAATGACCTAATCAAATTGATGTTGGACAAGATGCAGACATTAGAGGCATCAGTTTTTGGCTCCCGCAACACTCTCACCTATGACGAGATTTGCAACGAGCCCATCCACCCATCCATTCCTATCCACCCATACCCTGTGCATTGGGAAATGCCTAAATTCAATCATTTCAATAGCAAAGAAGACCCGTAGTAGCATTTGCAGTTGTTCAAACATGGGTGTTATCTGATCACTCACAATGATGCCTTGCTCTTGAGAACCTTTCCCATGTCTCTGACTGGACCTGCATTAGATTGGTATAGTGGGTTACCTAGACACTCTATATTCTCATTCAATCAGGTAGCCCAAGCCTTCTTGGATCATTTCTCTATCAATATCATCAAGAAGGTTACCATGACCGACCTATACTCCACGCGTCAATATGAGGACGAATCTATCACAGATTTTGTCACTCGCTGGCATAGCTTGATCAACCAACTCACCTTCCAACTGCCACAAATAGAACTCATTGAGCTCTTCACACGGGCTTGTGCTAGACATATCTCACCGACCTTGCAGGTCCAAACCTTCTGAACATTTGATGAAGCATTCACTATGGCATGAAAGTTAGAGATTCAGGCCATCGAAGAGAAGAAAATCCAATTACGCAATAAGAATTTGGCATTCAAGTCGAATGATACCTCTTCTTCTTCCAAACCACAAATTTTTTTTTCAAAAGCTAAGGGTAGTGCTAACACAGTGGTACTCAAGGCCGGCCCAGCTCATCCGTCAAATCAGGCTACCCGCTCATCTAATCTCTCACCCATCCAAACTTTTCAATTCAGATGAGAGCAACGGAAATACACCCCAATTGGGGAACCTTACTCTTCTATCTTAGAAAATCTTATCAAAGCCAGAGCCATCACCCTTCCACCCATAAAACCACACACTGGTTTTGACCCTGCTCGCCCCATGCCCGCATGGTATAAAGAACATGACTTCTGTAACTATCATCGAGTAAAGGGTCATAGTGACGGCAATTGCATCACTTTCAAAAACATTGTCCAAGAAATGCTCGAGAAAGGTGAGTTAACCATGGATAATCCTAATGCACCTACCAACCAAAACCTACACATCTTCAAGAAACCATTTCCCAACCATGCCCCTTCATCTGATCAAACCGGTGAGACCTCAACTCATGATACCCATACCCGTGAGGTTCCACGCTATCTTTAATGACATACCTGTCACCTCCCAATTACCTCACATTCCTTCCATAGAGGAAATCCTAGCCCAAAATCCTCCTTCCACATCAGAACCAACCTCCCCTATTCCTTCACCCACAGAGGAACATCTTTCATCTCCTTCATCACCTACAGAGGAGTCTTCCACTAACATCGAGACCATCTCACCCCTGGCTTCTCCACTTAGAGAACCTTTACCCATAGAGTACTCCCATTTACCTCCTCCACCCACAGAGGAGCACCCATTACCTCCTCCACCCATAGAGGAGCACCCATCATCTCCTCCACCTATAGAGGAGCTCCCATCATCTCCTCCACCTATCATAGACCCAGTTGAGATACCTTTGCCTCTTGGTGAGCATTCTCCATCAGCTACCCAAAATCCTGCAGACCTACTTTCGGATCTCTTACCCACAAAAGCTGACGCTATCCAATTCCCTTTCTCTAAACACATTTTATAGAAATTCCATTAGGTCATCATCAACTCCACCTACAGATGTGTCATTCTCACATTTGGCCAATCACTTAGATTATGTGATCATAGAGCCTTAACTATGGGGGACCCATAACCACGAGGTCCACACTGTCTCAAGTGACATAGATGTAGAGGTCCCTTACCCCATGATTCCTCCACTATCTACCCAAAAATATTCCTTCCACATCAAACCAAATAAAACCCTGCTATTCACTTAACCTTTCACGAGGAACACCTTTCATAGCTCACAACCACACCCTCACCCATGGAGGAGCCTTCTATATCTAACACCCAGACCCACCTTTGGCTTCTCCACTTAGGGAAACAGATACCCATAGTACTTCTTCCAGTCCATCCACTTAAGATACTTATTTACCTCCTCCACCCACATAGGATCACCCATCATCTCCTGCCACCTGCACAGAACCATCTCCTCCAGCTATAGAGGAGATCCCATCATCTCCTCCACCTATCATATACCCAGTTGAAGATACCTTTTACCTCTTGATGAGCATTCTCCATCAGCTACCCAAGATCCTGCAGAACCTACTTTTGGCTCTCTTACCCACGGAAGCTGGAAGCTAGCCAATTCCACGTCTCTAAGACACATTTTATGGGAATTTCCATTAGGTCCTCATCAACTCCACCTATAGACGTGCCATTCTCACACTTGGCTATGCCACTTAGATTATGTGGATAGAGCCTTACTTATGGGGGCGTCTTCTACTTCCTATCTCAACACAGATGTAGATGTCAACTTACTGATATCTTCCACTATCTACCCAAAAGTATTTTGACCAATCAAACTGAATAACAACCACCTCTATCACAGACTTCCTTCCATGACACCCATCATAACTCAACATACACCCTTACCCATAACCCAACATTACATCAAAATCCAAACCCATGCCTATATCATCTTGCCTCACCTAAACCTGATTACCACCTTAGGGGTCACCTCAACCACCAGTCTTACTCATCCACCTATCAAATTGGATTTAGCTCCATCCTCCAAAGTTAGGTACATCCAAAGTCAACTCCACACCTACACCCATACATCAAAGAACCAAACCCATAGAACCTCAAAACCTGGTTACCAATCACACCTACATCTCTCCCATCTGTCTTAAGACCTCAGCTTCCCAACATGGTTAAGCAACCTGCACCCATCAATAAATCAAAAACACAACAACCCATTCCTTCCTCACAAATATCTAACCTACCCAAGTACCCAACAATGACTGACACCCACACCTACATAACATCTTTACCACCCATGCCTCCGAATACCTTCCACAACTTCCTTCACTACCCAGTACACTTCAATCTTTGTCCCTTACACCTCATGCACGACCCGCATCATCTACCTTCATAACACCTCTGTTATCCTCGTGGGTAACTCATCCTCTTCCCCTATTTATCTTTTCCTTCTAGACCTCATACACCCATATCACCCTTACCCAAGAAGGTGCAACCTAAAGACAAAGCTCTGCTACCCCACAATAAGGTAGTCAAAACAACCACACACCCTCCTACCCATCCATCTACTATACCCCTACCTAAACAAACACGATTGACACCCAACACCATTCCAACACCCAAAACCATAGCTTGACCTACTCCTCCTCTGTCCAAGGACTTGTTCCTCAACAATCAACCGCACCTACACCCAAACCCACGTTCACTTCCCATTGCGATCCACTAGCAGGGTCCTATGCCAAAATTTTAACCAACCTCCTTGAGACTTCTATCATCACATTACCACCACTCAGACCTTATGACCCCCTCAAACCCAAGCCAAAAGGGTTTGATGATACTAAAATTTGTGCCTACCATCATGTGCCAGGGCACGATGTGGAGAAACTGCAAGGCCTTGAAAACTATCCTTATCTAGTTGTGTCCTCCAGAAGCCAACTTTGACGACGACGACCTTCTCGATGAGGACCCTACTTCACCAACACCCATTCCCATAGTTATTACCTATTGAAATGCTGGTTGATGGGTTGTTACTTATGTATGACTTCCGACTGCCCACTCAACAACCATGACCTCCACCCTCATAGCTCCTAGAGCCACCCCCAAGATTTGAAATTAACATGGTTCGCATCAGAGAACTTGCCAAACCACCACCCAAATGTCATTGTGCCCAACTCATCTCACAAGGTTTTTCTCCTCACTAGGTTTTTTCCTCATCGTGTCGTTATACCACTCACCTACACCTTCTCCTATTTCCTTCCCCTCAGATCAACATGATCCATGTTGCTACCCATGCTCAGAAGGATAAGGGCAAAGAAAAGGCAACTGACCCACCAACCAATCCTATACCCAACATACCATCTGTACCCATACCTAAAATCACTATCCACGCCCCACATATCCTATTTCTAATGGGGTCACACATCCCACCATGCTCAAACAATTACACCAATCTCCCCTCAAAATGTCCCTATATGACCTCATCCAAACCTCAGAATCCCATCGTCAAGCTCTCATGGAGGTTCTTCAATCTATTGAGGTTTTACCCAATGACCCTACACCCGTAGCCTCCATTATCACACCCCATCATGTAGCCTCTCTCACCAAATTACCACCTTCATCTTCACCTTCACCCTACTCACCAAGTAGCCTCCCTTAGCTTCTCAGAGGAAGAGATCACACCACACCAAACCATGATGACCCAGACCCAACCCTCTTCATCTCTATCCACATCGATGACATACGGGTACGACATGTGATGATTGATGGGGCGCTAGCATTAACATCATTTCATCCCATGCATTCACTCAAATGCGCATACCTGAAAATTGCATGCATAAACATCCTGTCATGTTGCGTTCATTCAATGATGCTATCACCTCTACACTAGGCACCATCATCCTCCACATTCACATGGGCCCCCGCACTATTCCAGAATTATTTTACATTTTTGAGGGGGAATTTCAATATAACTTGTTGCTTAGCAGACCCTGGATTCATTGTCATGGGTTGCGTTCCTTCCACTTTGCATCATTTGTGTAAATTTTGAACGTGAAGGACACACCTATACCATTCCAGCTGACCCATCACCTTTTAAAACATGCAACATGCTTTACCAACCCAATGATGTGCTCATACCTATTAAGCCTGTCTACCTCCACAACCACTACTTCTTCACCTACACATCCACTTACCAGTACAGCGATTGCTTCAACCACACATACCTCCTCCATTCCTACCACTGCCACAACCTCCATGGCTGACCCATCAACTTCCCAATCTGTTAACTCCACCTCCGCATCGACCTCCGACACATCATCCATTCCAGCTACCTACATACCAACCACTGATCCCTTGGAAGGTGTTTTTCAATGCCTCACTCTGGGGGAATACCACCTATATAGTGTCAACACATTCCTTACTCCACAAGAGTATGGAAGTCTTCACCAACACCCTCGCTATGATCACCGCATAGGAGAACGCTCCTTTATGGTCCTCCTCACCTTTGTACTAGTCTCACCTATGGGGGACTTGATACTACCACTTACACACCCGAACCACCATCACAAACCCACCCATTTTCCACTGACTTCCATTATCTAACCAATCATCATTTCACCCACACCTTCCTACACCGATGTGCATGGAAGGGTTTTGGTTTTGGATTTTATGAGCAAGGCCTCCATACTGTTGTTTCATGTACCACCCACAAACATAATGACCGTAGTGGTATCGGATTTCCTGAACCACCTACCAAACAAGATCGCATTGAACTCATTAAGGACACTAACCCTTCTCCACCTTCTTCACCCGCTCCACCTTCATCACCACCTTCACCGACGGAGTTGATGGATCCAATGAATCTATCCCTCCTAACTTTTTTTTTCCATAAACACCATTTCCTTGGGGCCTCTGACTTATCAACGTGAGGGCGAGGCCCCTTCCAAAAATTCCCTTCCTGTATCTTGAAATGATCGATGATGATACACCTTCCAATTAACGTTTTCAATGTCAGGATGATGAATCTATACTCACCTACCTTGGTGTAGAAGACTCATATATTCATCAGTGTTACCTGAAGAGACACAAACCATGTTGAATGAATACGACTATCGAGATCAACATTCATACTCAGGATGACCCGCACATCCTAAAGATCAAAAAATATTTAGATGCTATGCTTAAACAAGGAAGCCATTACTTCTTTTCTCAAAGATCATAACCACGCTTTTGCTTGGTCTTACAGAGACATGCCCAGTATTGACCCCACCATAGTGGTCCACAATATCATAACCATTCCCAATGCTAAACCCATCAAACAAAAGCTAAGGAAAATGCACCCTTGTATTGCCCTTCTTGTCAAAGAAGAACTTCAGGGCCTTCTTTCACATTTCCTTCATATTACCCATTGATTATCCTCGTTAGATTTCTAACATTGTTCCCTGTCACTAAGGTGACAAGGGGACTCAAGTATTTTCATGGAGTTTCTGTGACCTCAACCTAGCCTGTCCCAAAAGATGACTTCCCCTTACCTGGTATTATCAAATGGTTAACCTTACCGCTGGTCATGAGATATTATCAACTCATGGATGGCTTCTCGGGTTATAACCAAATCCTTCTTGCCCTAAAAGATCAACAAAAGAGACCTTGTTCATCACCCCTTGGGGGACATGTCTGTACCGATCATGCCCTTTGGCCTTAAAAATAGCAGTGGACACATATCAGTAGACAATGAATTACATCTTGCATGACATCATGCATCACTCATATTGGAAGTTACATGGATGATCTGATGGCCAAATCTAAATGACCATGAAGCACCTTGTCCATCCTAAAAAGTATCATTGACCACTCTACATTAAATATTGTGTCTTTTTCCAAAAACCTAAGAAGTGTCTCTTCGATGCTGCTCTCTTGGAAATAATCCTGGGAGAAATCGGGATCCCTACGTGGGATAGAATTTGACCCTGCTAAAGTCAAGTGTTCCATTCTGGAAATGCCTTTGCCCCTAAAAACTCAGGAATCCGTTTGCCATTCCATATAATGGTAAGTTGAAATTCAAGATAATATTGGTTCAGAATCATATTTCATTTCACAATTCTAATAAGTGAAACATTGCAGATTTTTGCCAACCATTTCTCATCAGCTTATTACATAAACATCAAGAAGGATGTCTATTAGTAAAAAATTCCTGAAAGTGGTTAATGATGATGATTTATCTTCCAAACTAAAACAGATTTCACAACCACCCGTAATTGTTCCACCTACGCAAATCCATTTTACTATGACATGTCCGAACCAAGTCCCTTGAAGGACTGCATGTCCGCATTTATCTAAAGATGATGGGCAGAATTATCCCCCAAGACCATTGGTAGCATACTCTTCATATTGAGATGAACACCCATCTTAACGAATCTTGGATCACCTTAAGTTTACCAAAAAATGTATCAAACATGCCTACAATAAACATGTCCATGCATGAACCTTCCAAGTTGGTGACCTTCATCCTAAAATCAAAATCAACATGTAACTAACAGAAAAAATGTAAACGGAAGGAAGATTTTTCTCCTAATTGGCTTGGACCATACATCGTGACTCAACCTATGGATCAAGTGCTTATTGTTTATCCTCACTTGCCATGGTAAAGCTCAAAATTCCCTTAACGCCTTGCATCTTCAATCATTCTATTGTTGACTTATAGTCCTACCTCACCTTTTTCTCTTTCCATGCTCGTCCCTTGAGTGCTATTCACTCCATACACCTCATATAATAATTAAACAAGAATCATGTGAATACCTGTCACTTGTTATCTTCTCTTGAATATGTGTACCATGGCATTGCACATAACATGATTCTCATGAATAATTTTCATCTACCTTTAGATGAATCCCATGGTCGTTTCACCTTGCTATTTTTAACAAGAGTCTTATTCTTGGCACCTTGGTCTTGTCCATGACTTCAACCCTCACATGGGACCAAACTCCTTGAGTCAAACTTCTAATAAAAAGATGAATCCCTCAAAAGGACATCTTCCTCTCAAAAATTGCTGTATAAATAGACTACTCCCTCGAAGGATAACTATGTAAAGTCTTAAAAAACTGAGAGCAACCGAAGCTTCCCGCATCAAGCTTCACTGAAGACCTCAAGGAGTTAAATTTTCTTCATCCCATATAAGACTTCCCGCATCGATCAGTCTATTTAGCTCAACTATAAGTCAAAACAAAAGCTTTTGGTCATGGAAAAGTGCCCATTGGATCTAGGTTCTCTTTCCCAAAGGCATACTACCTATACACCATATAAAGTATTAACCTTTCACCCTTCTTACCATTCCCACTCTCATTTCCTGTAATTCAAGGGACTTCTTGATAACTTAGACATTTGTTGATCATGTAGACTAATTTTTTTCCATTAGAACAGATCCATCATGCAATGTCTTTAGGGTCTTACATTCATCACCTCCTACTAAGGAATGATCTACTTGGTATGATCCTAACAAAAAAGGTGGCTTTATTGCCCCAATCTTGTCTTTTAACCATCATTTATTTATATTGTTTTGATTACCTTATACATGACTTGAGTCCTTGACACTTACTTTTGGGGTAGAATTCTTAAGCTTCACCACAATCAAGGTTTATCTACATCAATTTTACCTATAATCTACCCACACCTAAAATTCTAATATGCACAACATTCCTAAAAACCTACCAACTCATTTTCATACCATCCTCATATTATTTCCCTAGCTTATGGGAGAACTACATCAGCCTGAGGTTCCTTTTTCACATTTGGATTACTATGTAGGCAGCACTCCGATTGGCAATGGGGCCCTTGGAGGTTAGCTTGGCCACTCCTCTACCCTAAATGGTTGTTTTCCATGATGATCACATAACATCATTTCCTTTGGAACTTCTTTCCAAGGCTACCCCCAATATTGGAAAGAGAAACAATGGGGTTAACAAGTTGTTACCATCATATCCTTTCATTGCCACCAACATGTTACATTTATATTATTGCCTACCTTGAATCTATTCACAACTTGTCATTAGATTATTAACTACATTTCACATATGAACTCATGATTATGATAACATTGCCAAGCAATAATGAACCCCCACCTAAAATATGCTTTTGATTGTCATGAGTTGAGTCATATCCATGAACGGAAAGTTTATCTACCAAAACTCATACTAACCAACATTTTAATGGTTTCCCTAAAAGTTTAGATCTTTGAATTTTGGTGCAGTATTTCTGATCATTTGAGTGACCACCCCCTCCTTTACCCTAATTTACCTCACCTTTCTCTGACCAAATCATTTACTACCTGTCATTTTTCCTCCTTTGGGGACTCATTATTTTACCCCTAGTTGGCCTTACCTTGTGATCTAGATATTTACCTGGCAATCGCTAGTGACCTTTGACCTCATGTGTCAAATATACCTTGTGACAACTTTTGGTTGTGTCATTGACCTAATGACCTTACCTAGCCTGATTGGATGTTTATCCTGTACCCTACCTTTGGTGTACCAAACATACCTAAACGTTCCTTTGCACCTAACCTACAGTTGTGTTTCCTGACCATATCCTATACCTTGGATACCAGAATCACTTCAACCTTGTTTGGATAAACCTATCACCTTAGACGATGTAGAGTTTGAACTACTCTTCAACCTGGTAGCGTGCTGCAGTTTATACGTGTGTGTGCATTTGACTGTTGCTACCTTTGACCCTACCCATTACCTAGATTACCTGAGTAGACCTTTAAACCCTTTTTCCCTCATTCCCCACCTAACCTTTTCTCACATTCACCTTTTATCAAACCACTCACCGATTTACCTTGGCCTTGTAAGTTCTTGGTTTGAGGGGGATCACCTTTACCCACACATGGGGTAACCACATCTTATTTTTGTTAGCATCGCTTACCAATACACGAAACAAAAAGGGGAAAAATGTAGACACTAAAATTAGGTCACACTCCCCTTTGGTCCCTCAAAAAATAAGCACCCTTCATCACATTCACCTAGCCATGGCCCCCTTCACCCCACTAATATTAATTTAATTAATTAAATTAAATTAATTCATTATCCTCACCATATTTATTATTTAAATATCTTAATTTAAATAATATCCACACATACACTTCACCTAGACACCTCACCAAGCCAACTCACCCTAAAACCTATTCTTAGTAAGTTAGCCATAACTAACTAAGACTTACCTAAACCCTAAAAATCAATGCCTACATTCCCTCTAACCACATTCCTGCATTGCTTACAAGAAGCTCCATTCTAATCCAAGGGTTAACGGCATGAGATCTGAGGAAATCAAGAGGATCTCCCTAGTTTAGTAAACCTAGGAAATCCCACCTTGACCGACACCGGTTACCCCTAACCATCACCGGTTAAGCCGAAACCACTCTCAAAGGTACCCTTTTAACCCCAAAACAACCTTATTCTCAAGGTTGGCAGAAGGTTGGAAAAAGATTGGAAAAGTTTGCGATGTTATTAGCACATTCTAGAGAGATATTGCATCTTCTGAGAGTGAATTTTAGCAAGAACTGCATGCAAGGAAGGAGATCAAGCATCTTTTCCTACACAGCCATCCCAGCAATGATCTGATCTAACCAAGTAAAGAGGAATGTACATGCAGCCCATGCAGAAGCTTTCCTTTTAGTTGGTGATCACCTGTAGCCTTCAACCTCTCATCAACACCTCTATCCCTCACTCATAGGCATCCAGGACCAGAATCCAAGTAAGTAAAACATTATACTTCTTGGTTCATTCCATTTCATCATTATATTATCACCTATTTTTTTGACCTAGCCACCCATTGACCTCCTTTAACACTCCCCCTCCATATACCCATTAAAACCTTGCCAAATCCCTACCTAAATCACCCAATACCTCATCCTGACCAACCAAAGTCCATTGTGTAATCACAAAGGAGACCTAAATCTTTCTGTGGCATTCCCAGTTTTCCACAGTAACCGGCACCGGTTACACCCAACCACTGTGTCACCCTTAACTGACATCGTGTTATCTATATTTTCCCATACAGCCACAAAACCTATGACTTATCCACCTAATTCCCTTTCACCCTCATTCACCTGTGATCTACCTGAGACCTCTGATCAAACCTGCATAAGACCCAAAACCAGTTACTTGACCTTCGGATCCTATTCTAACCTAGCCTGTTAGATTAGATCTATTTCTTATTGTGTTTTAAGTGAGATACCTAAATCATTTAAAATTATAATAGGTATTTACCTTATTTACCACATTAAATTGTTTAAAACAGTGGACTGACAGCCATCTAGGAAGTATCACACTTCCCAAATCTAGCACCATGCTAGGTAATTCACTGCATATATTGTTTAAACCTTTCTGGTGGTCTTGCTTTGTATTAAGGTAGTTCCTCCTAGCCAAAAGGAAGCTCTCACAATCAGGCTGTGGATTCAAAAGTCATACGCGTGCAACAACCCATCAACCAGCATTTGAACACAGTATTCCTCCTACGCCCGTTACCCTATTTGTTTCGAATACTTCACGGAAAGTAGAAAAATGCCCCCTCCATATTGGTTTACAAACGGAAATTGTTTTATGCCTTAGTAAATCAACATGTGACTGCATAAGCACACATCGACCTCCCAAGGTCATGCCAGGATGACCAGAATGAAGTAGATAGATGGATATGAAATGGATTTACTGGGAATAGGTGGGATAGATGGAATAATCATGTTAATGGATACCAAAAAAATCAAGGCAATACATCAACTGTCCTCAATGGGCATAATGGGCATTTTCTTCGTTACAGGGAAATGAAGTACCTGTCATAAGTCATGCTTATGTGACAATGGAATGATCGATAATAATGGTCTACACAAAGATTTTCAATCAATGTCTATAGGGCCAAATAAACCTCGAAATGGCATGAATTTTTCTCCAAATAGGGTTGAGAATATGAGACGAGAGATGGGGAAAGAACAATTCTAGTCTCTACCAGCCCATGGTTTTCCCATAACTCGTTGGCGTTAATAATAGCCTCACGCCTGTTACAATAAGCAATGCACACCGTTGGATGATGCTAGGTGGGACAGGAGACTGGTCATATGGTTAAGATGTGTTGTCTTAGAAATCCTGATACATATCGGTCAATTATATGCATAATGTTCGGTTGTGGTATGGTTAGGTCACAAACTCTTTGTCTTGGTTTTCTTGGGACTTAGATGGTCATTGTGGGCTCCGAAACAAGGAATCTATGGGAATAAAAAAATCATGCAAAGAAACCAAAAGAGGTTGACCCCAATTCTAGGTTGATCTAAGCTAAATGTGGAAATATATGCCTAATTCTGATTGCTATTGCAACAGTAAATAAATAAACAATTAAGTACATAAATTAACCCAAAAAAGCTAAGCATGAAAGTATGAAGACCTAAGTGTAAAGAGAGAGTAAAAATTCTTAGTTGATTCGCAGAGGTCCCGAAGGTGTAAAGATCTAGAAAACTAGAAAATGCAAAGGACTGACTGTCATAAAGAAGATCAATAATATGTAGAGAGGGGGGAATAGGTTGGACAGGTGCTCCTGTAGGTGCCCTAGACCTTTTTCTGGGTGCCTAAGTCTATGGAAATACCCAGAAAACCTCCTCTTAGTGGCCTTGAGGTATTCCTTGTTGTTTTCCTTTGGCCACTTTGAGGTTGCACAATGATCGTTGAAGTAACTGAAAACCTACAGTGAAGTAATGACCTATAAACCCTCAAAGAGACCTCAAATCCTAAAAAACAAAGATGCAGAACGAGGGGTCAAATTTTCCTTAGCTATCACAATGGTGATCTTACGACTGAGCATTGCACTACATCTCAAATCCAATGTAGTTCTATGTGTGTGTGTGTAGAATTGTACCCTAGGTGGCTCTTGTGCATGTCGCACTTGATAGTAAGAAAGTAGCTAGATGTAAAGAAATGTAATAGATGTGTGCATGGAATAGAAGGAACTCCCCTCCTATGAAATGTATGTAGAATAACCATCCCTTGTATCTATTGGATGGTGCTAGATGGATGCAATGAATCTCTTAGATGTTTGATGTATGCAACCTTAGGTGGTGATATCTAATGCTTAATGCTAGCTCCTTTATTATGATCACACAACGTTATATTTATATGATTCATTTCTTTAAATTTTGTAATTCATCCCGAAAAGGCCAACTACCAAAAAGATAAGATTCTCAAATGGATAGAAAGTACTAAAAATATGTGAATAAAGTACAAAGGGGTTAGGGGCACCCATAGTGTATGAGTGTTCCTGACACTGACGTCCTTACTGGGCGTTGGCGTTTAAGATGATAAATGTCAAAGTACAAAAAGGAATATTGAGCAAGTAAGGGTGTAAGACCAAAATTAGTAATAGAAAGAAAAGAAAGGTGGCCAAAGACATGGGTTAGTTAGTACATTTCTTCCTTTGGAATCACATGAATAATAATATGCAATCAGTACTAGATAATAACCCAAAGTGCGTGATTTAGTGTCTACAACAATAGAAAACAATCAAAGAACATGGATAGACAAGAGATAATGTCACAAGTAAATTATTTTAGTACTTATGATTCATGCATATAAAAACATATTGATGACATATCAAGGTAGTAATTTTTGTGTGATTTTGTGTCTACACTTTCCTCATTTGCACCAATTGAACGAGAAGGTCTTGGAAATCTTCAGCTGGTTTGAATGTTACTATGAAATTTTCTTGAATGTTACCCTGACATGTTATGGAGTGGGAGGGAAAGAGATAAAACCATTGAGCTGCCTTTTATTGGATTGATTCCACAAACAATCCCACAACAACATCCTTTTGTTTGATTCCAAGAACTTTACATGATGTGATGAAGGTAGATATTTTTTTTTTTAGGAAGTTGTGCGCCCTCACCTTTGAATTGTGGAAATTTATTACAGGAACTTGTCAGTAGATCATGAAGAGGAGGTGCAAGAGCAATTGGACCTGTATTCCTTCCACATGGAACAATTAGATGGAGTATTTCTCTCTCTCCTACCATTTATTCTTCTTCATCTTCTCCTTCTTCTGAAAATTCAAAGTTCAATGGTGGGTGGAAGGTAGGAGAATCAAGAGGATTTTCAAGAGTATCAATAGGAGTTTGGATAGAATTTCTAGGTGTACCACTTGAATAATTGGATGGAGATGAAGCTTGAGAGAAGAAATATAGATTATATTTGATTTTTTCTTGCTGATTTTGTAGACCCTTAAAAACACAGTCAATAATTCTTCTCAATCTATTCAACCTGGTATATCTTCTTTCAGCCAATTTGTAGGGAAATTTGCAAATGGGAAAAAGGGATGATTTATGAAAGGTTCTCAACAACAAGTTTTCTCAAAGGGATTGCAGATTTTTAGACTCTATGGGAATTTATTTTTGGGATTTTTAGATTTTTGAGTTTTTTTTAAAAATTATTTTGGATTTTGGGAATATGTATTTTTTAGGATTTTTTGGTTTGTATATGGGTAAAAAATATGCAAAATATTTCCCATGGTGGGCACCAAAAATTGTTGACAAAATAATTTTTTGGGTGGGAAAATTGTGGGATTTCACTAACGCTCTAGGACTAGGTCCCTATACTTGAATGGGGCAGCTCCATTTATTGAAAACAAGGAAACATATATAGGCTAATTTAATTTCAGGTATGGTCTTATGACTAGGGATCACACATGAATACTTATTTATACCTGTTGTAAAGTGGTTACGTGGAACACAAGGGAGGAATTGTGAGGGAAAAAATGCGAGGAGAGAAAGTATGAGAAGGGAATTTATATTGCAAATAGCACCTGTAGAGTTTTCCAACATAAAATCAAGAGTAGTTCCATGCATTTATTGAGAATAAACTATGGCAAGACAAGGAGGAACAAGATACAAAATTATGTCATTATAGGAGTACTGATGATGAACAAGACATGAGACCAAATCCTTATAATTAAAAAGTGAGGAAAGGAGAATGAAACTAAAATAAATTTCATCCACCAATTGGTTACGCATTCCATGTGAAATGAATTTAAATGGAACTCGGGGTAAATTCAACTTTTTTGTCATTTCTATATTTTAAGCTCACGTCATCAGGACATTCAAAAATTTATTTGAAATTTGAGAGGAAGACCTTGTGAGTTCCAGAACCATTGTAGGACAAGTGAAGGGATGAAGTGATTTTTTTTAGCTCATTTCACCTATTTACTATTTTTATAAAGTTATTCCCCACCCTTACCTTCTAAATTTAGCAATTTTATTTTTCCAATTTTTGACAATTTGCAATTTTGGAGTCTCAGACTTTAAATTTTCAAAAGGGGTTCAGGAGGATGATTACTTCCTAATTCTTTGAATTATCATTCTTAGTAAGGATCAGAGGACAACTTACTAAAAAAATATATTATTCCTTTCGGTTGTCTGATCGGGATGAAAATGGTCTTGTTAGATTAGGAATTTTCCCATGATCTCCTGCTCCAAATTTTAGAGGTTTTTATCCTCCTAATTTCTTTGAATTTGAAAAGGAAACTTCTTCGGGAAGAAAAATTCAGGTGGATGCTGTGAAAAATTATAGGTTCAATGGGGATGAGGATTGGATCATCTCAAAGGCGTTCACCAATGGAGTGGTCAGATAAAATTTGAGGGAAAAGAAAGCAAAAAAAATGAGTGAGATATGAGCATTTTTGTGTTTCTGGAAATGGTGTTTCTTGGTGCAGATGTAACATGAATAGGTTATAACAGAAATCAGAAAAAAAAATTCAAAGATGTCTCCAAAATGCATAAGTAAGATTTTAATATTTGAAAGTTAGCTGTAGTTAAGAAAAAAACTCACCCTTGACTTACTTAGACACCTTCTCCTTAATCTGGATCGAGAGTGAGTTGAGACTTACTAAATGGGTCTGGGAGCCTCCAATGCACCTTATCAAATTTAACATGAGGTGTAATGGTGAAAAGGTGTAGTATCATGGAGAAAATGTTCCATGGGTCATGTTTATCATGAGAAGAGGGCAATATGACTTGGTGAGTGCATAACTTGAGCCTGTAGACGCAAAATTTGTGCACTTGTGTACATTTCTAAGTCCTAAAATCATGATAGAATTTACATGATTCCTAAGAAATAAAAATAGTAATTGACAACTCCCTTTATCCTTTTGCTTTACCTTCTGTATTTTTATTTCTTTCATACATCTTGTACTCTTGTTGACATTTGATTGTTTTATCTTTCAATGGCCTCAGAAACTAGCGCCCAGTTGGGAAACTAGCTCCTATCCTCCTATGTGATCATATCTCTCTTTACCTCTTTCTCATCCTTTTGGAAACCTTTCGCTTCTTAATTAATTTTTACTATTTTGGGTCAGATTTTTAGTTACTAATTATAAAATTCAAGTAAGGGAATCATATAAATACACATTTATGTTTTCAAAAAAAGGGACCAAACACTAATCATTACATACTATCACCTAAGATTACATACAAAGGTACACAATCACTTCAAAACATCCTTCTAACAAAATCACTCAAGGTATAAGGGTTCAATCACTTCTACATACACCACATAGGAGGGGAAGTTTATTTTATTTCATCTCACACATTCTATACATTTGATACATTCTAGATTTAGCCCACTGTCATTGTGTACCTTACACAAGGGCATCCTAGGGAATGCTACACACACTTACACATGAAAATATATGGAGTCTAAAATTTAGTGCAATGCTCGGTACTACGTTCACCCTTCACATGACCGTAGGGGTCAGTCTGAATCCACATGCTGCAATTTTTTTATTAGATTTGATGTGGTTTACAGACATGTGCAGGTAAACAAATTGTTTTGTAGGTTACATATAAATTAAGCAATCAAGGAGAAAAAATAAAGTGACAAATAGAGACTAGAAGCGAAGCTCCTCCTGTACAAAAGAGACTAGGTCCAAAACATTCACACAAACACTAGTTCCCATAACAAATGCTAGCACCTAGGTTCTACTATCCTTCCATGGGCACTCCTTTCTGACATATTATGGAATTTTAGAACCTCCAATGAGTATGGATGGCTCTCTCCTCAGTCTATTTCAGTATTTCACCTAGCCAAATCATATCCTGACTGCTGAAAAATCAGCTAAGTCACTCTATCTCCCTCTCTTGCTTAGGGTTTCACATTTATATGCTTGTTTGCTTGTGTTTTATTGTGTGTTAGCATTTTTTACATCATTCATTACATTATTTACTTTGCAATTAGATTTAATTCAATTTATACTAAATCATTTGGTGAACCCACTCAATAACACCTTACCTTCCCTTAAGGTTTTCTTTTTTTGTATCTCACACGTAGTGGTCATTTTTGTTCCTTTAAGTACATTGAGCTTCCTCCATCTATCCATAAGTTCTATAAATCAATGGTTGAATATTCTAATCCTTTTCTTAGCTCAAACACCGTTCATATTGAAAATATTGAAACTTCTGACAGTGAACAATCATATGATGAAGACACTAACATTGATCAAGAATAGTTATACAAGCTCACTAATTTTCATTCTTCTTTACGTGACCACCTTGTGCATATTCCATATGTTCTAAATTCTCTTCTATCTACCAAAAATACTTGAGATGATTCCTCTCACCCTCTCATGGGTTCTTCCTTGGCTATGATGGCCTCCACATAACCCCTTAACATTCCTACTTCCATTACTACAACCACTGCTCCCCTCATTACTCCCAATACCTCCAATTCACAACCTGGTTTCTCTTCATGAACCCATGAACTAACTTATTTATACTAGGATCTACAACTTCAAATATACCAATAACATCAAGCTACTTCACATTCCTCTCCATCTCTTGATTCAGCAATCCTCCTTCATAGTCATTTTACACCTGCCATATCCTCTCATCCACTACCTCCTAAATTAATTTCACCCAAGCTTCCTACCTTTAATGGCCATGGAGACCCTAAGGAGCATCTTCTATCTTTTCATGTGGCATGTCTTGACTATGCGGATGACTTTACATTATTAGCTAAACTATTTCCTAAAAGCTTGTAAGATTAAGCTATGCATTGGTTCTATGATCTACATGTTTAATCAGTAATATATTTTACACACTTAGCCGATAATTTCCTTGCACATTTTCTATCAACATCAACACCAATATATCTTATGCAAAAATTTCTGAACTTAAACAAGGATCTAATGAGTGTTTAGAAGACTATGTTTTGTGTTATAAGAACAATGTTGCTAAGACAAATAATGTACTAGCTGACTTTGAATTGTAATACCTCTTTATTCAAAGTATTCTAATTCCACTTCAAGAGAGTGTTATATTTGAGACCTATCCCCCCTTTAATCAACTATTCCATACACTTAAATTACGTGAAGACAAACTGTTGAACAATGAAAATGACTAAGTACAAGACTTATCCAATTTTGTGAACCACGTGCTAAAACTAGAAAAAAGTGAGTTGGAGTGTGGATCGCACAAAAGAGAAAAGCTAGGAGACTTGAAGATCAAGGAACATCTATTTTTGGGATAAAGCACATGAAAAGTGAAGATGAAAGAAAATGCATGGATTGAGATAATAATAGGATTAAAGAAGAGTTTATTTATAGGATTAATCTATTATTAGGACTAGTAGAAAAACATGCATGCTTTGTGGCTGCTTTTATATGTACACATGGCTATTTTGAGCATGCAGTATATTTGAGAATGCATGGGTGGTGAAGGGAAAGTCCTCACCCCCATGTATATGTAATCCATTGTATTAGACACTGGTGATTCATAGTTTTGGGTACCATGACTCTCTACGAGACCGCTCTGCTATGTTGTACTTAATAGGGTTATGGAGGATGTTCTGGTGATGTACTGTGTCTAATGTAGAGAAAACTGGTGATATTATTGTTATGTATTCAATATTCTAGATATGTAATACTTTGGTTATTAATGGATCAATGTGGATGATTACTCTTGAATTATGCGTGTCTGAATATGGTGATCACATGCTGCAATTGATACAGTTAGAAAAGATGGTTTGATATGATCCTGATTATTTCCTTATTACATGTGTTTTCTAAGACATATGATGATAGTTGTAATGATCTACTCTTGAATGTATGCTTTGGTATTGGTTAATCATGAATATGCATGCTAACATCTTGATAAGTGAGCACAAAGGAGGGACCTGGTAGCTTTGCATGCTTGAGTGAGCATTCCGATTTTTTTGAATGAAGTGCCAATGCACATAACAGTAAGGTGAAAATAAAAGAGGATTACATTTTGGTTCCATTTGTCGGGACCTATTTTCAAAATTTTTGTCAGGATGTTGCATGTAGATTGCGTATCAATTAAATCTTGAGAGCATTGAAAGTTGGGTTGAAGAAGAACAAGATAAGTTTGTACAGAGATATAACACTGGACCTGATTTCAATGCACGATGGTGGGTGGAATACAACCTTTATGATTCACTCTATGAGACATTCTTCAACTTCTTTCGAGTAGAATTGTATGAGTGGTTGGCAGTGTATGCACAAGGGAAGAGTTGGAGTTATAGGCCGAAGCTTTGGATGCAGGAATATTACTAGACTTTGTTTGATGTTGATGTGGATTGGAATAGAGTTGTAGATCATTGGTGGGCTGGTGTGTTACACAATTATACATTGGAGTACGCTATTTCTACTTACTTGTGTCTAGAAGAGGTTGAGTTTTGATTCTTGTGCGAACCTAGAGGATCATATTTGTGTGTTATGCCCTTGGCGATTAAGATCTTGATGATAGAATTAGATTTAGAGTGCCTTCCTATGGATAATTAAATCCTCACCATGCATAGGGGTATGAGCAGGTGTGGTGAAAGATGGTGGACCTAGCGGTAGAAAGAAAAAGAGAGGAAAGATGACTTAAGTTTAATGAAGCACAAGAGAGAGGACATGGCACATGCACAAGGAGGTTATAGAGGTAATGGAGTTAAGGAGAATGATGGCTCACAAAGGTTTTGAAGCTCTTGTGGAAGACAAGGAGCTTGCAACATCAGGTACTCCCCACATTGGGTAAGTGCAATAGAGAATCCCCTTCAGCTTCATATGAGAGCACGTTAGAGGAGAGCATGAGGACTACAGGCATGCATCTAATCCCACCTAGCCACCTAGCCCTTGCACTTGGTTTTCCAAATCTAGAAGTATTTATTGAGAAGCAGGACTAGTGTAGGTAATCAAGTAACTATGGGTAGATATCATTTTGTGTTGAATTCAGAAGTGCATCAAACAAAAAATACACATATGGAAGTAGATGGCGTCATTGTTTTGAGGTCCAATTGGAGGGTTATTTTCAGGCACTGTCATTAGGATAGAGTGTGGGCCACATAATATTGGATAATACTTTTGGGAGTACTATGACTTTACAGATACCATAGGAGTTCAGTTCAGTACTACAGTTGGGACATAAGGAAGTACATCAACTAGTCTACTACCCACTACAGGGGGTGTGGGAGGATCAGGAGGATTTGGATCTAGCAGATCAGGTGGATCAGGAGGCAGAGGAAATACTCATGGAGGCTTTTGTTCTAGATCTGGTGGGCAAGGTCCACACCCACAACACCACCTCAACAACCTCTAAAACCACAACAACACCTCAAGTTTACTATGAGATGTCTCTCCACTTGTCAGAGTATAGGGGTATTGAAGATGCAACAGAGCATGTGCACAAGTGTGAGCTACTATGGCACACTAAAGGAATTACAACTTCAGATAGAAAGGAAAGTCAATTTACTACTACTCTTCAAGGGTGCGTGCATAGTTGGTATAGGAAGTATGATCCACATCAGACTGTGGTGGATTATGATGCTTTGCACTCTTGCGTTTCTAACTGAGTTTCATATTCTGGAATTTGAGAAAAGAGTATCAAACACGTTCAAGGATATCAAGTAAGGCTTATCTAAGAGTGTAAGGGAGTATGACATGCATGTTTTAAAACTTTGTTTTCCAAGTTATCCTATGATATCCATCCTAGTCAGCATGCACAATGGTTTTTTGGTGGATTGTTGACTCCTTTCAGATGAGCACTATCTCATAAGACTTATGTGGATCCATGCGAGGCTTTGGAAGAAGCTCTGCATGCTGAGGTGGTTGGAAGTGTTGATACTGGAGTAAGCCCATTTATGGAGGTGCAACTTGCAGCCATGGCAAAGTAGCTGGATAAGCTTTATGCTAATTCAGATCATGAGATGCGTAGTGGTATATGGTGCACATATTGTGAGGTTGAAGGACATACTAAGGATAATTTCCCATGCAAGTTAGTGCATGCATTGTTATTTGATTTTTAGGTCTTTCACCTAAATCATGATGTTCAGGATTGTCCTCTGTTGTAGCGTGCTATTCAAAGAAGGTGTCCATGTATTGCAATATTTATAAGTCTCATACTCATGACACCATTGATTGTAGATTGACTGATCACATCCATGAAGCCATTGAGACATGATTGCACCATACTAGTGTGGCGAGTGGATCAAAATAACAAGAAGGACAAAATAATGAGGGGTGCAACAATGGGGATAACAAGAATAAAGGATTTTGTGGAGGATATAGAGGCTGAGGTTATATTGTAGGTGGTAGAGGAGGTTTGACTATAAGGAACTTGTACTATACACTTCCATAGTGGATCTCCTCGATCATTATTAGTGTGAGAAATTCCCTCATAATAATTTTTGACTCATGGTGTGGGAAGAAAAACTTAAGTTGCCTATTGAGTCCTTTTGGATTTATATGAGCACATGAGTAAGAATAAGAAGCAAGGGTATAAGGAAATATGGGATGATTAAAAATATGAGCAAGTGATTCTTGGTTGTAGCCCAAATTAGGTGGATGCCTAAGAAGAAACTATAATCCTGCATAGTTACATTAATTCTATGTGATGGTTACAATACATCCCTTATTGAGGTCACGACAGTGGAAGAGGAGGGTTTGCAGAGAGCTATGAAGGCTAATGACCACTCATTACAAGGGATCTATGAGGTGATAACATGCTTAAGTATCCTAGATGTATGCACATGAGTAAGAAGGAAGTAAGCTACCAGGAAACCATGGGATTAGTCATTAAGAGAACTACAGGGATTACAGATATGCACACACGAGACTTGAAGGATAAGTGTGCATTAGAGAAGAAGTGATACATGCTAAATCTAGATGTTGAGCTCCCACTAGAAGGATGTGGATGAACTAAAGGAGGTATGTGCAGGATGTTACACCAGAGAGAATGATCATTCCTTTGTTAGGGGAATGGGAGGTGTATGGAGTTGAAAGGTATTCCTTTATTAGCACTGGGTCTGAGTGTGAGAGGAAGACACTCCATGCAAATTTACCACCTCAGAATCATGAATTTGACAAGGATATTACTCTAGATGTAGTAATTGATGGATGGTTATTGCACAACATACTGATTGACACTGATGTACAAGTGAATGTGTTGATTCTAGATGCATGGAATCAGATGGGTAAACCAACATTATACCATCTTCAAATGTCATGTATATGGAAAACAAGATTAGGGAAATGCCTATTGGGGTACTAAAGGGTGCATATATTACTATCTAGGAAGCCTAAGTTCACTGGGGACTTTGAGGTATTGGAGCTTGCTGAAGCAGATAACTTCCTAGCATTACTTGGATGGCCCTGGTGCTATGCTAAAAATGATGATCTTGTGTTTTAACTAAAGGTACATCAGTTTTGAGAATGATGAGGAGCATAAGATCATATCCATGCATGATGAGAAGGCAAGGCCTTGTGTTGAGCCCTTGAGTGAAGAAGAACTTAATATAATCTATGCTCATACAGTGCATGCAATCTAGAGAATATAGAACCATCAAAGGAAGGTGTCCTTCATTGGGAAGACATGCAGTCCATAAGTTATACTACTAGTGTTTCTTGTGATAACTGGGCTCATGGAACGTATGAGATGAAGGTATATTGGTGAAGGGAACCTCGATGCATTCTTGTGTGCCATGGAGACTTAGTGACAAAATGAAGTGGATAAAAGAAATATGTTATAGATCATTAGTGGAGTGGTGTTTCACACAGTTAAACATTGGAATACATTGTTTTTACTTATTCCTATCAAGAGGTTTCTGAGTTTTAGTTCTTGCGTGAACCAAAATGTAGTCTCTATTTGTTTCTCAAAAACCTAGATGCACTGTCCCATCACTCAGACAAACATGAGTGCTATCGCAAAGCACGCAAAGGTACCAGTTCCCTCTTTTTATACCAGCTTTGTCAAGATGTTAGCATGATCCTTTATATATTCCATATCCATAAATAAGTAATAAAAGGTAAAGCATAACATGAATTATCTCACAATCATAGTGCATGATGGATCAAATAAGGATCAAGATCATATTTACCATAAAATAGTCATGAGAAGTAACATCAACAATCAATATCCATCCATAAAGATCCATTATATTACTTTGTCACAAACCAGTAGTTGAATACATTCAAATAACACTATTATGAGCTATACATGCTCATAAACCAACAACATAACTCTAACAAATATTCTGATGATCATGATGCCAAAACCGTGTAAATAAATACATATATAGGGGTGGGGACTTGCCCCTCACCGCCCATGTACACTCAAAATAGGCTACACACTCAAAATAGCCATGCGCTGCTACAAAATCAACTAACGAAGCATGCAAGCTTTGCCTAATAATAGATTACTTATAATTAACTCTAGATATAATCCTATTATTAGCTCAAATTCTGCATGACTCTTCAACTTCCTCTTGTTCCTAAAATAGCTTGGCATGTCCTTCAAGTCTTCTTTCTCTTATCTAAGGTGTGCTTTGCACTCAATCCTATTCTTAGCCCATAACATGAAAAATGGATAAGTCCCAAACTCTGACTTTTCCGCACGTGCCCTTTATCCATTGGAATTCTACGCACACGCTATGCGCCCCTTTTCTCTGTGCTCCCATCCTTTTACATGCCTCTATTACTTAGGCAATAATTTTTCTAGCCAACATTACCCCACACTAGGTTCATTACCGCCCCCAAAATGGGAAATCATGCCTTATCCCTCCAAAGAATAAAGAATAATTAATAAAAGAAAGATTGTACACAATAAATGACAATATACCAAAAATAATCTGGGCACTTATGATCTTCTATGAAGGTAATTAATAAGTTCAGGGTACTCATTCTTTATGTTTGCCTCTAACTCATTCCAGTCACTGAGTCGACTTCTTTGATCTTTTCAGTGAATGTCTGCAAGCACTCCATACATCTCATCCAAGGTCATATTTTCACCCTCATTTTGTAACACCCTAAGAACATTCACCAAACTAGAAACCATCCCATCCATTACATCCATTGGTCGGGCTATCAGTTTCCCAAGTTCCTTTATCTTCTCCTTGTGAGGGTCTTAAGTTGCTATGAGCGTATCACGCGCTTCTCTACCAGTAATGTCAGCCTCTCCTTGCATCACGAAGGTTTCATTATTCCTTGTAATAAGGAATTCATTCTCCTCAATAGGTTCCTTGTATTTAGTTATTAACTCTAGGTCTACACATAAATTTAGCACTGAGTTTTCCTTCTTCATCTCATCCTTCAATGTCTAGAGTAGAGAGTCATACCCAACTACTCAATGCGCTATTGTAGCCTTTATTCTCTCCTTCTTAGCTAATTCATCCTCATTAGTATCTTTTCACTCCCTTAATTTCTTATTAATCAACATGTGTACACAATCTCTGTAAGAATTGCAAGGACAATGTATAGGTCTTCTTGGTTTGTTCATCAATATCTGGATGCGCGTCAATAATATCCCACCCCAGCTCTGCCGTAAAATCCAAAATATCTTTCCACTTTTCTCCTATACTTCTTCCACCCCTCACTTAGACATATTTTCCACTTTTTCCTTCATGCTCTTATTATCCTCTATCAACGCCCTGAGTCTTAACACAGCCAATTTATCTATATTCCTTGCGTGCTACCTTAGCTACCATCTTTATTCAAGGCCTTACTTGCACTTGTTCATCTAGTAAACTCTGTTGGCCTAACGGTCCAATGCATGGCTTGGAGTTTTCTTCTTCATTTTTATCTTAATACATGCATCCTATTTCACGATTGAACTCTAGGCTCATCAATGTGATTAGGACATGCTCTAGGAGATTTCCTTTCTCGTAGAACATATGTTTTTTTCCTCTGGATCTATTAGAATCCCACCCATATTGAAATTCTTAGGCTCCAAATGTTATGTACCTTGGGATATGATATTATAATGTATATGGGTTGCATGGAGATGCCGAGATGTGGCACATATCCCCTTAGTTACATGTATTTCACATAGGATATAATATTATAATGTATATGGGCTATGTGGACCATGTCGATGTGTGCTCAAACATCCCCTTAGTTAGATAGCCATGGTTCTCGCAATAGGAATTCGTTATATCTGTTTGGTAATGAGTTGGCCTACATTGGGACTTAGGTGTTACCCATCCTAATTCACACAGGATGTGCAATGTTATCATTATGAGGAGGTCATGAGTGTACAGATTTGAGTCTTCTACTTGGTAGAGGTATATTGGAGGTGTCTCGCTCGAAGTGGATTCCCATCTATGGGAGATATCATGGAGTTACTCCTTCCTTAAGGAGCATTATATGGTGTTTCCCATAAACCTTAAGGGTATTATTCTAAATATATTGCATATTAGGGCATCCTTGGCCCCTATGATATAACATGTGTTCCTGTTATCTTCTACAATTTATTGATTTATTATATGCAAGTTACACCAATTTAACCTTAGCAGGTGTACAGTGAAGAGTCCACAGTACTTTTAGTGATCATAACATCCCACCACACTTCCATAGCCTGGAACCCAGGCTATATTTTCACCCGTATAGCAGGACCACACCTTGTCCTATATGAGCCCTGGGTGAACACTACAGATGCCAATGTAGCTACCCATGCTGGTGATTCAAGTTGGTCGCTTCAGGGTCCATTAACAAACCATTCCCATCCATAAATCTGCTCATGAGCTCACCAAAGTGCTTTGAAACCTGGTACAAATCATTTAGGATCATGTCAATATATCCAAGTATGGTGAATCTTATACATCTCTCCATCCTTATTACTCCCTAAATGGTGACCCTTTATGAATGTGTTCACTTTCAGTATCAAATGTCAGTCCTTCCCATGTTTGTACATTCAATAGGATCACTAGAAGGTTTTCCCTTATCTTTTTCTTTTATTTCTCCTACATTGTCCACTCCCATCTTCACTCCTTCAAACGCCTCTGTATCATATTTCATTTCTTCCTCCTGAGGCTCTTCTACATCCAGTAATAACAAGAGGTCTCCTTAATGATATGCGCATGATTCCATATGAAATTTTCCCCATCACTATTTCTTAGTGGGAATATACTGTGCCATCTTCTTCTCTGGTAAATAGGATTCACTGGGAGAGGTCTTAGGATTCTTGAGTTATGAAGGTGGCTGTGACTCAATGTACTTACACTTATGGCCTTGTTCTTCTCAACACCCTTTTGAATTACTGATCTCTTAGCTGCCCTCAACATTTATCCCTATCTCCATGATGCCTATTTCCATTCTCACTTCTCTCCTTCTTCTATTGTACGCAGGAGACAGTTGACCTTGTGTATTCCTCTTTACCCCAACTGTAGGCTGCCTCTTGTGCCATGATCTAGATGCCAGTGCTATCTTCCTTTAGTTCTTCTTCTTCTTACACTGTGGGGAGGATTGGGCTCCTCATCTTACAATGTTCCCATCATATGCTTTCCCCTTTGGGTAGTTTAGGGAGCCTTGAAACCATTCTCAATGTACTTACCTTTTTCCAAGTTTGGGCTTAAGGTAGATGTATACCTTAGCACGCCAAGTTTCCCAACTGCCAAGCTCATTGAATTGAATATTAATATCATCAGAAAATCATGTGCTATAATGTAAACAGACTTCAGGGTACACATACCTTTTCCGCAATATATGGTACTCGCAGTCTACTTTATCCGCATCAAAACTTCAATTCCACGCATTTGAAAACCTATGTTCACAGAGGCCTAGAAGTAGTGCACTGATGAATGCATATGGGAGTTTGCACCAGGGGCTCCAAGTCCCATCCTTCATTCCAAATTTTCCAATATAGAAGTGTTGATAGACCGTAAATTGGGCCTTTACTTATCCAATACTGAAGGAAGGTCCTTGGGTATTCTCCATTCATGTTCAAATGCCTACCTTAGGTGCTTATACCATAACTCTAATATCTGCTTATACGGTCCACTCATAGACCCCTCACACTTGTATTTTGTGAAATGGTATACTAGAGACTTTTTCTCTTCTAGAAATTACCATATCTTGTTGTTTGGCCCATCGGGCACTCTAATCTCCAAAACAAATCAAAGAAATAAGAATGGTGCCAAAACTGATTTTATCACCTTGTTTTTTTCCTCAATAATCACCTCAACAATGAAGGCAACAAGGTTGTATACCACTCCCTCAGATCATTTTCTTCAATATGTGAACCATCACCTATTTACTTGTGTCTAACGCTCTTGATTGTTTAGTTTTTTCAAAAGGTGCACAACTACCTTAGACCATAGGGTAATTTTCTAATTTCTGACAATATCCATCATGCACCCTGCCTTTTTTATAGGAAAACTATGTAGAAGTTGCGTCAACAACTTGATCATCCTTCAATATCATTGGGATCTCTATTCCTGAGCTCCTTAACCCTGTCAGCCTTCCAATTAGGGGCGCATGATAATTCGCACACCCCCTCCAAAATAGAAGAAGTCCTCCTGGACTCTTGACATCAATCATTGATACATTCTTTCTAGATTTCCAAAATAAGGGAGCTCATATAACTATAAAATACTAACATTTTTCAAGAAACTTCTCATCCTAGATCATCATAAATGGGCTTGTCATCCTCTATGGGTATGTCTTTTTTACCACCAAGTTTTTCTAACTCATCTTTTATGTCCTTTGTCCTATGGTTATAATCACTTACTTTGCTTCGTCTGATGATGGACTTCCAATCATGCCCAATTATAACCCCTTCTAGGTACTACATTTTTGAAAATCTACTTTTAGGGCATCCTCTATCTCTACTTCCACTTCGTTTTGCTTCCTTCCCCTTGTGGTTTCTCCAAGTTCTCATTTGGGTGCCATTGCGATGATAAAAATGTGTTCTTACACTAGATTCAATCTCTGTAACTTAAAACTCATGTGCTCTAGATTATCCTCAAACCCTAGCTTGCAGATTTTCTCCCCGCATGTATTTTCTTCACTTAAACACCCTCTCTGATGGAGCTATAACCAACTTCGTGCACAAAATCTCTCTAGTTCAATGTTTGTAATATCTCTTCCACACACTTTTTCACACAACTTGCTCTTCAATCACTCTTTAACTTTCTTGAACACTTTACACAATACAAGGTAAAAATGATATCGCAAGCCCTCCTTTTATAACTTTTACAAATTTCACCAGATTTATGGCTCTCCATCTACCACTTTACTCAACATTAAATGGCATTTATTTCCTTTTTCTATGCTTCGCAAATAAATTTTTACGTGCATGATTTTTCCACGCCCCAGTTATAACCTTCTAGCGCGCCCACTACTTCTCAGCCACAAAAACTCCTCTCGCACTCCTTCATGCGACAAATTACAAAACCTTTGTGCCTAATACCAAGTAGTTTCCCATGCTGTTGCCTACCTCACGTTACACTGTGCGTCCATCCATTATACATGGTCTTCATTTATGAGACATATTTTTTCTTGATCTACACCTTTACTTCAAGTGCATACACCATATTTCTTCTATGTGTACCCATATTCTAGAGGATGTTCAATCTCTTCCTAGTTTGGCCTATTTATCATGTATCTGCTGCCACCCCACACTAAAAGTATGTGTGGTCCTCTACACATGAATTTACTAGATAGTAATCAGATACTAGCACACAAACATGATTATTACAACAAAAACATTGAACTAAATTGACAAAGCATAACAACAATGAAAGGAAACACATATAAATAAAAATTCATTAAAGGTAAATATAATCTAAGTGGCACCACTACCTTATTATAAACAAAGAAGACTTATTTATAGTATGGGTTCAACCTACTCCCATTGAAGTAAATGGGAAACTGATAGTGCCATCCAACGCTTGTAATTGACAATGCACCTGAATCAAGTATATATGTCACCACATAGTCAGTCCCAACCAATGCACCTTCAATTTCCCAGGGTGGTGCGCAAACATGGAGTCATAAAGAAGAACCATTTGTCCAACCTCAAACTAATTATTCTTAATATGGCCATCATGCCTTATGCCTTCTTCTTATCCTTCTATCTTCTGGCTCCAACGTGTGATGGCACCTCTCATCCAAATGCATCATTTTATCTATACGCTCTTCAAGTGTTTGTTCATCATCCAGTCCTCATGTGCGCACAATACGTAGGGAGGTTCACCAAGTAGCATAAATTCCACTGGTAAAATAAACCTCTATTCCAAAAATCAACTAAAAGGGTGTGGTTTTGTTCAATATTTTGTAGTTTTTCCTGTATACCCAAAAGATACAAAGAGACTTTATCATTAAACCAACCTTTCCTTCCAAGCATCACAGATCTTCATAAATGTATGTCCCAATATTTTGTTGAAAGCCTCAACATTCCCATTGTCCTTTGGGTGATAAGGTTTTTTCTTATGTGGTGTATCACCATAAAATCATCCAATAATATTCTGATAGTCTCATTCACAAAAAGTCATGTATAAGCAGTTAATCTTCCAGATGGGAAAGTGACACATGAATTAGTTCAGGGACCCCATCAACAGGAACCCCAAACTCTGAACATGACTTTTCTCATTATTTATTACTAACTGATAGCGGAGAGCCAGAGAGCTTTGATGAAGCAATGGATCTAAGAAGTGGGAGCAAGCCATAAGGAATTGGAGAACCGGACTTGGATTTAGTGAGCTACCCTGTGTATAGAGTTAAAGATGAAGAAGGAGGAAAGAAAAGATATAAGGCCCGGTTTGGTCATTTGCAGGTAGTAAAAATGATTCTACACAGAAGACTACTTAGAACAGTTAGATTAAAGACTGCATTTCTACATTTGGAGGAGGAGCTATTTATTAGAAGGATAACACAATTGCAAGAAGAGCTCCTGGACAAGCATAGGTGGAAGTTTGAAATTTGAGGGACCTGACCATTGCTTGTATACCAGTTTGACATGTTGGTTGCAGGTCAAAAAGTGCAGGAAATTTCACATCTAAAGATATGAAGGATTTAGTGGCATCCAGACAAATCCTTGGTATCAAAGAAGGAACAGAAGTTGTCTCAAAGAGTGGAACAGGTTTCATGTAGGGTGCCCTTGAAGGATATTTGGTATGTTAGGAGCTGTCCCATGAGAGCACCAGATGTCCAAAAATGTTGTTGGCAGTTTGATGTATGCTATGGTGTGCACTAGGCCTTGAGCTATACCAGGTAAAGAGCATTTAATTTGGATCCTTCGGTATATGTGAGCTATAATGGATCCCCTTTACAAGATTCGCCAGATGTAGATAGCAGGAGGAGCACGACATAGTCTGTATATGGATATGACACAGAAGCTGGTATCCATGGAGGTTGAGTATGTTTACTGCCCATTGATTTGGTTACAACAATTTCTTGCATAAGCAGGAAAAATCTCATAGTGATAGTCAGAGTGCTCATACACCTAGCTATTAATCTGCAAACTCCATATACAGTTGAATTGACTTCATCAGGACATTTAGGAGGAAGATAAGCTTAGAATCCTGCATGATGACCAAGGTGGTCACAAGGGATGCTTTGGTTGGCCTTACATGGAGTGTAAGGGTTGAGAAGCAAATGGAAACTAGTCTCCAAGTGATCAGGAGATTGTTAAAATGTTAGAGTATGGTACATCCATGGGTATTTTTACCGTTATGGGCTATTTTTGGGCCCATGGTTTTTTCTCTTTTGCGCATTGTTTTGATAATGGTCCCATGGTTTTGTATCAACTGCTTAAGCAGTTGTCTAATAGGGGATCTTATGTAAGGATGTACAAGCAAATGCATGAGGTGTTTTGATTCGGCAGTCGAAAGTTAACATTCCAAACGGATTTGGACTAATAAAATCCGAGCAAATTAAGTTCTTTGTGAATCCCAAATTGGGTGAACACGTTAAATACTGTGGCACTTTTACAGATCATATTAGTTTCTACTTTTGTGATTCTGTAAATTATTCACCCTCAAAAATTATTTATAGTAGGGTTTCAACCTAATGGAAATGAATGGGAAAAGTACCATCCAGTTCAACAAAAGCTAATCAAGTTCAATATGGTCCTAACCAATGCAACCTAGGGTGGCAGTAAACTTGGAGCATAAAGTAAAAACTAGTTATTGTAAATATTCCTAGACCTTATGCCTGGTCATGTCTTTTGCACAACGTGGGACTGTAATCCAATTCTTTTGTCTATACCTCTTCAAGATACTTGTTCATCATCCAGTTCATGCAATACAATGGAGTGTAGTATATATTCCACTAGTAAAAAAACCTCTTGCCATATAAAAACCATGGATTTGTTTAATTATTTATAAGTTGTCTTGTGTGCAAAGGATAATTTTTTTTTATAATTCCATGGTCAAAGTCCAAAGGTTTTATTGAAATCATCAGTAGTACTATTAGCATAGGGTGTGGTCTTATGGCATTTTCCATAAATTCTGAATAAGTGCATTCAAAAAGTCCTATCACTTGTAAAACGCAATGAACATTATTGGGCCCAAGTTGTTGAGGTAATTCTGTGTAATGCCTTTATAGTTGAGTCCTTAGTGATCTCTCTACATGTAATCATTATAACACAACCTAAAAGGGAGTCTATCACCCATTTCACAAAAGATATCCTTATCAGTGTCTAATTTCATCCCTATGTTAAGCACTAAAAATGATCATTAGAAATCTTTAAAATCCCTTATATAGTGTTTCCCACCAAATGCTAGTAAAATACTGAAAGAGTTGCATAATGTCCTCCTAAAATCTCACCATGATTCCTCCAATAGCTTCATATCAAAAATCGGTGTAAAATATCATGTGCACCAACTAATAAAGTTGCGTACTCTGAGGTGGAAAAAACACAAAAATGTAATAGAGGTCCAGTGTAATCACAAGGAAGAATTCTTGATAATTGATCAATCAATGGTAAAGTAAAATTCCTGAAACAGATAATCTTGCATATAAAATGGGCTTAGAACAAAGCTTGCACATATAAAGTAGAGAAAGACAAACTTGTGTAGAGTGTCTTGGCATACTCATAAATGTGAAATGAAGGGATACATATAGGGTGCTGAGTAACCCTAGTGCATGACACACAAGAAACCCTAAACCACTAAAAACCTAACCCATGTGAGATGACCCTCCATATGTGTGTGGAGGACATATAGGATCCCACACACCAACACCCCCTTCATCAAAGCTGGGGTAGCGGCTATGATGAGTCAGACAGAAAAAGAAGACACTCCTAAACAACTAAGAAAGATGTGTCAATGGGGCCCGACAACTAAAGGCCTGATAAGGTGCCCATGTACAAACAACATCTTCCTAGAAGAAGAAGAAGAAGAAGAAGAAGGACTATATAGCCCGAAGAAGATGAGCAGCTGCATAAGACCTCACCCCAAGAAGAGACCGCAAGTGAAGAAAATTCACCTCAGTGAAGGGCTTGGTGAATATATCTGCAATCTGATCAGCTGTCTGAATGTACTGAATGTCGATGATACCATCATGAATAAGCTCTCGTATGAAGTGCATATGGATCTCAATGTGCTTTGTTCACTGATGCTGAACTAGATTTCTACAAATTGAGATAGTGCTCGTGTTATCACAATAGATAATGGTAGGCCACTGAAAGTGGATGCCAAACTCTATCAGAATACCCTGTAGCCAAACAACCTCTGTGGCAGCGTTAACTGCTCCTCTGTATTTTACCTCTGTAGAAGATATCACAATTGCATTCTGTTTCTTGCTAGACCAACTAATAGGACCTGAACCAAGAGAGAAACTATAGCCAGAGGTAGATTTCTGATGATCTAAGTCACTAGCCCAATCAGAATCTGTGAACCCAATCAAGTCAATATCCACCCCTCCATGATAGTGAATGCCATCAGTATAGGTGTCATGAACATAATGAAGGATCCATTTAGCTTCTTTCCAATACAAATCATATGGCTCCTGCACGAATCTAGACACAATCCCAACAACATACGATAAATCTGGTCGAGTGTGAGTCAAGTAAATCAAGCTCCCCACCAAATTTCGATAAAGGGTACCATCAACCAAGGGAGTAGAGAAATCAGAAACCAACTTAACCCCGAAAGAAAAGGAGTAGGAGAAGACTTGTAATTAGACATCTGAAAATGAGAAAACAAGTCAAGAGCATACTTAGGTTGTGAAATCAAAATTCTCGAGTTAGATTGTGAAATTTGGATCCCAAGAAAGTAATGAAGTAGACCTAAGTCAGTCATGGAAAACCTGTTGGCCAAGGTGGTCTTCACAGAATCAATGATAGAGGAAGAGCTTCCGGTGATCAACAAGTCATCAACATAGAGAACAAGAATGAGTATGGAGTCATCTTGCCATAGAATATAAACATTTGGATCAGAGTGAAACCTAGTAAACCTTGATGTAAGTAAAAAGGAGTCCATCTTGGCATACCAAGCCCGAGGGGCTTGTTTAAGGCCATAAAGAGACTTCTTTAACTTACAAATGAGGGAGGGATCATGGACATAACCCAGAGGTTGTTCCATGTAGATCTCTTCCTCTAGGCACCATGAAGAAAGGTACTCTTAACGTTCATTTGATGCAATTTCCATCTATTTGCTGCGGAAATGGCTAGGGTCAGTCGAATAGAAGTCATCTTCACAACCGAAGAAAAGGTTTTAGTATAATCAACCCCAGCTATCTGGGAGAAACCCTTAGCTACTAATCATGCTTTAAACTTTTCAACATCTCCATCTACTCCATACTTTGTTCAGAACACCCACTTAATCTGAACGATTTTTCTTCCTTTCGGAAGAGGGGTGAGATCCCAAGTATCGATTCTTCATGAGAGAGGAATATTCCTCCTCCATGGAAAAATACCACTCAAGAATACCAGAAGCCTCCTGAAAAGACTCAAGGATTAGAAGTAGAGGTGAAGAAAGCAGTGGGGTCCTAACAAAATCTGAGTGAGTATCTCTCATATCCAAAGTATCTCCTATCTAAATCACCAGCACTCTGCAAGGTTTACCTAGACCAAAGAGGACCATGAGGAGACTCAGGTCAAAATATATCTAGTCACTTGAGTGAGAAGGGACATATTCCTCATCATCACTATTATCAAAATATAAGACTGGAGGAGTGGGATGGTTGGAGGATCAAGAGAAGAGGTGCAAGATCAACAACATCATCATCTAGAAGAGTTTGAATCCATATCAGAGATGCTGCGGAGAACCTCTTCTAGGTAGAGAAGAAAGTCAGGAATGACTCATTGGAACTTAACACTTATGTCAATATAAAGCTCATGAGTGGTAGGATTCAAAATCAATATCCCTTCACCTTCTATATACCTGATAAAGATAAAAGGTTTGGATTGTGGTTCTAATGCCTTCCGTTTATTCTTGGGTAATCCAAGCCATAGCCTTGGATCCGAAGACATCAAAAGTGCTCAACATCAGGTTTGCATCCATACCAAGACTTCAAAGGGTGTCATCCCTTTTACTATTTTTGTGTGGAACATATTATGAATGTAATTAGCATAATTCACTACTTCAGCCCAATACTATAGTTGAGGAAGAGACTTTGGATTGAATCATACAAGTGGCCATCTCTTTAAGAGTATGGTTTTATTTTCCTTTCTGCTACTCCATTTTGTAAAGGGCCATAAAACTATATGCTGCAAGGAGATCCCTTCAGAGGTGAAAAATCCATGAACCTATTGATTACATATTCACCTCCATTGTCAGTTCTGAAGAACCTTGATGGAAATTTTAGCTTGTTTCTCAACAAGAGCCTTAAATATTTGAAAAATTTCAAAAACTTTGATTTAAGCTTAAGAAAATATACCCAAGTATATCAGCATAGTCAAAATTCATCTATAAAGGTAAGGACATAAAGAGATCTAGTAAATGAAGGAGATGGAAATGGATCCAAAATATCATTGTGAACAAGATCCAAGGTTTGACGAGTAGCTCTCCATGATTTTCACTTTGTCAAATTTATCTTTTCAATGTGCTTTCTTAAGGGTACAACCCTCACCCTTAAAAAAATTGACATCAAAGGTAACCCATTGACCATTTCATTTGGCTCAATTGTTCAAGGTAGCGATAATTTAGATGTCAAAATTCATGCCATAACTTACTAACCTCATTTGCATCAGTGAGTAAGGAAGTGGGAGATAGAATCAGGAGAAAAATGGGAAAATGTGTATACACCTAGAATGGTGATCTACCTTTCCCTTGCCACTATAGTGTCATCGTTAAGCTCTCTAATAATCACCAAGAGTTAGGACCAAATTCCACTCGCATTCCTTCACCAAGGTGAGTAATTTGGTAAAATGATAATAGATTAGTAGAGAGATTGGGAAACACTCAACACTTGGTTGAATGTTCCCCCATCCATCTCTACTAATCCATTACTAGCCACTGACACTGGATCATGTCATTACCCAAAGTGATTTGGCACATACCACAAGGTTAGATGTTGGAAACTCAACATTTCAAAGAACCCATGTGGTGTAAGGCACTAAAATCTATAATCCCATGTAGGTGAAGGAGGCTACTTTTGCTACAAGGGATTTTCCTTTCTTCTTATCAAATTTAGAACCTTTTTTGGAAGACTCAGCCTTCAGAGCATTTTTCTTGATAGACTCAGGAACACCTATATATGATTTTTCTCAAGTAAATGAGTTTTGTGATCAATTTTTTTTCTCATACATTATGCTCTTTATGGTTGGAATTCTTGTAATAGGAACAACTTGCACTTTTCAGTTCTTTGCTTTAGGCTCAGAAGTAGAAATAGAAGTTCATGTTACACATTTAGTTTTAGATGGGGTTATCTTTTCCTTCTTAGGTTGATCCTTTACTTTGGTTTCTTCTTTTCAGTCTTCTTTTCCTTTACTAGTACTTGCTACAAGGGCATGTGACTTGGATTTGAGAGACCCATTTGAATGAGTTTGTCCTGTATTCTCAAATGAGTTGGGAAGAAAAATAGTCAAAGGAGGGCATATTCAATCCCTAGTCCCAAGGAAATATTTTGTAGTGTAAAGGTAGAGTTGACACAAAGACAAAGTATTTGGGACCTAATCTTAGAGAGAATCGACAAAATCAATTGAGAATCTTTCTTCTCTACTTGACATTCCTTTAACAACAATAGTAGTATGGATAAATTTGAGAATAAGGAATTTAGGTTATCAAAGTTACTAGGGGTTAACCCTAGGAGTTCATTTTCTAACTCATGCACTCTCATGTCATCTTTTTTTCCAGACATGCCATATAACATTTTCCTAGGATCTTAAGTGTTTGGATGACTCAATGTGGAAGAGAAGTCAGGAGAAAAAAACATGCAAAGAAGACCTAAAGCTTCATCACTATCTATTTAACCACTTAGATTTTTTAGGTTTGGTCATGTTGGTTATTTCTTCACTCCCATAGTGATGTGCTATAACCCTTTACCTCATAGTTTCATTATCATTTTGGATCTCCATTCATGAAATTTAAATAATGTAAGATAAAATTCATAATAATGACATCCATCATAAGGAAAGAGAAAGAGAAATGAAAAATGGAAAGGAAACACAACACACCCAGGATAATAATAGTTTTACCTCCTATTTGTGACAGTTTATACTTAGTGTGTTGGTTACAATCAGGTGTTTTCATGCAGTGTGAAATGAATAGTCACTCACCTTGAATCAGCGTAATAAAGTCTATGTAAGAGAGGAGACCACAATCATGTTTCAACACGAGTAAATGAAAAGTGACACCGTATACAAACACAAGAAAAAAAAAAGGAAGGAGGTGAAATTAAATCCTATTGTGAGAATAACATCTCACATCACAAAGGATAGGGCTCCTTGTTCCACAAGGTTGTGGTAGATGCGATCACTAACCCACAAGTGATAAGAAGATAAAATACAAGATTTCTAATAATCCCTAAAATGACCCAATTATAAAAAAACACCAAAATTAACTCACACTAGACTAAAAAGGTCTCAAGTAAACTACAGTTGGATTAAAAACTAACCTAAAAATTAAGACCAGGTAACGCTTAAAGTAGGGGAATTTTTTTTGAAAAAGGGTTAAAGTGACTGAGTTTAGCGGTTACTCAGTGAGTTGGGGTCAAGATGGCTCTACATGGTGAGATTATAGGGAATAGATTGGTGAGATTCTCATTGAGCTGATAAGGTGAGTCTAGATTTTGCACATGGTGATTTAGGAGTAAAACAACTTGAGGTTTGGTGAGAAGAGTGGCGATTTGGGTAGGCTAATTACATGAGGCTATGAAGAGTTGCATGGATGAACGGTTGATGTGACAATGATTGGAGTGTAAGCTAGGAGAGCTTGAAAATGATGGTCATGGAGTTGATTTGGGATTGAGTGACATGGAAAGGTCACCCACAGGTGATTTGGGGCAGAGCCAAGTTATCAACAAGTAGGAACTGAGCAAGTTATGGAGAAGCACAAGCATGCTTCAACTATGGTTTTGTAGGAGGTGAGTCACATATTATTTGTGCTCAAATAGAGCACATAGAGAGGTTGATTCATGGTGACATGAACACATGACTTAGTTGTAGGGAGATAACCTAGATGACCGAGCTAGGGTTGAGAAAATGAGGTGAGGTCATGCACATGACCAAAGAGTCAAGTTTCCATGAGCGAGTTGGGAGAAATGTGGAGCTTGAAGTAGGGTGTGTAAGGAAGAGTGAGCTTAGTGTAATGAGTTGCACAACAGGGAACTTTGATAAGATGATAAGGAAAACAATGTGAGACTAAAGAGAGTTGACTTGGGTACAGGGGTGAGTTGGGAGGTAGCGAGTTGAGTTACAGAGGTAAGCTAGGAGGTGATGAGCTAGGAGGTTAGCTTGGGGTAGAGAAAAAGAAGACCTCAAAAATATCACTACCAACCTTAACTATAACTAACAATATTTGGCTGCAAAAAACCTATTCTGTACACATACCAAGAAAACAAAAAAACAACAAAACTCCACATAGTATAAATGATAACCATATAATGCCAAATTGTACAAAAACCAGTACAAATAAAAACTTGCACTAAGAGTAAACAAATCACAAAATTAAGAATAATCAACAATGAAATATTGAGTGATATGATTTCAAGATTCATTCTCTAATATCATGAAAGAGGGTGTGAGGATCATTTGGAATGTGTACACTGTAGACACCAAATTTGGGTCTTACGACCCCCTGTGCCCCGCATCTCATCCTGCAACCTAACCCTACCTCACCACCTAAACCTTACACACTTAATTATTTATTAATTACCTTATAATTAATAAATCCACATCTCCAACCCTGCCACCTCACCTCGCCACCTCACCATGACCTAGCCCTAACCCTAAACTAACCTAATTAAGACCTATAACTTGGTCTAGACCCACACCCATGACTCATCACCCCTCACCCGCACCAAAACCAACCTAATAATGACTTGACCAAGCCCACAACTGACCCCTCGGGAGAAAAGGAGGGAAAGTTGGCTATTTTACTAAAAATAGCCAACTTTGACCTAACCGACATCGGTCCCTACTCGACCGGCGTCGGTTAGGTAACCGCCATCGGTTCCCTGTAAATGACCTCCCCCAACCAAAAACAAAGGGTGGAGGGATCCGAATTCATTTGCAAGGCTGAGAGAGACAAGTGAGAGGAGAGAAGAGTTTACAAAGAGGAGCATCGAGCCCAAGACTGCAACTGAGTAACTAGAGCATTGTCACACTCATCCAGACATTGGGAGAGTTGGAGGATAGCTTCATCAGATCACTTCTGATTGCTGGATCATCCCAACTAAGCCTTGCCTTCGCCACTACATTCTTTGGACCTGCATCCACATCAGAAACTAGTAAGTAGTCTCTTTTATCACCTTGTATGCTTCTAGACACTACTTTGTGAACTTTTGAATTCATAGTAATTATAAGCTCACTCCTAGATCTACTACCCGGCAACACCCTGCACCTAACCTTCCATTCATCCATCTCTATATTGCCCCAAAGACAGCTCTCTCACTCTCCAAGTCTTCTCTATCACCCTACTACTCCCCTTAACCATCTACCAACCTTCTAAACCCATAACCACCTTACACCAAACCTTCATTTAAAATCCCCTAAATCACTACCCCTACCAATATCGGTTATTCCCTATCGATACCGGTTTTATAACTGCGATCAGTTATCCAATGACCGGCATCGGTCACTATGACTTATACCAAGACCAACCTTTCACCTATTCACCTAAAACAATTTCATGTCCAGCCTGGTCTATCCCTATAACTTGATCTGAACATATCAATAACCAGTGACCAAACAAACAACATGACATTTTATTATTGGTAGTTTAATCTCTATTGCTTTTAGTAACAATACCTAAATTGTGAGTTCGCAATAGCTTCTTTATTATCATTTGCATCAATTTGTATTAAAAGGGAACTGACCACCTTCAAAAGGAAGTTTAATATTTCCTGGGCCCAAGGTAGTTCCCTCACTTATTGTCTAACTAAAATTTGGTGGTCTTGCATTCTTATTTACAGGTAGTCCTTCCCAGACAAAAAGGAGTTCTTCACAATCGGTCTGATCTCTCTATGGTACGCACACACCTTCCCAACACTCAACAGGTATTCCTCCTAGCCCTAACCCTTATATGTTTCTCAAGAGAATGAAAGGATAGAAGCAACTCTATTCTAGAACTAGAAATTCTGTGTGAAACATTTTTGCACGCTCGGTAGGACCCTATTTGGGTTTCTTTCTTTCTTGCTTGTTTTCATATAGGGAGCACACTTGCTGTTTTTTTCTTCTAAATATTCACAAAATATTTTGTCATTTTTGTAAAAGAATTTGTCTTTCTTTCGCATCTTTGCATTAGTGAAAGTCATCTTCTTTCTTCTCTTTCTTTGCTTCATCGAATATCATTTTCGATTTGGGTTTAAAACACGTGCATCACATTCTTGCTTGCTGTTTTTAATTCTAGTGAACATAGATTAAGTAACAGGTCGTACACGTGGGGGTGATATCCATGGTATTGACGAAGAAATTAATCTTACTCTCACTGCACAACACATACCAAATCACATCATAATCTACACAACATCTCAAAACATCCCCCCTTTTCCGCGGTATTCCTCCGCCCGATTGAGGTAGCCTTACAAGCCAAAACAAACTTGACATCTCCCTTAGGTCTTTTGTTTAGGATTGACATCATCTTGTGTCTAAGGCATAAGCCCAAAGTGATTAAAACTAATCCTAGGGTTAGTCTCTTGATTTTCTTGTGCATCTTGCTTGTTTTCTGGTTCTTTCAGTTCTGTTTCTCTGTTATACCCTGTCTCAGTGATCACTTCAGACAGTTTGGTGGGTATACTAAGCCTTGTTATCCCCAAACCAATCTTACATTCTCTCTTTACCTTCACAGTGACCACACCGGTCCTATTCTACCGACATCGGTTAACCTGACTGACGTCGGCTATAGTCTGACCGACATCGGTTACCTGACCGATATCGGTTACTAAGTCTTTCACAGTTCCTGACAAACCAACAACCTACCAATTCCAACATTTTGTTGCTATTCTGTTCCTGATTGACTAATTCCCTGCTGTATCCTCTTGTCCATGGTTGTTATCACCCAGAAACAAGCCACAGCCATGGTTTCACATGCCTTGTTCCGTGTCTTTACCTGAATCACCCCCTTCACATCCTGTGGGGAATCCTATGGACACCAATGCGAGGTTTCCCAAAATCCCTGTGGGAGATCCGGAATTTGGGAAATTTTTGATGCTAATCCTAGCGCTGTACAATACTATTTGTCTCATGCCCCTGACCGTACACCCGATGGTCAACTCCTTATTGGTATGCCTATTAGTATAGCTTCTCATTTAGCTCCTTCCCCACCTAGTAACTCCACCTTGCACTTCTTCATCCTTAGCCCCGTCTCCCAGCTCAGTGGCTTCAGGGGTGCATAACTGTACAATTGGCCTTTCCTTTGGTTAATCTGGGACCCCAACGTATCATTACCGCAACTGCCCCTACCTCATATCTCTCGCAGAATGCTCCTTTCATAACTTGCTCTCTACCACCTATTCACACGAGCTTTCCTTCTCAGGCTCCGCCCACCTTTTCATTTCCACAAACACATCCGGTGACTCAACATCTTATATAGGACATCCCTTATTCGGTCGCCCTCAACACATTCATCATATACCTTATCAACATTTAACCCCACCATTGTCTAGTAGTGGCTCTTGGCCAAATCCTGCCTCCGTTTACCACAACAACACCATCATCTCACCCAACCAATGATTTAATCAAACAAAAGATGATGGACAAGATGCAAAATCTTGAGGCTTTTGTTTCAGGGAAGCCGTAACACCCTGAAAGCAAGTTTTGTCGGAAGCCTATTCATTCCTTCTGTCCCCCTTCATTCATATCCTCCTCAATGGGAATTACCTAATTACCCTTAATTGGCATTTTGGAACCATTTTTAAAAAATGTCCCATGCATCCGCCACTTACATGCTACACGATTGCTCAATGATGCATTTGATACTCAAACTTAGGCCTTCCTTGTCTCTTTTTGGGTCTTACAACACTTTTCACGTCTCACGCGTCCCGCGCCGTACCTCTTATCCCACAACCTCCTAGACTTGGGAGCTAAATATCTTACAACAACCCAAAATAATGTTTTCGGTAATTACCTTATAATTAATAAATTTTTCCACATCTCTCCAACCCTGCCACCTCACCTCGCCACCTCACTATGACCTAGCCCTAACCCTAAACTAACCTAATTAAGACCTATGACTTGGTTCCAGACCCACACCCATGACTCATCACCTTGCTCACCCACATCAAAAACCCTAACTAATGACTTGACCAAGCCCACAATTGACCCCTCGGGAGAAAAGGAGGGAAAGTTGGCTATTTTACTAAAAATAGCCAACTTTGACATAACCGACATCAGTCCCTATGCGGCCAGCGTCGGTTAGGTAACCACCGTCGATTCCCAGTAAATGACCTCCCCCAACCAAAATGGAGGGCCGAATCCATTTTACAAGGGAGAGACAAGTGAGGGGTGAATTTTGGAGAAGAATTTTGCAAAGAGGAGTATCGAGCCCAAAACTGGAACTGAGTAACTAGAGCATTTACACTCATTGCCAAACCTTGGGAGAGTCAGAGGATAGCTTCATCAGATCACTTCCGATTGCTGGATCATCCCAACTGAGCCTTGCCTTCGCCACTGCATTCCTTTGGACCTGCATCCACATCAGAAACTATGTAAGTAGTCTCTTTTATCACCTTGTATGCTTCTAGACACCACTTCTTTGTGAACTTTTAATTCATAGGGATTATAAGCTCACTCCTGGATCTACTACCCAGCAACAACCTGCACCTAACTTTGGTCAACCATGCACCATCTCTAACATGGCTGATATTGACCAAAGACAACTCTCTCACTCTCTGAGTCTTCTCTATCACCCTACTACTCCCCTCAACCATTAGCTACCAACCTTCCAAACCTCATAACCACCTTACACCAAACCTCCATTTAAAAAAGGTATGAAAACTAAATCAGTGCCCTACCGATATCGGTTATTCCCTATCGGTACCAGTTTCATAACCGCGATCGGAGTCCTATCCAATGACCCTGGCATCGGTCAAATGTGACTTATACCAAAACCAACTCTTTCACCTATTCACCTCCAAAAATCTCATGTCCAGCCTTCTATCCCTGTAACTTGATAATGAAGTGAACATATCAATAACCCTTTCTGACCAAACAAACAACATGACAAAATTCTATTATTGGTAGTTTAATCTCTATTGCAGGCTTAGTAATGAGATGCCTAAATCTTGTGAGTTCACAATAGGCTTCTTTATTATCATTGCAAGATCAATTTGTATTAAAAAGGGAACTGACCACCTTCGAAAGGAAGTCTAATATTTCAGTGGGCCCAAGGCAGTTCCCTCACTTATTGTTTAACTAAAATCTGGTGGTCTTGCATTCTTATTTACAGGTAGTCCTTCCAAGACAAAAAGGAGCTCTTCACAATTCTGATCTCTCGACGGTATTACACGCACACCTTCCCAACACTCAATGACAGTATTCCTCCTAACCCTAACCCCTTATCTGTTTCTCAAGAGAATGAAAGGATAGAAGAAACTCTATTCTGGAACTAAAATTCTGTGTGAAACATTTTGGCAATTTTCTCGGTGGGACCACAACTCTCGGGTTTCTTTCTTTCTTTCTTGTTTTCATATAGGGAGCACACTTGCCAGTTTCTTTCTTCTAAATATTCACAAAATATTTTGCATCATTTTGGTAAAAGAATCTTGTCTTTCTCGCATCTTTGCATTAGTGAAAGTCATCTTCTTGACCTCTTCTCTTTCTTTGCACTTCATCGAATATCATTTTCGATTTGGGTTTTGCTAAACACGTGCATCACATTCTTGCTTTAGCTGTTTTTTATTCTAGTGAATGTAGATTAAGTAACAGGTCAATTACATGGGGGTAATCCACGGTATTGACGAGAAATTAATCTTACTCTCACTGCACAACACATACCAAATCACATCATAATCTACAAAACATCTCAAACATCCCCCCTATTTGGCTTTCTATTCCTCCGCTATCCAATTGAGGTAGCCTTACAAGCCAAAACAAACTTGACATCTCCCTTAGGTCTTTTTGTTTAGGATTGACATCATCTTGTTTCATCTAAGGCATAAGCCCAAAAGTGATTAGAAACTAATCCTAGGGTTAGTCTCTTGATTTTCTTGTGCATCTTGCTTGTTTTCTATTTTTCTTTCAATGTTCTGTTTCTCTGTTATACCCTGTCTCAATTATCACCTCAGAAAGTTTGGTGGGTATACTAAGCCTTGTTATCCCCAAACCAATAGCCTCTTACATTCTCTCTTTGCCTTCACAGTGACAAGTGGCATCGGTCCTCTTCTATCGACATCACAGATTGACCTAAGGGCTTATGGAGTCTGACCAACATCGGTTACCAGACCGATATCGGTTAGTGTGTTTCTACAGTTCCTGACAAACCAGCAACTACCAATTCCAACATTTTGTTGTTGTTTTGGATGTTCCTGATTGACTAATTCCATCTAATTGTATCCTCTTTTGTCCATGGTTGTTATCACCCAACAACAATTTGCAACCATGGTTTCACATGCTTGTTCCATGTCTTTGCCTGAGTCACCTTAGGATTTGCAAATCCTATGGGGATATCCTACGGACACCATGTGCTTTTCCCAAGATCCTATGGAAGATCATGATTTTAGCCCAACTTTCTGGATGCTTTAATCCAGTGCCAATACAGTATCTCCATCAATATGTCTCCAAGAAAGTATCCATTACCGATACTTACCCATCCGACAGCTCCTCTTCGGTATGCCTTTAGTTGGATAGGCGGGGCCTCATCAACTTACTTATGCCTTACCTCAGGCCTAATAACTCATCCTGAACTCTTCATCCTTAGCCCTGCTCTAAACTGCTCCCAGTGGAAATTCGGTGGTTCCATACTGCACTCAATTTCTAGCTTTCCTTCTGGTTGAATCTGGGCCCAACATATCACTAACCAAATCTTTCATACTTGCCTCTACCTCATCCAATCCCCTCTCACAAATTTCCAACTTTTCACCAACTCTCATGCATCTTGGCTTCAAATCAAAAGGAGCTGTACACATTCCAGTAACAGTCAAATCTCAAGCACCTAATCTTATACCCAGCCATTGTCTAGAATGCCACCTATAAGTATAAAGCCGAGCCCATCAAAGTACACTCCCTTGGGAGAAACTTATGATGTGATCTTGGAAAAATTGCTTAAAGTAGGAGCTATCACCTTGCCTCCTGTTAAACCTCACTCCGGGTTTGATTCCGCCCGCGCTATACCTTCTTGGTATAAAGAAAATGACTTCTGTAACTTCCATCGCGTGAAGGGACACAACCACGAAAACTGCAAGATGTTGAAAAACATAGTGTAGGAAATGGTTGATGCAGGGGATATAACCCTCGATAATCCTAATGCCCCTGCTAATCGAAATTTAAAAATCTTCAACAAACCATTTCCAAACCATTCCTCTAACAGTAACACAAACCAAGAAACCTTAGCCGAGGAGAAGAGTGTGCATGAGATCCATGTGGTTTTCAACTCCCAACCAAGGGCTTCCATCGAGGAAATTCTGAATCGAGCCTCTTCACCAACGCAAGAGTCCTTGACCCCTTCTCCTTCATCAGGACAAGAGGACAGCCCCGCTATTCCTTTACCCATAAAGGAATCAACCGCCCAGAGTTCTCTTCTCACAGAAGAGCCTTCTTACACCACATCCCTGCAAGACTGTGAGCGGATGTTATCCAACTTATCTATTTCCCAAACATCTCCTTCCACCACTCTTGCTGCAAAAGAAGAAGGATCGCCACTTTTTCTGTCATCCTTAGAAGAGAAACCCCTCGAGCCTACATCACCAAATTCCTTAACCATGACAGATCCTCTAGAACATGCCCTCCTCCCTATCAGTTCTTCATCACCTAAATATTTCCAGCGACCGGTTGACCTCTTAACACACATTGATACAACGCCTCATTCACCCCTTGTATCACACCCCCAGTGGACCGGAATCACAGCCCACTTCTCTTCCATACCAAAATTCCCATCCATACGTGAAGATTGTCATCCCCCAGAAGATAGACGACTCTTATGGGAACGTTTGAGTACACCATGCTCTACTCAAATGCAGATGACTAATCCAGACACCTCTACCATATACCCGAAGTTTTTACAAAAGCTCAAAATGCCTATGTCCTCACCTCCACCCCCCTCATCTCTACCGAATACCTCATCCACCTCTATCAACCTAACCAAACCTTCCCCTACGCTTGGGACTTCACCAATACCCAGCCTGACGCACCCACCTAAATGGTTAGACTTATCCAAAAATAAAGCCGTCAATCCACCTAGGAGACAGACCCAATCTCCTCGAGTCCAATCTATGCCTCCGCCACAACTAAAACCCTCGCCCCCGATCACACCAGTACAGCAGGCATGGCTTCAACCCTCACCGTCACACCTACCTTCTATATTGGGGCCTCACCCCTCCACCTTGCCTCAATACACCATGCCTCCCACGTCTTCTTTAACATGACCAGCACCTTCTGCACCCATACAGAAATCCACAGGCATCTCAACACCATCGCCCCAAGTATCTTGCCTACCTACCAACCCTAAGAAAACTCGATCATCGAAGGACTTGTTTGTTGTCGCTCCTCTTTCCCCATGGTTGTTTCCTGCCACCACGTCATCTGTGGCCTCATCATCTAACCAGCTAAACATGACTTCTGCACAAAAGAAGCCACACCTAGTTAAACCCAATCATCAAAATCCCTTGCCTAAACCACCACCCGTACGAACCACTCGTACCCAACCATTACCAAAACAATCAATAATCTCACCCACTCAATCAATAGCCTCATCTTCATTTGACCCGCTCAAAGGATCTTACGCCAAGATCCTTGATATGTTGGTAGGGGATGCGACCATTTCCCTACCCCCACTCAGACCCTATGATCCATCTAAACCTCGACCTATAGGTTATGATGAATCTAAAATCTGTGCCTACCACCGCACACCAGGACACAATGTAGAAGGATGCAAAGCTTTGAAAGCCATCCTTCGCCAGTTGCCTATCTCGGATAGAAAATCTAAGAAAGACAACTTACGGAGGGAAAAGCCCTTAGCTTCGATCCCTTCTCCTATACCACCTGTCCCCACCTCACCAAAATCTATCATCATTGCAACCCCACCTCTCGAGAACAATGACTTATCCCTGTCATCTTCCTCATCTCGTATTCATGAGATCAACATGATTAGCATTGCTACTCGAGGTCAGAAAAACAATGGAAAAGCTAAAGAGAGCACACCTGCGGCCTCTCTTTCTCCTTCCGCCATCCCGATCGCACCACCACCTAAAGTGGTTATTCGTGGACCTGCCTATCCAGTCTCTGATGGAGTTTCCCATCGCACCATGATCAAACAACTTCACCAATCTCCTGTAAAAATGACACTCTATGATCTCATTCAAACATCTGAATCTCATCGACAAGCTCTAATTGAGATCCTTCAAGGGATAGAGGTCCTACCTAACGAAACCTTTCCCGTCACCTCCATCTTAACACCCAACCACGTCGCTTCTCTCACCAAACAACCTACCTCCACAACCACCTCTGTCCCTGTACAGCAAGCCGCTGCTGTCAGTTTTTCCGAAGAAGAAATTGTCGTCTTTGGTGCAGAAGATCCTGACCCCACTCTTTTCATCTCGGCTTACGTCCAGGACATCTGGGTACATCGTGTTATGATCGACGGGGGTGCTAGCCTAAACATCATCTCTTCCAAAGCCTTCCAACAGATGAATATCCCTCCTAGCTGCATGTGTGCCAACCCCACCATGTTGCGTTCATTCAACGATGCTATTACTTCTACCCTAGGCACCGTGATCCTTAACATTCATGTAGGGCCACGTACCTTACCCGAACTCTTCTATGTCCTTGAGGGAGAATTCCAATACAACATGTTGTTAGGCCACCCTTGGATCCAGGCTATGGGATGCGTTCCCTCCACCTTACATAGATGCATAAAATTCGAGTATGAGGGGAAGTCATACACCGTCACAGCTGACGCTTCCCCCTTCAAAACCTGTAATATGTTATACCACCCTAATGATGTGCTTGTACCAGTCAAGACACCCATTGATCCAACCCAACCATCTACTTCAACCACGCCTCAACCATCCACCTTAGCCGCACCCACACCTTCGACCAATGAAACCACCGACGCAATACCTCTTCCTTCCCCGCGGACAACATCCCAACCTCGGATCCCTTGGTAGGTGTTTTTCAATGCCTTACGCTGGGGGAGTACCACCTATACAACGTTAGCACCTTCCATACCCCACAAGAGTATGGACAGTTACATGCGCATCCTACCTACCGTCGTGTGGGGGAGGTGATCTCCTACGGACCACCTAATTGCCACACCAACCTAACGTATGGGGGTGTCGACGCATCCTCTGTCACACCCCTGAACCTCCCCTTGGTGTGGTTCCCTTCCAATCTGATTTTCAATATCTAACCAACCGTCATTTCACCCTCACCTTCCTGACGCGCTGTGCTTGGAAAGGTTTTGGTTTCGGTCTTTATGAGCAAGGACGACATACGATTATTCCCATGACTACACGCAAACACAAAGATCGTAGTGGTCTTGGATTTTCTGAACCACCTACACTGAAGAAACCTCGTGTCAATTGTATCCAGGAAGATGACGAAGTCACCCCTTCCGAACCATCATCGCCCATTTTACCATCTTCACCCACGGAGTCGATAGACCCAGAATCTATCCCTCCTAACTTTTTTTTTTCGTGAATGCTATCTTCCTAGGTCCTCTCACTTATCAACGCGATGGTGAAGACCCATCTTCTCTCCCCCTTTTGTATCCAGACATGATCGAAGAATACTCACCTTCGATTAATGTTGTGGAGTGCCAGGATGATGACTCCATCCTCACCTACCTTGGTGCGGATGACTCTTATATTCAACGCGCCTTACCATCTGAAACCCAAACCATGTTGAATGAGTCGACTATAGAAATCAACATCCACATGGAGGATGATCCTCACATTGTAAAGATCAGACAATCTCTCGACGCATCAGAACAAGCCACCTTCACTACCTTTCTCCGTGCCCGCAATCAAGCTTTCGCTTGGTCCTACGCCGACATGCCAGGAATCGATCCTGACATTGCTGTCCATAACATCACTCTGAAACCAGACTCCAAACCAGTTAAACAGAAACTGAGAAAAATGCATCCATGCATTGCCCTCTTGGTTAAAGAAGAGCTTCAACGACTCCTTTCTGTTTCTTTCATCTTACCTATTGACTATCCGCAATGGATTTCTAATGTTGTACCTGTCACTAAAGCGACGGGGGGACTTCGGATATGTACGGATTTCCGGGATCTTAACCTCGCTTGCCCAAAGGACGACTTCTCCCTACCTAGCATTGATCAACTTGTTGATCTCACTGCGGGCCATGAGATGCTTTCTCTCATGGATGGTTTCTCGGGATACAATCAAATTTTAGTAGCCCCGGTCGATCAACATAAAACCACCTTAATTACCCCCTGGGGTACCTTCTGCTATCGTGTCATGCCATTTGGCCTTAAGAATGCTGGTGCGACCTATCAGCGGGCTATGACTTACATTTTTCATGACATTATGCACACTATCTTTGAGGATTATGTCGATGATCTTCTTGGAAAATCTAAACATCGCAGTAAACATCTCGATGTTTTAACCATTATTTTCGATCACCTGTTACAATACTGTGTTCGTCTTCAACCAAAGAAATGTGTCTTTGGCGTCCTTTCAGGAAAACTCCTTGGCTTTATCATCTCTTTGCGTGGCATTGAGGTCGACCCAGCTAAAGTCAAAGCTATCTTAGAAATGCCCCCACCCACTAACCTAAAACAATTACGTAGTTTGCAGGGAAAACTCCAATCTATCCGGCGTTTCATCTCACAACTCTCAGATCGATGTCAACCTTTCCATCATCTCCTTAAAAAGGACATTGTCTTTCAATGGAGCGAGGAGTGCCACCAAGCCTTTGAGGCTCTTAAAACTTATCTCTTGCAGCCACCCGTGCTTATCCCACCTCAGGACGATCACCCTTTCTACCTTTACCTTTCTGCCACTGACCATGCTTGTAGGAGCCATGCTCGCACATCGTGACTCTGAGCATCGAGAACAAGCAGTTTATTACATAAGCCATACTCTTGTGGATTACGAAACTAGGTATACACACGTCGAAAAGTTGTGCCTAGCCCTATCATTCGTGGCCACCAAACTCCGACATTACCTCCTGAATCACAAAACTTTTGTCATCACCAACGCTGACCCCATACATTATATGTACGCCAAACCTCATCTAAACCAACGCATCACCCGATGGCTTATGCTCCTCGCCGACCTCGACCTTGAGTTTGTACACCAGAAATCAGTCAAAGGACAAACTATCGCAGACCAACTCGCGGAAGCCCCTTTACCTGGGGAACAATTTACCAATTTTACTTTCCCTGATGAACTCATCACAACTCTTTCACTCAGTGATGCGTCTTATCCGATGACTCTCTTCTTCGATGGATCTAAATGCCAGCACGGCGGAGGGGCGGGCATTGTTCTCATTCCTCTTGAAGGTGAACCTATGCCTCTTTCATTCAGGCTCGATTTCCCCTGCACTAACAATACAGCGGAATACGAGGCCCTTGTTTTGGGTCTCCACGTTGCGTTACACTTAGGTGTGAAGTCTATTAACATTTTTGGTGACTCTCAATTGGTAGTAAATCAAGTTACTGGCATCTACCAATGTAAAAATGAGGAACTTCAAAAGTACAAACATTACGTAGATTCACTTTTGACCTTATTTACCCATTATACTATCCAAACCGTTCCACGCTCAACTAATAAATTTGCGGATACTATGGCTTGCTTGGCCTCACAAATTCCTGCATCACCAACTGACTCTGACATATTTGTCTTGGTCCAACAACTCTTTGCCCCATCTTACTTAGTCCCGGATGTTTGTATGGTAAATAATGCATCTGCTGACTCGCAGGATACCTGGTATCACCAATTTCACGACTACCTTACAACCTCTGTTCTCCCACCTGACCTTACTAGTAATGGAAAACGTGCTTTTCTTAAAGGTGTTTCTCATTATGTCGTCATGGGGGGACTCCTCTATAAACGTGGCTTCGATGGTATCCTCCTTCGATGTCTAACCAGCGCTGAAGTCACTCATACCATCCAACAAGTCCATGACGGAATTTGTGGTGGGCACTTTAGTGGCTTTGCCATGGCCAAGCGGATCCTTCGCCTAGGATATTATTGGCCTACTCTTAATAAAGATTGCTGTGAATATGTTAAGCATTGTGTTATGTGTCAACAGCATGCCAACCTTCAACATACTCCCAGCCACCGCTACAGGTCGCACGAGATCTTTGGCCTTTCTCACAATGGGGTTTGGACCTTATTGGTGAGATTCATCCACCTTCTTCGCAACATCACCATTGGATCATCACGGCAACCGAATATTACACTAAATGGGTGGAGGCCATTCCACTCATTTCAACCAAAAAGGAGAAAATTGTTGAATTCATCAATCATCACATTATTTGTCGTTTCGGTGTTCCTCATCGCTTGATAACCGATAATGGAAAATCTTTCAAAAATAAGCTGTTACGAGCCCTTTGTGACAACTTTGGTATCAAACTTAGCTTCTCGTCACCCTACTATCCACAAGCAAATGGTCAAGCCGAATCTTCTAACAAAACCTTAACCAAAATTCTCATGAAAGTCGTTAACGATTCTGGGAAAATTGGCATGATCACATCCCCTTTGCCCTTTGGGCTTATCGTACCATCATTCGTACTTCCACTAATGCCACACCATTCTCTCTGGTGTATGGTACCGAGGCTGTCTTGCCTCTCGAAATACAAATCCCTTCCCTCAGAATATCTCTCCAGGATATTCTCACCAATGATGACTTCCGCCAAGAGCGGTTAGCCCAATTGGAGCTTCTTGACGAGCGTCATCTTACAGCTCTTGACCACCTTCAAATTTATCAAAAGCGCATCAAGCGTGCTTATGATAAGTGAATTCATGAGCGTACCTTTAAAATTGGTGATCTTTTCCTCAAAGAGAATCAACATGTAACCAAACTAGAAAAGAGCAAACGTGGAAAATTTGCTCCTAATTGGATTGGGCCTTACATTATCACTCACACTTACGGATCAGGTACTTATCATTTAGCTTCACTTAATGGTAAACCTGAGCCTGAACCCCTTAATGCCTTGCATCTCCGACCATTCTACTATTGAATTTAGTGTTACATCACTTCTTATCTACCTTGCGCTCGTCCCTTGAGCTCATTTACCACCTCATACACCCTTTTTCATGCATCTCAAAGTAAATCAAACCCACGTGGTTTGATCATCACCTCCTCTTAAAGATGCCTTCTCCTTTTTAGTCTGGTCCATGACTTAAAAGTATCAAAATAACAAGTTCTCAATTATACAATTCTGGGATATTCTTGAGTCAAACTTCCTGCAAAACTAGATGCTTCATGCCAAACAGACATCTAGACCTCTAAGCTATAAACTAGACTAGGATAGCTATGTGCAAAGCCGCATCTGCTACTATAACTAGACTGCTCCCTTGAAGGACAACTATGTGCAAAGCCACATCTGCTACTATAAGTAGACTGCTCCCTTGAAGGACAGCTATACAAATTTAGCCTCTATCAGAAGCTTCTCGCATTGATCAGCTTCGTGAAGACCTCAAGAACAACAAAATGCATATCCCATATAGACTTCCCACATCGATCAGTCTATATCCAGAAAAATAAAAGCAGTATTCAAAAGTACTTTTGAGTCATGGACTTGTCTATTTTGGTTTGGTTCTCTTCGTCAGAATAATCACCTTATAACAAGTTCTCTGCGCCCCAGCTATACCATCCACCTCACCTCACCATTCTTCAAAATAACAAAACTCAAGGGACGTGCGTATATCCGATATATTGTGATTATACAACTCTTTTCACCTATCGACTTCTCACCTATGCAAGGTACCTAGGGATTCAAGCTCATCCTACGATAATACGTGGTTTGTTTAGCTCTTTCCAACTATGGGACACTTTTGCCTCTTTTACCCGAATCTAGGATTGTGTGTTGACCTTAATTAGGACACGGTTTCCTATGCTTGGGTAAGCTAACCCTCACTTCACCTATACCCACACCAACACCAACAACATTACTCTACCAACATCAAACTTTTACCAACCAACAAATTGCCTAACCACAACCAAATTGCCTGAATTCACCTCTCCCTGGTCCTAAGGGAGAACTACATCGGTCTGAGGCCCCTCCTTGCTTTGTGCAATGGGCTATGTAGGCAGCACTTAGGAGACATGGGGTCTCCCAAGGTTAGCTCGACCATCCCCTACCATAACCTATCATGTGTTGTGTTTTCTTTAAAAATATAAATATTTTCACGTATTTATATTGATAACACTCACCTTGATCCTTTATCAATCCAAACATTCAAAACACAAATATTCTTATAATTATCACAAACTCAAATCAACATACATATTCCATTTTATTTAGATGTTAAACAAATACATCTTCTCTATCATCGACGCGCAGGTCGGAATCCTTATTTATTCTTCTACCCCTATGTATGAAACTCACTTAGACCCCCGCGCCTCATCCCGAACCAGGTAGTGATGGTGATCATCGACGCCGCTCACCTGGCCTCTCCATACTCAAAGGTACCACTGCTATTGGTTCCTCCCACTGATCCACCAATCTCTCCTGTAACATACGAATATGCCCTCTCGCGTGGAGGACTCTTGCCTCTAGTCTCTCCACTCGAGACTGCGAAAGCCTCTAACAATCCCGTGGTCTCATTCACCTGTGTTTGAAGCTGGTGAACTAAACCCTGTAGGTGGTCTCTCTCCATGGTAATCACAGCTATGTCAGGATGATCGGCCCTCTCATGTGTACCTCGCAGCTCTGCTGCCCACCATAATCTATAAGACTCTGTCACTCCTGCATCCATTACCCTGCGATCGGCTGCTATCTCTTCTGGTCCTTCTGGAAGTGTTGGCCGTGGAGGTGAGAATGGTGCCTCGGCGTCGATCCTCCTGTATGGTCTATGATCCATGGGTATATCCTGAACAAATCCAAATTATCGCTACACGTGATCTAGAGGAATCCTCTCGTACTCACCTGGCCTGTGTCCTGCGATCCACCTCAATCGCTCTACACCCCTCAAATCCTCGGCTATGTTCACCATCACCATGTAGTTCCCGTAAGGCCTCCAATGGATATCCGCAATCGTCACCATCTCCAACATCTACCTATAATACTCGGCATCATCTGTCACGGTCTCGGCTCTTGCCTCTTGCTCTGTCTGGACCCATCGCCTGAATCCCAACCTCTGCACTCCTGTCTCTCCTGCCTGGATTGGTCGGCCTATTGGTCACACACACACAATGTGCTCATAGGCCCAACAATGTAATAAGTATGCACAATCCAGTGTAGTCCTGTGATTTCACCTGCATGCCCATAAACCCCTGTATAGCTCCGCCAGATATGCGGGTGCCCATGCGAAAGTAACGCTACCTTCTATCATCTCACGAATAATACACATCAATGATTTTGGAAATCTTCCCCCGTCTGCTCTAGGTAATGCATAATACCCCACCGCTATCATTAATACCACGGCCAACCTTGTTGCCTCAGGGTGTGCCACAAACATTATACCATAAGTAAATGTCAAGCCTCGCTGTGTCAAATCTCGTGCGGCTGGACCAAATACTGCCGTTATCGCTGCCCGCGCCGCGTTGGGCCCTTCCTGATACACTGGTCTTCCTGTAATTGGAAGTCTCAAAATTTGAAACACATCTTCTAACGTCACTGTCATCTCCCCTGTTGGCAGATGGAAGGTATTCTTTTCTGGATTCCATCTCTTAATCAGCACTTGCAACATAGCATGATTGCGTGTGATTCGTGAATAATAGCGGATTCCGCTTAACCCCACATGGTTTATTAATGCCCACTATGTTGGTGTTACATCCACTCAGACCCGTGACAGCAAAGTTGGTACCCTATCATTCATTGTCAACCTTGCCTCTGCCTGCACACATCAAACCAACAAACAACAAATCAACAAATGAATCCCCAAGTGTTTTTTATCAGAAATCTGTAACTTTACACAGTAACCGATATCGGTTACCTAACCGATACCGGTTAGGCCTAAACCGATATCGGTCACTGTCATAATATCCACCCTACTCAAAAACACCACCTATGATAACTTATTCACTTGTTTACCCCTCTCTGTACCTACAAACATATCTAAAACACCTGATTACCTACCCTATAACACTCACCCCATCCCAAACCCTTGCCTATCACCTTTTTTTTCATCTCCCCACTTACCTTACCACATCCTATTCATAAGCATGCAAAATCTAATTCCAACCAAAACTTATACCTCTTGGGATGCAGCAGCTTGAGGTGGAACCTGTCTTCCCTCTCCTCTCTGCCCACTGGATGCTTCTCCTTGTTCATCCATGTTCACCACCCTCTTCACTATAACTTGCCTTTACACCTTCTTAATCCAAGCCCACGATCACTTTACCTATCTCTTTCCTCCTTATCACTCAATTCTTCCATGCAACTACCCTGTATGGACGTCAACAGCCTCGCATCCTCGTATTTAACATGTTGCATGACTCTAAAAATAAGAATTTAAGTTGCCTCCCAAGCTTTTCTATTTTTAGAAAAGCTCGTTTTAACATAACCGATATCGGTTACCTAACCGGTATCGGTCACATAGTGACCGACATCGGTTATCTAACCGATATCGGTCAAACTGTCTCCTTTTGCTTATACCTAGGCCTTTTCTTTGTTTTTTACAAAATTTTGGCGGCGCCCGCCTCTTTTCCCTGCATAACGACATCATTATCAATATCCATCATCATAATACCATCAACATTTCAACACATATGCATATAATCCAAACACCATCAACATCATCTATATACATCAAATTCCAAAATCATCAACAAAACAAATGAAACATTATAATATATGTATCAAATCAAACATTATACACACCATGTGGATCAAACTCATCATCTATATATATCCTCAAATCAATGTCAAAATATACAAATTGCCCTGCATGGGGCCTCTATAATCCAAAAAATACAAAGTCGGCACGCAGGCCGCTGTCTCTGTCAAAATCTCGACTCGGCTCGCAGGCCAGTCTCTCATGTCAAAAATATACTCGGCTCGCAGGCCGGTATCAACTATACAAAATGTACTCGGCTCGCAGGCCGGTATATACAACAAAAATGAATACATAAATCCTATGTGGGCACGCAGGCCTCTATATGCACACTCGGTTCACAGACCGGTGTCTCTATCAAAAAATCAACTATCCAAAAACATCTCCGCTCCTGGGATGACTCAGCTCTCTCCCCCTCCCTCGGCTCGTCCCTCAGCTGGCCCCAGTCTCGGATCTCACCTCCTACCTGTCACTGACCCACCAGCTGTGGCTGCGGCCCCCTGTGACCTGTGACTCCAGGAAGTCTCAGCTCTATGAGCCGCATATGGCTGATAATCGGCACCGGTACCATCTAGTACGTCCTGATAATAACGGGCCTCCGCTCTCGCCTCCATGTACCGGGCCCGTGCCACCATGGCTGGTGGGGCTGGTCCCCCGGCTCCTAATAGAAGTGGGCCCTGTCCTGCCTGTACACCCTGACCCTGAGCCTGTACCTGTGGTGGTGGTGGAGCTGCCATCGGAGCCTGAACAGGGACCTGTGCCTGTGCCTGAAACAGGGCCTGTGCCTATGCCTGAGGTTGTGCCTGTGCCTATGCCTGTGCCTGTCCCTGTACCTGTCCCTGTGCCTGGGCCAACTGCCCCTGTAACACTCAGATCTGTGCCTATGCAGCAGTAAGCTGCCCCTGTAATAACTACACCTGACCCAAGAGACGGTCCCTCTCCGCTGTAACAGCCGCCAAATCTGGTTGTGCTGGCTGTGCTCTCATGGCTGCCCTCTGCCCTGCCCACCAAACCAAAAATGAACCTGTAACCCCGGCGTCATCCACTGTATCATCTGTCGGTCTCTCTGCTACCCAGACTGGGTCAAATGGCTGTGGTAGAGGTAGTGGTGCCTCTACATCCTCCCTCTGATACTGTGGGAAGGGAGGTGGCTCATCCTGCTGTAATCCCAGTTGTCGTCATACCCTCTCTAGAGGGAATCCTCTCATACTCCCGGGTCTCCGTCCAGATATCCAGAAGATATACTGGATCCATCGCAGCTGTGCTCGGGCTCCTCCACGGGGCTGATGGCCTCTGTATGGCCTCCATATAATATCTAAGGCAGTCAGGCCCTCTAACATATGTCATGTAATAAGTGACATCCCACCCTGCAATAACTTCTCGTGGCTGGCCCACGACCCCCAACCACCTCTGAACCCCATATCTATATACTTCCTGTGGCCCTAGGCTGCTGGGGAAACCCTACTGGTCGTAAACACATGATATGCTCGTAGGCCCAGCAGTGTAACAAGAATGTCAAACATATACCGAATCACCTCATATGGCGATAGCCCCAGAGCTCTCTATATAGCTGCACCAGATACACTGGTGCCCATGCATAGCAGGTGTGCTCCTCCACCATCTCATGTAACACTCCCATCAGAGCCTGTGGGAAGCGGCCTCCCTCTAAGTCAGGGAGGGTGAAGCAGGTGATATCTGAATCATCATCAACATGGCAAGCCGTGTCTCCTGTCAATGAGTGTGAAACATATCATCGTAGTAGATGCTCGCACTATGATATGTAATCAATGGGGCTGCATCCCCGAATACCTACAGGATGCTATCCATCATTGTCTCAGCATCCACCTAGAACACCTCCTCACTGATGATCGGAAGTCTCAGGATGCGATACACATCCTCTAAGGTGACTGTCATCTCTCCAGTAGGGAGATGGAAGGCATTGGTTTTCCAGATCCATCTCTTGATGAGGGAAACCATCAGGCTGTGGTCCCTATCCATAGCCCTATACCTCTAGACTCCACCAAGTCCAACCTCCCACATAACTGATTCCCAATGCACTATGGTCACATGTGGCCGGGATTCGCTCCAGTAGAGGCGGCATCTATCTTGCATCGTCAGCTGCTGGTGGTGTGTTGTTACTTCCTCCTGAGCATTCAAGTGTTGATATATGATTTCTTCTGTAAAAGGATGTGTTCCTTTGATTGTGAAGTCATGCTTGATATGGACTGTATCTTCTTTGCAATTGAAGATCTTTGACTGAGTCGGAATATGATTGGACTCTTTTATTTCTTTCATTTTTGCACCTGAGTTTAATCTGATCTCGGAATGAATTGTGGATTTATCCATCTATAAGACCCAGCCTTGGATCAGTGGCATTGATCCAAGAGATGCTTTAAGTTTATTCGGGATGAACAAAAATTATAGACCTTACGCAGGTTGCAAGGTCTGAATGCGTTGAATAAGCTATTCCGGAGTCTAACTCAGGCTGATCGTGTTAAATGAATTGGTTCCCGATATCGTAATATCAGGAAGGTCTTGATCGTGGGCCAGGTAATAAATTCAGATACATTTATTCAACTAGCTTATTGGCAGTGCTGGAGTGAATCCTTTTTGTGAATGTATAACTGTAGGTTCTTATTCTGAAAATTTTAAATGTTAGACCTAAACTGGATTTATTAAGGTTAATAACCTAAACCTAAACTATAACCTATGGGTTAGATTAGTGTTAATCTAACCTAGGCCTAAGCTATAAGCTAAATGTTCTAAGTTAGTAACCTAGCGCTAAGGAGGTTAGACTAAGTATCATCTTAAATCCTAACCTATGTTTCTAACCTAGCTAATGAACAAGGAGGAAAGGGGACCTATGAAGGGGTGCGAGCCATGGGCGGTAGTTTCTATGGCATTAAATGGGATGGATAAGCATGAAGGACAGGGATTTAGTGGAAGTTTCAAACGGCTAGTGAAAGCCGACGTGGCAGAGTCGCCAAATTTAGAAATGGTCTTTGATTTGCATTTGTCCATCGCCAACTATGGCGGTCGGTGGCAATGGAGATTGAGCGGGAATTTTGGAGTTAATGCAATTAATGAACTCGGTCTTCGAGCTCGGATTTCTCGGGAAGACATGCAAAATGGAAAACTGGTAGTTTGTTTGGTTTTTCATGCACTCCGGTTTTCTCTCTGTTTGATCACTGGTTCTTTGCACAAGTCTACTTGGTGTTGCATGGCAAAAATGAGAATAACTAGCTCTTTTCTCTGGCAAGGAAAGTTTATAAGGCATGGAAATAACAAATTATTTTTGTTGAATCTAACGTGGAAAAAGAGGAGAAGGCTCGAGCTCTTTCAGTGGTCTTCTTCGGATTTTTAAGCAACATTACCAGGCATGTTAGGCCCTAACTTTTAAAAATCTTGCTTTCTTTCAAATGATTTCATTAGAACAACTCTGTTCAGATGATTTTTGGGTTCAGTTGGTTTTTATGGTAGCTTTGTGTGATTAGTTGCTGTATCTTCTTACTGGCTCGATTTTTCAAGTGAACCCTTGATGGGTGTGCATTTTGTTTCGAACTGTTGTATATCTTGCTGTGTTTTGCATTTCGGTTAGATTTTGTAGAAATGCTTGCAAGGAAAATATACGAATTCGGCTCTGTGGGAGTCCATGAATTGTTTTCTTGTTTGATTCAGACTTCAGTCGATACCTTGCTGTTTTCACTTGTTGAAAAGGATACTGTTGGATTTCTTGAATGTACAGTATATTTCGACTTCTGTATAAGTTATGTCGTGAGTAATATATGGTTATTGTTGTGTTGGACTTCTTATGAATACTTAAGTTAAGAAGTAAGTCGTGAAACTTATGTTTTGAATTTTTGGAATCCTTGTAGAAGTATTTTTGACTTCTGAAGTTGCAATTATGTTGGATTTAATCCCGTTGAACTCTTGAAGCGTATATTATTATAGAGCTTAATGTTATAGTATATTTGATAATGACTTAAATGACTTGTGGAGTCCTTGGAATATGAAACCATATTTTGGACTTCTGTATAAGCCTGGTTGTGAATAGATTGAGTTTTGGCTCTGTTGGAATATTAATATAATACTATATATTTGATTCTGTTTAGTCGTGAATGCCATACGTTTCTACTTCTGTAGGAGTTCAGTTGTGAATACTTATGTTATTGTTTTGGTTGGAATTCTTGAATTTAATATGTATCTTGTATTTTCTACTTCTGTAGAAGTTTATTTGAAGAATACCCATGGGTAAGACTCCTTTTTAATCCTGGAAGCGTATATTATGTTTTCCTTCTGAATAATTCAGTTGTGAATACTTTGTTATGGACTCTCTGTTGGAATCCTTGATATGTAACTGGTGTTTCTACTTCTGTGTAAGCATTAGTTGTGATACGGTCGATATTGACTGGTTGTGAGAGTCCTTGAAATGTATCTAGTATTTTAAACTTCTTAGGATGAAACTTTGAGTGAAAATACTTGTTTTATGGAATTTAAATGGCTTCTGTGAAGACCTTGAGTTGAAATTATTTTTATGTTGTAATATAAGTCATGGCTATGTATTATCAAAAGGATTTGTTTCAGTTAAATGAGTACATTTTGTTATTTTGATTGTGAATGTCACTAATATGCAACTAATTTAAAACTTCATTTGTATTAATGTTATTTGGCACTTGTTTGAGTGATGAGATGTTGTGTTTTTGATTCGATTTTCGATTTAAGTCCTTGCTGTGTTTTAGTAGGGATTAGATTGAGCTGTATGTTGATGAGAGTTTCGACTCAGTGGGATTGTTGTTGTGTTTGTGCATGATTACGTCTTCTGTTAGGAAATGAATATCTAGTCGTGTGCTTGACTGAACTAAAGAGAGTTATTAACTGTACCTTGACAAGCGATGGCGTTGGATATTTTCTCATTTGTTGAATAATATGGAAGGTTATGTGGAGTCTATTTGATGGATTATTCATCACTGCCTTGTCACGAGAGCTACTGTATTGCTTCAGTAAGCTACAGGATATTTTTATATTTAAATTTTGACAAAACTGTGGTTCTTCTTGTGGTCTCGTCTGACTTAGTCGCATGCGTATAATGTGAATGCTTTACTCTTGAGGAGACGGTACAGTCATGAGCATGATTGGAAGGGAAATCTGAATGTCTCGGTTTCTTTCTCTTCTGTTGTAAAGTATATGTTGATAAATTTATATTTAACTTGTTGGAATTGTTTTAACATACTGATGGATTCATGAATTGTTATGATATTCATTTTGTTGAATGTAATGGTCTGTCTGATGTTTGTTGTCCTTGGGATTCAGATGGATAGTTGTTTTGATACATTTGTTCTTCTTGGTCACTAACATTTATGATGAAATATCTGAAAAGTATCTAGGACTATTTAGTAACTATAATATGAGTTACGCGTTTATAGTCATGTTTGAATTACAAAAGAGCATAGTCTGAAATATGTTTACATGTTTGGTGAAATGATTTCATTTAAACAGGTTGTTTAATGAAAACAATTGGTGGATTGCAATTGTTTTAAGAGTTAGTGCTTATCATGCTCAGTTCATCGAACTGACCCATGTTGACAATTTTTGCAGATGGTTGTCGTAAGTGGTAAAAGCACGCAGATCTGATAGGATGTTCAGATTGTTTAATTTGGTTTTATGATGAATTACAGCTTGATTCTCTAAATGTACTACTTGAAGAAAGATGTTCTTTTTCTGTTGAGTATTGTATCAAATATGCTGAATGCATAAAATGTATTTGATTAGCTTGAAAGGAATGAAAAGAGATATTTGTTACTTATGTGTTTGTATTCGTATCTTGATGGTTTGATCTTCTTCGGTTCGAATGATCTTGAGAGCATTGTTATTATTGTATAATTTGGAGACTTTTGTGATTATCTAAGTAAGCTTGCAAGAATATGTGACTGAATACTTATGATTGTTTAGTAGTTCTAGTATGTTCTATCTAAAGCTAAATTGGAATTTAGATCACTGTCTTTCTGGAAGCTAGGGTTAAAATAAACCTGAGCAGGAAGCTAAACGAGCTGAATAAATTATTACTTCCTAGTCTTGATCTAAGTCAAGACAACGTTTAATTGGATTCTTAATCACTATATCTCGATACTAATAAGTAAGATATAAATTCAGTTATGAGAACTGATATAAACCTAAAAAGGGTTTGGTTAGCAATCTCATGTGAAGATTGAGGGTTATTGTCCAATTTCGTTGATTTAGAATTATGTATATTCTATGAACTCCTTGAAGGGACCTCTAGTCTTAATAACTTCTCTTGTGTAATGGGTTTTACTAAGAAAGGTAATTCTAAGGTGAGGAACCCAGGGATTGGGAAAGACTACCCTTAAGGGAGCGTCTTATAGTATAATTTTAACTCAACGTATGTAACACTTATTAATAAGTAGATCTTTTCGAGGCGGATTTAAAGGTTGACGGCACAAGTCAACTGCAGGGTTGTACCTTCGAGAAGATTAGGATCTTCTCGAAGATACAACAATGCAGGTGACTTATGACGACACCCTTTGCATTGATCGTTAAGATTTACACCTTAAACTCGAACAAGTTACTCTGGGACTGATTAGGAATGTGGTCACGTTATAAGGCTGCCCTAGGAGACTCGGGGTATCTTGACACACTGGATTAACTAGGGTTGACCCAGTATGTCAGCGTATCCCTAGTCCTCGGGAGCATCCCTATAACGTTGTCATCTTACTAATCCATTCCTGAGTGAATAACTTGGGACAGGAGAGTCTGACAGAAGTCAGTATAAGACATTCTACATAACATAGGAATGGGGTGAAGGACGTATTCCAGATTGACGAGTATGCCGTCAAGGAATACGAGACATAAGCATTATGTTTCAAATCTTTGGCCAAAGTATCGCAAGCTGCTGATTGCGTTGTCCTAAGTCACCTAGTCTAAGGGATGAGATGCCGATGAATAATGGTAACAATTATTCAGATAGGTTCCTTGGACAGAGCATTCTGAATCCCAGATTAGGGAAGAGAACCGCAAGAGTGATGTGTTAAATAAAAACGCCAACTCTTAATACTCATGAATAGATCGGTAGATTACCGAGTCATGGAATGAATAGATCGGAGGTACTCCGAGTCATTACAGCTGCATATGGTTATCTGTTATAAGAATGGTTGTTTTGATTTGTGAGTTCTAAATTATGTATTTAGAACCAGGAAGCATTTATCAAAAAAAAAAATTTACTTGTTCTAATGTATAAAAATGAGGATGTTACATCTTGGTATCAGAGCTGAAGGTTGCAGCTCTTGGACCTATTGTGTCCATAATCTGAAATAAAAACCTGAATTTTCTTGTAACAGAAAATGGTTAGAACAAGGGGGAACGTTGCGAATAATGCTCCACCTGAAGGAGGGGCGGCAACAACCCAAAAACTTGATGAGATCCTTGCTGCCCTGTTGGACACAAGAGATCGTTTAGCTGTACTTGAACAGCAGGTGATGGGAAATGAGGAGGATGAAGAAGCTGGTAATAACAATCAGCAACCTCCTGAGGACAACCCCGATATGGGTGTTGATATTAATGCTGGAAATGCACCTGTCCAACCAGAAAACAAAAAGGCCAGGTTGGCAGCAGAACTCACTAATGATATAAAAAGGATAAGCCCACCTAAGTATGATGGCACCACATTAGGAGATGGAGCTGAGAACTGGCTCAGCGAAATGGAGAAGTACTTTGCAATAAGAAACTTCTCAGAGGAAACCAAAGCTATTTGGGGAGCCTATCAGCTTTCCCACGAAGCATCTTCGTGGTGGGATAGCCGTAAAGCTGAGCTAAATATTGATGAGACCAATATTACTTGGGATCAATTTAAAGGCTATTTTAGGCAACGTTGGCTGCCACAACTTTTCTATGATCAGAAAATGACAGAATTCCAGAACTTAGCTCAAGGGAAGCTAACGGTAACTGAATACTGGGAGCGGTTTACAAAACTCCTCAAGTATGTACCGCAGTATCAAACTGACGAGAAGTTCAGAATACGGAAATTCATCATGGGATTGAATCCCGTGATAGGGGGAGAGGTCGATGTTCACAGTCCAACCACTATGGAAGGAGTTGTTGAAAAGGCCATAAGACAAGAACAGAAATTAAAGGCTATTTCTGCTCATAAAGAGGAAGTGCGGAAGAAGATTGCAAACCCTTCTTCAACCTCTCTTGCACCCAAAAAGGGACCATGGAAAAAGTTTGGAAACAAAAGTAAGTTTCCAGGGGATAATAGTAAGAAAGCAGTAGCAAATAAGCCTGCTGGAAATGTAAGGGATAATTTTGCCAAAAATTATAACAATGGGCAGAAGCCCTATGGAGGACAACGTGATAATTACAAGGCTGGAGGCAATTTTGAGCCTAAAAAGGGACCTGTAGGAGGCTGCTACAATTGTGGCAAAGACCACTACGCAAATCAGTGCCCTTTGAAGAAGGATGATCGTAATCAGCAGCATAAGATACATGCTGCAGTAGCAGACAAGCAAGCTGAAAAGCAAGTGACACCTATAGAAGTTCCGGGTAAGTTATTTGGCATACCTGTCACTATTCTTTTTGATACAGGAGCTACTGAATGTTTTATTTCTAATAAACTTGCTTCTAAACTTAAGAGAAAAGCTGGAAAAATGGATAAATCTTGGACTGTACAGTATGGTAATAACTCTGTTCATACAGTGAGTATGTGTCTTTTTGGGGCAGTCCTTGACTTACCTAACTTTTCCACGGAAGTTGACCTCTATGTTACACCTTTGGGATCTTATGACATTGTCATTGGTGTCAATTGGTTAGCTGACCATAAGGCAAAAGTAGACTGCTATGAAAAGAATATAAAATGTTTAGATGATCAGCTGGAAACAACAGAGATTCAAGGGGTGAAACGGGAAATTTCAGTTAGAAAACTGTCAGCTATGCAGCTTAAAAAGGCTAAAAACAAAGGATGTACCCTTTATGCAGTAAAGATATCTGAATTTTCAGAAGAAGATGGTGATTCCATGAAACGATTTCCTCTGCTACAAAGTTTCAGGGATGTTTTTCCGGAGGAATTACCAGGGTTACCACCCAAGAGGGAATTTGACTTCACCATCGAAATCAAACCAGGAACGGAACCTATTTCCAAAGCACCTTATCGGATGACTACTACAGAGTTAGTCGAGCTTAAGGCACAATTGCAAGAACTTTTGTCTAAAGGTTTGATTAGACCAAGTGTTTCACCTTGGGGAGCGCCTGTAATATTTGTGAAAAAGAAGGATGGAACACTTAGGCTGTGTATTGATTATCGGATGTTGAATAAAGCAACAATCAAGAACAGATACCCACTTCCAAGGATCGACGATCTATTTGATCAGATGCGTGGGGCAGCGGTTTATTCTAAGATAGATCTTCGATCTGGTTATCATCAGTTAAGGATTAGAGAAGAAGATATTCATAAAACAGCTTTCCGAACAAGGTACGGACATTATGAATTCACGGTTCTACCCTTTGGATTAACTAATGCACCCGCAGCTTTTATGAACTTAATGAATAATATCTTTCAAGAATATTTGGACAAGTTTGTACTTGTATTCTTGGACGATATTCTCATTTATTCTAAAAGTGTTGAGGAGCACAATGAGCATTTGAAGATAGTTTTGGGAATTTTGAGAAAAAGAAAGTTGTATGGTAAGTTATCCAAATGTTCTTTCTTTGATTCAGAAGTTCACTATTTGGGTCATGTCATTAGTAAAGAAGGAATTGCTGTAGATCCTTCAAAAATAGTGGCAATAACTGAGTGGCCTGCACCAAAGAATGTGCACGAAGTAAGAAGCTTCATGGGTCTTGCTGGTTACTATAGAAAATTTGTTAAGGATTTTTCTAAAGTGGCTGCACCGATAACTTCATTGCAGAAGAAGGATAAGAAATTTATTTGGAATGATAAGTGCGAAGCGGCTTTCAAAAGTCTGAAAAGCCAGTTGACTTCCGCACCTATATTAGCTGTACCAGACCCTAATGGGAGCTTTACTGTTGTAACGGATGCTTCTGGGGAAGGCCTTGGAGGTGTTTTGTTACAAAATGATCAAGTCATAGCATATGAAAGTAGAAAACTTAAGTTACATGAGCTGAATTATGCTCCTCATGATTTGGAGCTTGCTGCCATTGTTCATGCGCTTCAAGTCTGGAGACACTATTTACTTGGGAAACCTTTTGAGTTGAAAACTGATCACTTAGGACTGAAATATATTTTCACTCAGCCTAATCTAAATGCCAGACAGAGAAGGTGGTTAGAATTTTTATCACAATATGATTTTGATATTAGCTACATCAAAGGGAAGGAGAATAGAGTAGCAGATGCTCTAAGTCGTAGGAGGCACATTTCTGCTCTTATAACATTAAGAACTCAGTTTAAGGATGAGGTAAAAAGTGCCTCAGAATCTGATACATACTTTCAGCAAGTAAAAGCAGCGCTTGCTGCAGAACCTAATGATGAAAGGTATAAAGGTTTTCATTTTGATAATGAAGGAATCTTGCGTTATGAAAACAGGGTATACGTACCTATGCTGAATGATTTGAGAAAGAAGTTGTTAGTTGAATTTCATAATTCACCTTTCTCTGGACACCCGGGTATCACAAAAATGCTTGCTGATCTGAAACAACAATACTTTTGGAAAGGTATGAAAAAGGATGTCATTGATTTTGTGACTCATTGTCTGGAATGTCAGCGGGTTAAGGCAGAACATATGCACCCTGCTGGACTGTTATATCCTCATAGCATACCGCAGTACAAATGGCAAGTAATAAGCATGGACTTTGTACAAGGGTTACCTATGTCCAGGAATAAACATGATGTTATCCTGGTAGTTGTAGATAAACTAACTAAGGTAGCTCATTTCATCGCTGGAAATCTAAAGGATGATTCACCAGTGCTGGCCAAAAGATTCGTACACGAAATTTTCAGATTGCATGGTGTACCAGAATTGATTATATCTGACAGGGATCCTAGAATGACGTCAAGGTTTTGGCAAACGCTTAATACAGCTCTTGGAACGAAACTAAACTTCAGTTCTGCATATCATCCGGAAACGGATGGACAAACTGAGAGGGTAAATCAAGTGTTGGAAGACATGTTGCGAATGTATTGCATGGATCAACAGTATAAATGGGAAGAGTATCTTCCATTAGTTGAATTCGCATACAACAACACTTATCACTCATCTCTTAAAATGGCACCATTTGAAGCACTTTATGGAAGGAAGTGCAGAACCCCTGTTAGTTGGGATAGTGTTGAGGATAGAGTGGTAATTGGACCAGAGATCCTCACTGAAATGGAACAGCAAGTTAAGCTGATTCGTGAACGATTAAAGGAAGCAGCGGATAGGCAGAAGAGCTATGCTGACCTTAAGCGGGTTGATCGAAGGTTTGAGCTTGGTGAGAAGGTTTTTCTTCGTGTTAAACCCAGAAAGAGTTCTATAACTTTTGGCAAGGCTGCCAAGTTGTCACCTCGTTTTGTGGGACCTTTCGAAATTGTCGAAATAATCAATCCTGTAGCTTATCGATTAGCATTACCACCTGCTTTATCTCGCATGCATGATGTTTTCCATATTTCTTTGCTTAAGAAATACGTTTCAGATCTGTCACATGTTTTAAATTGGAATTCCTTGCAGGTCCAAGACCCAGGAATAATCGTGGTTAAACCCACACGAGTGCTGGAAACTCACCAATTGCATTTGAGAAATCGTGAAATACAGCAATGTAAGGTCCAGTGGGACCAGTTTAACGAAGAAAGTGCAACTTGGGAAAATCTGGAAGAGATGAAAATTGCTTTTCCTTTTCTTTTTCAACAGGATGAAATCTGTTGACAAAACATTTCTTTTATGAACTTATCTTTTTCAAGTTTATATGAAAGCCAGATTGAGGCAAACATTATTCAGGCTGAATAAAATGTGTTGTGACATTGATTTCTGTAACTATTCAAGTTGGAAATAGTCGCATTGTTTTGTGAACTAATAAATTGGTTGACCTGAAGGTTAATCGAATATGTAATCATCGGGACGATGAATCTTTTAGGAGGGAAGCATGTAACACTCTGAACTGTTGTTACTTCCTCCTGAGCATTCAAGTGTTGATATATGATTTCTTCTGTAAAAGGATGTGTTCCTTTGATTGTGAAGTCATGCTTGATATGGAATGTATCTTCTTTGCAATTGAAGATCTTTGACTGAGTCGGAACATGATTGGACTCTTTTATTTCTTTCATTTTTGCACATGAGTTTAATCTGATCTCGGAATGAATTGTGGATTTATCCATCTATAAGACCCAGCCTTGGATCAGTGGCATTGATCCAAGAGATGCTTTAAGTTTATTCGGGATGAACAAAAATTATAGACCTTACGCAGGTTGCAAGGTCTGAATGCGTTGAATAAGCTATTCCGGAGTCTAACTCAGGCTGATCGTGTTAAATGAATTGGTTCCCGATATCGTAATATCAGGAAGGTCTTGATCGTGGGCCAGGTAATAAATTCAGATACATTTATTCAACTAGCTTATTGGCAGTGCTGGAGTGAATCCTTTTCGTGAATGTATATCTGTAGGTTCTTATTCTGAACATTCTAAATGTTAGACCTAAACTGGATTTATTAAGGTTAAACCTAAACCTAAACTATAACCTATGGGTTAGATTAGTGTTAATCTAACCTAGGCCTAAGCTATAAGCTAAATGTTCTAAGTTAGTGACCTAGCGCTAAGGAGGTTAGACTAAGTATCATCTTAAATCTAACCTATGTTTCTAACCTAACTAATGTTAGTGGAGGAAGGGGACCTATGAAGGGGTGCGAGCCATGGGCGGTAGTTTCTATGGCATTAAATGGGATGGATAAGCATGAAGGACAAGGATTTAGTGGAGGTTTCAAACGGCTAGTGAAAGCCGACGTGGCAGAGTCGCCAAATTTAGAAATGGTCTTTGATTTGTTTTTATCCATCGCCAACTATGGCGGTCGGTGGCAATGGAGATTGAGCGGGAATTTTGGAGTTAATGCAATTAATGAACTCGGTCTTCGAGCTCGGATTTCTCGGGAAGACATGCAAAATGGAAAACTGGTAGTTTGTTTGGTTTTTCATGCGCTCCGGTTTTCTCTCTGTTTGATCACTGGTTCTTCGCACCAGTCTACTTGGTGTTGCATGGCAAATATGAGAATAACTAGCTCTTTTCTCTGTCAAGGAAAGTTTATAAGGCATGGAAATAACAAATTATTGTTGTTGAATCTAACGTGGAAAAAGAGGAGAAGGCTCGAGCTCTTTCAGTGGTCTTCTTCGGATTTTTAAGCAACATTACCAGGCATGTTAGGCCCTAACTTTTAAAAATCTTGCTTTCTTTCAAATGATTTCATTAGAACAACTCTGTTCAGATGATTTTTGGGTTCAGTTGGTTTTTATGGTAGCTTTGTGTGAATTAGTTGTTGTATCTTCTTACTGGCTCGATTTTTCAAGTGAACCCTTGATGGGTGTGCATTTTGTCTCGAACGGTTGTACTATATTGCTTTGTTTTGCATTTCGGTTAGATTTTGTAGAAATGCTTGCAAGGAAAATATACGAATTCGGCTCTGTGGGAGTCCATGAATTGTTTTCTTGTTTGATTCAGACTTCAGTCGATACCTTGCTGTTTCCACTTGTTGAAAAGGATACTGTTGGAATTCTTGAATGTACAGTATATTTTGACTTCTGTATAAGTTTTGTCGTGAGTAATATATGTTATTGTTATGTTGACTTTATGTTTAGTCTCTTGAAATGAAAAGTAAGGTACTTGCTTGTGTTTACATTATGTTATTGAATTCCGTTGGAATCTTGAGTAGATAGTATTTTTGACTTCTGTAGGAGTTTTTAGATTGAGAATTTACTTGGGTTTAACTCCTTTGATCTCTTGAAGCGTTATTATGTTTTCCTCTTCTGTATAAGCTTAGAGTGAATATTGTTGTTATGGACTCAGTTGGAATCCTTGTTATGAAACCAGTGACTGCTTCTGTATAAGCCTGGTTGTGAATACTTATTATTATTGGCTCTGTTGGAATCCTTAATATATATATGATATTTCGCTTGTATTTTGGCTTCTGTAGAAGTTAGTCGTGAATGCCATACGTTTCTACTTCTGTAGGAGTTCAGTTGTGAATACTGTATGTTATTGTTTTGTTGGAATTCTTGAATTTAATATGTATCTTGTATCTTTCTACTTCTGTAGAAGTTTATTTGAAGAATACTACATGGGTAAGACTCCTTTTTAATCCTTGAAGCGTATATTATGTTTTCTTCTTTGTATGAATAATCTCAGTTGTGAATATTTACTGTTGTTATGGAATCAGTTGGAATCCTTGATATGTAACTGGTGTTTCTACTTCTGTGTAAGCCCAGTTGTGATTACGGTCGATATTGACTCAGTGAGAGTCCTTGAAAAATATCTAGTATTTTAAACTTCTGTCAAGACTTGTTGTGAATTATTGTTTTATTATGAATACTAAATGTCATCGACTTCGATGGAGTCACTGAAAAGAATTTATGTTGTAACTTCTGTGCAGTTTTTGTGTGAGACTTTTAGGATGTCACTTGATTTATTGTCATATGAATTCAACTTCAATTTAAACCTTTAATATAAGTATTGGTTGAATTTGGCACTGTTGAGCCCATGATATGTTGTTCTTTGGCTCGATTCTCGATTTTTAAGTCCTTGCTGTGTTTTAGTAGGGATTAGATTGAGCTGTATGTTGATGAGTGTTTCGACTCAGTGGGATTGTCTTGTGTTTGAGCATGATTACGTCTTCTGTTATTGTGAATATCTAGTCGTGTGCTTGACTGAAGTAAAGAGCTATTAACTGTACCTTGACAAGCGATGGCGTTGGATATTTTCTCGTTTGTTGAATAATATGGAAGGTTATGTGGAGTCTATTTGATGGATTATTCATTACTGCCTTGTCACGAGGGCTATTGTGTTGTTAAGTAAGCTACAGGAAATTTTTATATTTGTATTTTAACGAACTGTAGTTCTTCCTGTAGTCTCGACTAGCTTAATTGCATGTGTATAATGTGAATGCATTACTCTTGAGAGGACGGTACAGTCCTAAGCATGATTGGAAGGGAAATCTGAATGTCTCGGTTTCTTTCTCTTCTGCTGTAAAGTATATGTTGATATATTTATATTTAATTGTTGGATTTGTTTTAACATACTGATGGATTCATGAATTGTTAGGATATTCATTTTGTTGAATGTAATGGTCTGTCGGATGTTTGTTGTCCTTAGGATTCAGATGGATAGTTGTTTTGGATACATTTGTTCTTCTTGGTCATTAATATTTATGAAGAAATATCTGAAAAGTATCTAGGACTATTTAGTAACTATAATATGAGTTACGCGTTTATAGTCATGTTTGAATTACAAAAGAGCATAGTCTGAAATATGTTTACATGTTTGGTGAAATGATTTCATTTAAACAGGTTGTTTAATGAAAACAATTGGTGGATTGCAATTGTTTTAAGAGTTAGTGCTTATCATGCTCAGTTCATCGAACTGACCCATGTTGACAATTTTTGCAGATGGTTGCCGTAAGTGGTAAAAGCACGCAGATCTGATAGGATGTTCAGATTGTTTAATTTGGTTTTATGATGAATTACAGCTTGATTCTCTGAATGTACTACTTGAAGAAAGATGTTCTTTTGCTGTTGAGTATTGTATCAAATATGCTGAATGCATAAAATGTATTTGATTAGCTTGAAAGGAATGAAAAGAGATATTTGTTACTTATGTGTTTGTATTCGTATCTTGATGGTTTGATCTTCTTCGGTTCGAATGATCTTGAGAGCATTGTTATTATTGTATAACTTGGAGACTTTTGTGATTATCTAAGTAAGCTTGCAAGATTATGTGACTGAATACTTATGATTGTTTAGTAGTTCTATTATGTTCTATCTAAAGCTAAATTGGAATTTAGATCACTGTCTTTCTGGAAGCTAGGGTTAAAATAAACCTGAGCAGGAAGCTAAACGAGCTGAATAAATTATTACTTCCTAGTCTTGATCTAAGTCAAGACAACATTTAATTGGATTCTTAATCACTATATCTCGATACTAATAAGTAAGATATAAATTCAGTTATGAGAACTGATATAAACCTAAAAAGGGTTTGGTTAGCAATCTCATGTGAAGATTGAGGGTTATTGTCCAATTTCGTTGATTTAGAATTATGTATATTCTATGAACTCCTTGAAGGGACCTCTAGTCTTAATAACTTCTCTTGTGTAATGGGTTTTACTAAGAAAGGTAATTCTAAGGTGAGGAACCCAGGGATTGGGAAAGACTACCCTTAAGGGAGCGTCTTATAGTATAATTTTAACTCAACGTATGTAACACTTATTAATAAGTAGATCTTTTCGAGGTGGATTTAAAGGTTGATGGCACAAGTCAACTGCAGGGTTGTACCTTCGAGAAGATTAGGATCTTCTCGAAGATACAACAATGCAGGTGACTTATGACGACACCCTTTGCATTGATCGTTAAGATTTACACCTTAAACTCGAACAAGTTACTCTGGGACTGATTAGGAATGTGGTCACGTTATAAGGCTGCCCTAGGAGACTCGGGGTATCTTGACACACTGGATTAACTAGGGTTGACCCAGTATGTCAGCGTATCCCTAGTCCTCGGGAGCATCCCTATAACGTTGTCATCTTACTAATCCGTTCCTGAGTGAATAACTTGGGACAGGAGAGTCTGACAGAAGTCAGTATAAGACATTCTACATAACATAGGAATGGGGTGAAGGACGTATTCCAGATTGACGAGTATGCCGTCAAGGAATACGAGACATAAGCATATGTTTCAAATCTTTGGCCAAAGTATCGCAAGCTGCTGATTGCGTTGTCCTAAGTCACCTAGTCTAAGGGATGAGATGCCGATGAATAATGGTAACAATTATTCAGATAGGTTCCTTGGACAGAGCATTCTGAATCCCAGATTAGGGAAGAGAACCGCAAGAGTGATGTGTTAAATAAAAATGCCAACTCTTAATACTCATGAATAGATCGGTAGATTACCGAGTCATGGAATGAATAGATCGGAGGTACTCCGAGTCATTACAGCTGCATATGGTTATCTGTTATAAGAATGGTTGTTTTGATTTGTGAGTTCTAAATTATGTATTTAGAACCAGGAAGCATTTATCAAAAAAAAAAAAATTACTTGTTCTAATGTATAAAAATGAGGATGTTACATACACCCACCTATCTTACCCTATACATCTATAAATTCCTCTCCCTTTGGTCCTTCTTTAAATATCCTACCCACTACCAATCAAACCTACAACACCTCATAGCCCTCTAACATCATAACCCCACCCAATATTAAAATATACCCTTTACTATCATACACAACTGCCCCAATAATCTCCACCCACTCCTCCCCTCTAACCATACCCCAACCACTTTAAACCCTCCTAATTCAACACAACCCATAACCTATCCTACCTGAACTGGCCCTAACCACCCGATTACCCCCCACCCTCATAACCTTTCCTATCAACTCTACCTCCTCCCCCTTCACCCCAAAAATCTATCATAAACCTACAACAACACCCAATTTGAACAACAAATTTCACAAACCACAACTCCTACCCATGGTGACCGGTACCAGTCACCCTCGACCACCATCGGTCCCCCACCAACAGTCTATGTCTAACTTATTATGCACCAACGTCTGGTCGACACATGATTGACGCCAGTCTCTATACCCGCTAATCTATACAAACTATTTTGTGACCGATGTCGGTCGCCTAGTGACTGACATCGGTCACTGTGGGATTGGGGGGCCGAACCAAAAATGGCCCGCAAAACACATTTTTTCCCTATTTCTACCCATTTACCCACAACAAAACCCTAAAAACCTACCCACCCTGCCATTTTGACCTACCTAGCCATACCTACCCACTCCATTTTACAATTTACTTTCATTTATTCATTATTTTCTCAAAATTTTAGATTCCTACCCCAAAACCCACATCCTAGCTAAATTCATCAACTTCACACAAATAGGGGTTCAGAGCCTACCGGTATACGACTACATGTCATCGTGGTGGGATAGGTGGTGGTGGTCCAGCTCCATGGTCCAAGCACCTCCTGCTCCTCCTGGCTTGTGCCATAGCTCCAAATCTCCTCAGCTGGGTCCTCAACCAATCAAACTCTACCTCCTGATCGCTGGGGTCTACCAATCACTCACTCCTCCACTTAACTAGTGCCAACTCAGCCCAAAAACTCAACAAACTCACTTCAAAACTCAAACAAGAAAAATTGGGTGCTCAAATTCACAAAGTGACAATGACATGCCGTATTTTTCTTTTTATAGGTTTTGACCTATAACCGATACCGGTTATTTCGTGCCCTAGAAGACCGGTATCAGTCATCTAACCGAACTTCGGTAACCCATAACCATATTATTGGTTACCAATCTCCACTTTAACCTAACTATCACCTACCCTTATCCACCAATTTCCATTTTTCACCACATCACCTACCCCTAGCTTTGCTAAATAGCCTTATTTTGAATTCATCAGCCCGACCTCCATTAGGCTAGACCCAAGGCCGCAACCAACCAATCGGCCCGACCCAAGGCCGTGAACCAACCAACCAGGCCCGACCCAAGGCCGCAACCCAACCAATCAGTTGCAACCAACCAATCGGCCCAACCCAAGGCCATAACCAACCAATCAGGCCTGACCCAAGGCCACAACCAACCATTAGGCCCGACCCACGGCTGCAACCAACCAATCGGCCTGACCCAAGGCCGCAACCAATCAATCAGGCCTGACCCAAGGCCACAACAAACCAATTGGACCGACCCAAGGCTGCACACCAACCAATTTTGCCCGACCCAAGGCCCAACCCAATCATGCCTGACCCAAGGCCAAACCAATCCAGGCCCAAGACCCAATCAGACCCGACAAGACCCTCACTCAATCGGCCCGACCCAAGGCCGCACCAATTAAGTACCTCACCCAAAACCCGTAAATTACAATTTTATCCACCCATCATGTAGTTTTTGTTCAATCAGCTCACCTGTTCATGTTTTAGCATGACTAGGATACTTGAATTGATCAGCCGACCAACTTTTCCTAGACCGAGACCGTGACGTTTATCTCAACCAAACCAACCATTTGGTACTGCCGAACATGCCTAAACATTCTGGTACCTTACCCGTTATATACCCTGGAGCTACTTCCTATGCCTTGGATATCAGGATTATATCAACCTTGTTTGGATAAACTATCGACCTTTGCCTATGAATTGCTTGTTTGCTCTTCAAATCATGTACCCTGGTCACACTACTGCATTTCAACGTGCGTCTGCTTCCTTGAACTTACCCCACCATCTTACCATCATCTCATCATCATTCACCCTTTATCAACCCTATCCCTGATTTCACATCACCTCAATCTATGATAGATTTGAGGGGGATTACCTATACCCTTAACTGGGGCAACCACTTCTTATTATTGTCAGTGCAACTTTACAAGACAAGCTACACGACAACAAGGGGAAAAATGTAGACACCAAATTTGGTCTTACGACACCCTGTGCCCCATATCTCATTTCGCAACCTAACCTCACCACCTAAACCTTACACAATTATTTATTAATTACCTTATAATTAATAAATCCACATCTCTAAACCTACCACCTCATTTCGCCACCTCATCATGACCTAGCCCTAACCCTAAACTAACCTAATTAAGACCTATAACTTGGTCTACATCCACACCCATGACTAATTACTCCTCACCCGCACCAAAAGCAACCTAATAATGACTTGACCAAGCCCACAACTAATCCCTCGGGAGAAAAGGAGGGAAAGTTGGCTATTTTACTAAAAATAGCCCACTTTGACTTAACCGACATCGGTTCCTACTCGACCGCCGTCGGTTACGTAACCGCCATCAGTTCCCTGTAAATGACCTCCCCCAACCAAAACCAAAGGATCTGGAATTCATTTGAAAGGATCCAGAAATTCATTTGCAAGGGAGAGACAAGTGAAGAAAAGAGAAGAGTTTGTAGAGAAGGAGCATCGAGCCCAAGACTGCAACTGAGCAACTGGAGCACTATCACACTCATCCAAGCATTGGGAGAGTAAGGATAGCTTCATCAACTCACTTTCCATTGTCAGATCATCCCAACTGAGCCTTGCCTTCACCACTCACATTCCTTGGACCTGAATCTTCATCAAGAACTAGTAAGTAGTGTCTTGTATTGTTTTCTAGGCACTACCATTTCTTGAACTTTTGATTCATAGTAATTATAAGCTCACTCCTAGATCTACTACCCGGCTAGCACCCTACATCTAACCTTCATCCATCTCCTGGTATTGCCCCAAAGACAATTTTATCACTCTCTGAGTCTTCTCCATCACCCTCACTACTCCCCTCAACCATCTACCAACCTTAAAAACCCCATAATCACCTTACAGCCAACCTCCATTTAAAGCCCCTAAATCACTGCCCCTACCGATATCGGTTATCAGCCTACCGGTACCGGTTTCATAACCGCAATTGGTTATCCAGTGACCGGCATCGGTCACTGTGACTTATACCAAAACCAACCTTTCACCTATTTGTCTCCTCAACAACCTCATGATCCAGTCTGGTCTATCCCTGTAACTTGATCTGAACATATCAATAACTAGTGACCAGACAAACAACATGACATTCTATTATTGGTAGTTTAGTCTCTATTGCTTTTAGTAATAGGTACCTAAATCGTGAGTTCACAATAGCTTCTTTATTATCATTTGCATAATTTGTATTAAAAGGGAACTGACCACCTTCGAAAGGAAGTCTAATATTTCCTGGGCCCAAGGCAGTTCCCTCATTTATTGTCTAACTAAAATCTGGTGGTCTTGCATATTCTTATTTATAGGTAGTCCTTCCTAGACAAAAAGGAGTTCTTCACAATCAGTCTGATCTCTCGATACGGTATGCGCACACCTTCCCAACACTCAATAGGTATTCCTCCTAGCCCTAACCCCTTATTTGTTTCTCAAGAGAATGAAAGGATAGAAGTAACTCTATTCTGGAACTAAACATTCTGTATGCGAAACACGCTCATAATGACTGATTTTTTTCTAGCTAATTTCCTACTGGTGCTATTGTATACTTCCCCTAATTACTCAGTAGGTTAAACAATAAGATCTCCACTCCTAACAAGTGTGGTGATAATGACTACTGCAAATATGATGAATGTGAGTCATTTTAAGGATTCGGGCACGTACGATGAGAGTTATATCACTCGGGTGGATCTTATTTTGAGATGCACCTTTTCACATCACAATCATTAACAGGTACAGGAGGGAAATTTATGTGAGAAGGATCTCACAAATCACATGAGTTATTACAATAAAAAATTACATACTTTGAGGCCCCCCACCTCTATTCATTACCACAAGATCATCATCATGGGTGGGAAGCTCAAAAGAATCGAACCTGTTTCTTGCACTGATTTATAGGAGGATAAAGAAGTTTAGAATATTTTAAAAGACGATGGAGTCACTAATTTCTTGTAAAATATATTTGGTTATTCGGCCATGGTTTCTTATGGGGTCTTGGATACCTGGTCGCATAGCAGAGTTCAAATTAGCAACACTTTTTTCACCATCTCCACCAATGCCATAGCCTTGGTGAATGGTCTACTGACTTCAAGGGCAGTTTACTTCAAGAGGTCCTTACAAGTGGAGCTCCAGGACTTCATCACCAAGGGAAAGAAGCTGATCAAGTATCTCTTAGGATATGTTTGTGATTCCCTGTATCCCCCTTAGGACAGAGTCATGAAAGTGATTATGAGACACTTTACTATCGACGGGTGATACTGGTTGGTCTTTGGGCCTCACGTTTTCATCCTTTACCACCTTCATTGGGGAAATAGAATCAATCTAGCTTCCCTTCTTTACCAGTCTCTATAACACTCTATCAATATGGCTAGGGAGGGAGAACTCCCCATTCTACATTAGGTCCTACTTTACCTCCTCTTTAAATCTATTGCTTCACCTGTGGAGCTTTCTCATTTTCCTCCTAAGTCTGGTAAATCCTACCATACCCCCACCTCATATCCCCTTCCATCCCCCACTTCCTGACCCACTTCCAGTCAACATCGCTACCTATAAGTTTTATCTGACTCTAATTTTGAGGTTGCCATTATCACCATTAGTCCACCTCTCTTTCTTGGCCAGCCTTGCCTTGACCTACCTGATGTTGAACCCCTAATTCATGTTACCTCCCCGGTCTCATGCTCAGAGCTCCTTCTCTCAGATGCTCTGTTGAGGTTAGCTACGTTGTATCTAGACTCACCTGATTTTGGTCTAGTTGACATGGAAGAGGAGCTGACCATTGTGGGACAGTTTATCCAACAAGGATCTGAGAATTTTATAATGGAGGATCAAGATATCATCTCCTCAGATAGGTTGACGGAAGATCTAACCAAATAGGAAGATACCATGGTTGGGAAAAACTTGAGGGATAATGAGGGAACTTCTACTGAAGATATTATCCAACCTGAAGATAGCCATGTGGATCTGGTGTCTTCTATCCTTGCTAAACTCCAACATGCTTTCATTATTCTAAAAGCTTGGTAAGCTTACACTAACAATACCGGGTCTGTTATAATCAAAGGAATCATGGGTCTCACCATTGCTATTCTTCTAGGTGTTCATATCTTAGACATCTATGGAGATTCACAACTTGTTATCAGTCAAGTTAAAGGAGAATATCAATGTAAAAATGAAATCTTACAAAAATATAAAGCTAACGTGGACTTTCTCCTCGGTGCTTTTTATCATTACACCATCCAAGCTATCCCACAATCTTCTAATAGGTTTACATATACAATGGCCTCTTTAAGATCCCTCATCCCATTAGAAATAGAAGAGTCAAAAGACAACACTAAAGTATCCATCATTGTTCAATGATTAGATCATCCTTCACATCAAAATGAACTTCCTCCTATCAATATCATTGACAATAATCCAACTGATTTATGGTATACTTAGATATATGACTATCTCGTTGAATCCAAAATTCCATCTGATTTATCACATAACACTAAATGGTCATTTCTTCAGCGCACTACTCACTTTGTCATTATAGGTGGTATTCTTTACAAACATAGTTTTGATGGTATCTTACTAAGATGCCTTAAGTCACATGAATCAATCAAATCCATTGAAGAAGTCCATGATGGTATTTGTGGAGGTCATTTCAGTAGAAATTCCATCACTAAATGTGTTATACGACTAGGGTATTACTGGCCCACTATCACCAAGGATTGTTGTGAGTATGTTAAGAAATGTGTGAAATGTCAAATTCATTCAGATTTGATCCATGTCCCCAGTCAAGCATTACAACCTTCTCAGGACCTATGGCCTTTCTCTCAATGGGGATTAGACCTCATTAGGGCTATCAACCCCAAGTCATCTCAGCAACATCATTCCATTATCACAGCTACTGAATATTTCACCAAATGGGTTGAAGCAATCCCCTTGACATCAACTAAGTCAGGACCAATTATCAATTTCATATATCAACACATTATATGTCATTTCGACATCCCACATAAGATTATCACAGATAATGGAAAATATTTTTAAAATAAAGAAGTTAAAAACCTCTGTGACACCTTCAATATTAAACTCATCTTTTCATCACCATACTATCCTCAAGAAAATGGATAGGCCGAAGCCTCTAATAAAACACTCAACAAGATCCTTATGAAAATAGTAAATGATGTAGGAAGAAATTGGCATCTACAAATCCCATTTTCTCTTTGGGCTTATCGAACTAGCATCCACACACCTATAGGAGCAACACCCTATTCACTTGTCTATGGCTCCAAAGCCATTGTACCTCTTGAAATCCAAATCCCATCACTTCATGTGTCCCTCAAGGACTTTATCCCTGATGAAGAATATCGACAAGATCATTTAGCACAACTTGAACTGTTAGATGAAAAATGTCTGATGGCCCTTGAACATCATCAAGTTTATCAAGAATGCATTAAAAAGGCATATAAAAAACATGTCAAATAATGTGACTTTAAATTTGGTGATCTTGTGCTTAAAGAAAATAAAAAATGTCACTCAATTAGAAAAAATTAAACATGGAAAGTTTTCCCCCAATTGGATTGGTCCATACATCATTACTCATAAATATGGGTCAGGAGCATACCATCTCACTTCTCTTGATGGTGAACCTGAAGCAGAACCTTGGAATGCCTTGCACTTGTGGCCTTTCTATTGTTAAATGTTTGATTTTCATGACAGTAGTTATATCTTATCATTCCATTAAAACCATCCATCATACCATAGTAGTGATTTGAGAGCATGTGGTTATCCGTCATTATCCTAAAACACCTTAAAGATGAGCACCACAACTCTATTTATCACATCTTTCTCTATGGATAAGTTCATATTTAGTAGAAACCCTACAATCAGTACATCCATTACCAATGTACAATTAAAAGGGAACATAATAGGGGGTACAAATGTGTAGATCATATATGCACCATTTCCCCTCCTCGAAATGATCTATTAGGGATTTTCCCTCAGCTAAAAATATATGTGTTAAAAATCATTTGGATGCATTTCTCAAAAGACAAAAATAAATGGTAGACTGATCCCTTGAAGGACAACTATCCATCATAGACCGATCCCTTGAAGGATGACTATCTATAAATAAAAAAAAAAATAGTAGACATATCCCTCGAAGGATGGATACCCAAAAAAAGGCCATCCCCATTGATCAACCTTTAAAATAAATACATCAATATCAAAAGCATCCAGGAAGGTTTCCCACATTGATCAACCTTCTTCTTATAGAAAACTTCTCTCATTGATTAGTTTTCCTCAAAATCAAAGTAAGGCTGGGGCATCTCTCTTTAGACCTATGGAAAAGGAGAATTTGTTTCCCCTCATGGATCTATGCATGTTCAAACCCCCTTTTCATGTCCTAATAAAGAATCTCTCATTTAATCCCACATTTTATTAAGTATTGTGTAACTATCCATTAATGATCATGATTAACATTTGTTAAAGGTTGTAAGTGCAAGAGCATTCAAGCTTTCAAAACCCATCGTGTATGTACCAAATCCATAGTGGGATGATCATTTCATATTTATCCTATTTTACTATAAGCTACATTTTGATACAATTAAGATCACATTTTAAATTTAACCATGTTTTCCAAACACATAACATCATATCATATATTCATCTAACATCAACACATTCAAATTAAAAAAAACATATACCACCATACATATTAAGATTAACACATGAAAGATAAAAAATGATATAGATCATAAAACCTCATCATCATCATATATATATATATATCAAATCCATATACATCAATATCAAAAATAAGCTTCTAAGAGCCATGTCAACAAAATACATCATACAGAATTGGCTTCCATGAGCCATACAACTACATATCAAGAGTCTGTAAATTAAAACTCTCCAAGAGACTAGCAAGGATAAATTTCACTACACTCTCCTCCCTTAGCACCTCCACCTCTAGCCACTCCTACACCACCCACAACACTAGTATCTCCTCTAATCTCTCCTCCACTATCTCCCACTCACTCAAGTCTCTGAGGTGGGTGACCTACACTCACACCACTAGTAGTAGGGCCTACCATCCTACCAGTCAAATGGTTGGCATACAAAACTACATCTAGAAAATCATGAGTCACCATATCAATATAATACTATAACTCACCCTGTATTGACTCATAGTGAGCCCTAGAAATTGTCCCAGACCCCATAGGTGGCCTCTATCCACTAGCCTAAGGCCTCACTCCATTAGTCCCAGGTCTCTGCCCACTGGCTTGTGCTCTCTGAGCCATATTAGCTAACTCTACACCAGAAATTGAAGGTCCATTAATCCCTAAGGCCTTCCTCATCCCATCTCTCTGACCCTTGTACCAATCTCTATCTATAATGGCCTAGTCCAACCAAGATCTGTAATCCTCTCACTCTACTATCACACTGTCTCTCTCAGTGATCAAGCCATCCCACTCAACAATCAATGTATCTCAGATACCCATGAGGTCATCCCTCTCCCTCCTAGCCACATCTCTCTCACCCTCAACTACGGCCTTCTCGGTCGTCACTACTGCTATGGCTACTTGCCAACTCATCATCACCATCCTCCTCACTATCACCCTCAGCACCCTCCACTACCTCATGTGCCACTACTCCTCTCGCTGCCCGAGCTCACACTCATCTGACTCTCTGTGTTACTCTCTCAGAGACCTGAGCCCTATCAAAGCTCCTCAATACATGGGTCCACCATGTTGTATAATCAAGATTCACCCCTACATCATCAATAGGAACAATCTGACCCTTATCATTGGGACCTATGGCCCCTGGCTGATCCACGATATCCTCAGGATCTATCACAATGGCCCTCAGAGTCTCTGTATCCCCATCCTCTCATCTATACTATACAGGCTCCACTGGCACTCCCTGTGTCAATCCGAACTGTCTCCTAACATGGTTAAAAGTGAAGTAACTCATGCTCACCCAGTCAATGAGCCTCCACCCATATAGATTGTTGTAAACTAACCAACTCACCAGAAAACTTGGGCCAAACAGGAAAATCTAGGTATGGCCTCCATACCACATCACCAATCTGTAGTCCAGACAATAGCTCTCTATAATATCCTGATCTCCTCCTCTTCAACCTCTGGATGACATCCTCCCTCCATCTCATGAAACTAGGATGCTCATCACCAATCACCCTAGGTAATCCCATCAGTCAAGCAATAGCAATGTGCTCAAAGGCCCAAGCCTATAGTAGAAATCCAATGTCAATAACATATCTCTTGTGGACCTTCCAGGCCCACAACTCTCTGTATGTCTGAGAAAGTAAGGTAGGACCCCACTCAAAAATAGTCCACTCCTCCATCATCTTGGCTACAACTCCCATCATCATCCAAGGAAACTGACCACCTCCTGAATCTAGAAATGCATAGCAAGAGATGACCATCATCATCATGGTCATCTGGGTACATCCCTCTCTCTCAGCTAAATATGATCTAGCATAAGAAAATCCCCCTGACTCCAGTATGATATCCCCTACATCACCCCCATATAATCTAGTCATAGTATCATCTCACTCCTCCTCAGTGATGAGATAAACACCCTCACCCTGGATAGGAAATCTCAGGATGTGATGAACATCCTCTAGAGTGATCATAATCTCTCCAGTAGGTAGCCAAAAAGTGTTGGTGGAAGGATTCCACCACTCTAGTAAAGCCAACATAAAACTCCTACATCTGTGTAACCACCGATAATATCTCATACCACCAAAACCTACGGCCTCGACATGATCCCAATCATCCTCAGACATATCATCTCTAACCTGATCCAAGATCAATGGTATACGATCCTGAATAGTCAATTTCGCATCCACCTGCAAAATAGAAATAAACTAACATCAATATCATCATTAAGAATATATGATTGAAAAATTAAAATCATCCACAACATATCAAAAATGAAATATCAACATCAACATCATCACCTAAAAACATTAATACCAACAACATCTAAAACATTAAATAATTAAATAATGCTTCACTATTTAAAATTTCAATTCCATATTCGAAAGAAAAAATAATAGATTGCACAAAATTACTTAAACAATCAAAATCAAAATCGTCATAAAACAAAATTAATGTCCGCATTAATTACAATATTGGAACCATAAACACCATGAACAAACTCAAGATGTTTCTAAAAAACACAATTATTTGCATAACAGGATAATCACCAACAATTCACTATAATCACCAGCGACTGTATAAATCACTGGTGATTCCTGCATTTTTCCCTAGGGCATTTGCACACGACCCCCAAAAATGGAAAAAATTTCCCTAAAACTATGAAAACCCATAAAAAATACTAAAAAACAAAAAACAAGGATAGAGCACTCACCTCAACCATCATAGGCTTCTGTTGCCTGCTCAAACTCGCCATTCTGTCTAGAAATCATGTTTTTACCCTCGAAAAGACCTTTTTCACCGCGCAGCTCACTCTGACAAATCATTTTCACCATATGGTAAAATGAGCCCGTGACTTGGTTTTTTATAGCCCAAATTTTACATTGAGGGAATCACCGGTGATTCCCCCAATCGTCGGTGATTTTCCTCTAATCACTTACAAATCATACCTTGTTGGCATATGTGCCCATTTTTTCCTAAATCATGGCAATCACAATTTTCCACAAATGTGTCCAATTTTCAATGGACCCTAGTCCTCGAAATATTAAAACAAACAAACAAACTTTACATCGGGATCCATCATTTTGTCTATGGGACATGCACCCTTTGGCCCCCATCATTTGGATTTCTCATTCTTCTAGCCTACCATTATGGATCATATGTCCATAGGTGTCAAACCCCTTGGTTCCCCTATCACTTGGTCCCTTGGTAGCACATCTTGTTTTGACATCCCCTCAGACTGGGGAAACTATGAAACACATGACACACAAACATAGGTGTTCCCCTGTATTGCATTATGGTGAGATCACCCATAAAATGTTCCATCATTTTTGTCTGACCCCTTGCTAAGACGTTAGACAAAAAGGGGAAAATGTAGACACCAAAATTCTACACTCCCCCATCATCAATATTTTTTCTCATTCACACTTACAATTTATCATATTTATATCCATTAGTTTTAATATTATTATCATTTAGGTTATCTAATTAAATCTCCCCTATTCAAACTCATTTCTAAATTCCCTTTACCCCAACATATCTACCATAGACCATTTTATATCTATAAAATCTAAATCTTATAATATCCTAACATAATAATCTATACATTATCCTAAGATATATGTTAATATATCTAACTAAACCACCTAAAATATATCCTAAACAAACCTAGGCTAAAATAGAACATAATCTAACTATTTTCATTTACATGACACCTCACCTGACAACACATCATATTCAAAAAAAAATTCATGATCTTATCCCTCGAATACACAATGAATAAACTTGAATTAGGAAATTGTTTCAACTATTAACTAAATAAACTCGAATAACCCAAAATCGTCAGTGTTTCAGTAAAATGCCAGTGATTATATAAGCCTATTTTGTAGTCTCATTTGGGGATCATCTGCTTACATCTTCAATCATTTCTTGAATTTTCCATATCTTTTGAAAATCATCCCTTCTTTAGCATAGTCTTACAACTAAGATTGTTTATCATTTTATATAGTTGTTCCCATTTGAGAATCTTGATTTGTCCAAGAGCTATTTAACATCCTCCTTCATTCGTCATCCATTCAACATTATCAATTCATCTCAATCACTAACACATCCAGGTCATCCAACACTACACTTCACCATTGTTCAAGCATCTTCACCACATTTACAGATTCTGACAATTTCAATCTTCATTCAAATCAAGGTTAGATTTTTTTTACATCTTTTATTTATATATCTGAAACATCATTATTAAAAATCTCTTTAAATTACATTATAATCGAAATCAAACTGATTAATCCATTAAATTTTTTGTAAACACATTATATTTACATATTGTTTATTTTAACTCAGAAATGCCAGTGATTTAGTGAAATGCACCTGCGTTTCCTAAAACAATTTTTCCTATCAAACCTTTTATAACTTTTATCAAATTATTACTTATCAATGTTATATATTTCTCTGTCCTTTCTGACATACTATCAAGAATGGATTTTGTAGATGGCTATAGGTGGCCAAGCTCATGAGATAACCAACATTAATTCCCTTCCAATTATTCATCACCCTTTGCATTGGGAGCAATACGACGTATTGCTCAATTTGGAACTTTGTGTTATACATTCAGCCCCTTTAGATCAGCTGCAAAGCATCTTCAAAACCACTCAGAGGATTCGTGAGGCCACAGATGAGTTTTGGGAGGCCTATTTCAAAATTCTTCACATTCAAGCTGATTTGGCCTGGTTCGAATATCACTACAAAGCCAGATTGGAAATTTGGGACTCTGATGCTGAATCAACAAACCAAACTGAATTCATCAACAACTTGAATATCAATATTCCAACTCTACATCTGATTATCAGTATGACTCAGAGAATGAGGAACCTGAATTCATCCCTAATTTCTTTAGAGATGAGCATACTGATGATTACGACTCCGACCTCTTTGAAGAATCTGAGATAGATTATCCAGAGCTCACTTTCGAGAACCCATCATCATCTGAAGATTCTAACACTGAATTTGATTCAGATTTCTAGGTTATAGTTTATATATCTAGGTTTTCATTATATGCTATAAATTTGTAATAAAGTCTAAAATTGTCAGAAATGAATCATTATTTTTATCCATCCTATATCATGATTGGCCTTATGTATCACTTGATTGCATAAAATAGTGGGTTGACATCCTTGTCTGGCCTTCGTTAGGCAACCCACTTACTATTTTTACTTATTAAAAAAATTGTGCAGTGTCTCTCTAATTTAGTCAGAGTTTATGTAGCAGGAGAATCCAATCAACATGGAGAAAGATGAATATAATAATATATTCAGGACATAATAAAATTCATGAAAGAATAATGTATCATTCAATTCATTCCAGATGTTTATACAACATATGCCACTCCATATAAATAGGTATTTACATCCCTATTTGTTAGGAAACTACTTTCCTAACAATATCTCCAAAATACCATTTAGTTGTGATTATTACTAATGTAACAATACACAACTCAAATCATACGAGTTAAAAAAAATCCAACTAATATATATCTAACATGAATATTAATACTCATGTAAATATTAATTTCCTAACATTCCCCCCTTAATGTTTACATGGTAGTAAACGAATTTTCACACTTCCTCCACAGCTTGCCACCCATGCTTTCTCATCATCTTGGTACAACACTTGAATTGAAGGTAGAAGAAGGAACACATCAACTTATTATCGACCATGCACTCTCAGGAACACATATGACCAACGAGAATGGGAACATGCTCAAGAATCACCTACTTATCAACCAATCACTCTAGGGAACAAATATGACCTGCCAGTGTGGGAACTCAAGTAGGAACACATCTAAAAAATCTTCAATAGTTTTCAGGAGGCTAACCACAAACCTAGGTACAAAGAGGAACACATCTGACTATTCTACCTCATCAAGACTCATGATGCTGCCTTTCACCAAGTTATCTGTTCTTCACTATTTTTTTGCATAGGGGAAATAGGAATAATCACATACACAACTAAAAAAATGGAAATGGAAAATTGGATCATGTTGATCATGTTCTCCCCTCAATGTGAAATTTCCACTTATTGAAAACTATAAAATGTAAAAAACTAAATCACACAATTGAAAGCAAACTCACACCACAAAATTCCACCAAAGCTTTGTGTGGCCCTGTCATTGGTGACTGACGAGAGGTCACTGATTGTACTCCAGCCTCTGGTGCCTCCATCCTCAAATAAAATTATCTAATAGAGAAAATCTTCATCACTTTGATTTTTTGTATAATCGGTATTTCCTTCCTCTTCATTTTCACCTTCGTCATCAGCAACCATGGTATTATCTCATTTCTTACAATTTGAGGACAAGTGACCAGATTGTCTATAGTAATAACATGTGAGCCACTTCTTTGAATATTTATAAGATGATCTAGGTCTAAAAGAAGATGTAGATATTCTTTTATCTTGTTTCTTACCATACAGGGATTTTTCCTTTGGTTTTGCAAACAAATTATTCTCTTTTCTTCATCTAGAAAATAAGAAATAAGTTCTTCTAAACTTGGATTTATTTTACTCAATGTAAAGACCATGTTAGAATAGCATGGAGGCATGCTATTGAGTAATGTCTCTTTAACATCATCATCAGGCACATTGACATTTATTCCCGCTAGTTGATTGCAAATAGAAAAAAATTTACTAATATGTTCCACCATGTTGTTTTCTTCTTCCATCTTGAGGCCGAAAAATATTTGATTTAAAGATATTATTGCACTCCCATCTTGTGATCCAAACAATTGTTCAATGTCTCCCAAATTTTGTGAGAGGACTTTTTAAAGTCTATACAATGCAAATAATAAGTTGATAGACCCAATCCAATAATCATTGTAGCCTTTCGATCTCTACTTGCCCATTTGGCTGCTTCATCCGCATTTGTCGGTTTCTTCTCTTTTTCATCAACAATATCCCATAATTCTTTGTTAATTAAGAACAACTGAGTTCATACTTTCTAGGTATGAAAATCTTTACCTTCAAATTTTTTAATGTGACTTAACTTATCCATTATGAATCTTCACAAATTTAAAAAAATAGGTGTCAGATGAAGCCGAAAATGCACCATTTTTACAAACAAATAGACAATAATGATTATAAATTCAATTTGTAATAGACAATTACAAATCTATTAATTCTAATATACATGAATGATAAAAATTAATTAATGGTTACTTTTTATACATTTACAACAAATAAAAACTATATCTATGGACTCAAATTTTGATAACAAATAGTATTAAAAATGCTATAGAATGATACTAAGACTACAAGGTAATTTTTTTTACTATAACGAAGACCAAAACTAATATTGAATTAAAACAGGCCTAACACAACTAACTAGAAATTGAAAGATGTTTAATACATAACAAGTCTAGACTTAGTGACACGCCTTGTGCTACAATAGTTACAAAAACAATAACCATCAAACCTTGACATCAATGCATGCAAGTTTTCTGAGTGCGGATCATGTAAATCTTAAGGAAGTGGAGTTTGGAGAAGATCACGTTTCCACAAGGAAATGATTTTGGTGACTGATCAACTACCCACAAACATGCAAATAATAAATGTGTAGATGGTAGCAAAAACTAGAGATCAATGTAATATTCAATGTATGAACGATACTAATCGAAGGTTTTGAGGAGATCATGGACACATCAATAAACACAAGATTCTACTGTTGAATCCACATGTTGGATGGCCACTCCACATCAATGCTTTTGATATATAAATGGAGTAATATGTAGATTTCCAGATTCCACAAATAATGGCAAATCGAGTAGCCTTTTAAAACAATCTTGGCATAAATTTTAGTAGCAAATATGAGAATGTGGATATACACACAGTAATGCAATGAATATGTATCTAAAATTCAAATCAGAATGTTAACACACACATTGCATAGATGATAAAAACAATGACCCACCACCAGCTAAAAATGAAACCAAACTACCGAGAAGCAATAATGTGACGCAACCTCATCTACTTTCTGCTTTAGTGTTGTATTACCCTGCGGCCAATGTTATGGATTGAATCAAGATTATGGAGACAAGTGAATGTCAAGAAGCATGGACAGGTTGTGTCTCTTCTTTAGGTGATGCACATTTGAATCTATGCAGATCAAAATATTGGCATTGATCAGATCAAATGTCCCAAAAAAATGTTAATGGTAGACCCATTTGACTGAATATGACGTTGGCATCAATATGTTGATTAGATATTATAATAACCAAAAATCCCTTCAAAATTATGAATCCATTATGCTTTCAAACACCAAATGTGGTTTGTTCCACATGTGTAGCTGAAGGAGTTAAGAGGAATAAACAATCACACAACTGTTTTATTCTTACTAGTGTAAAAATATGGGACATGCATAGTATAATCAATATTACCTACAATAAACTCTTCATAAATTATTCTTTTCTCATCCTTAGGAGTGAAAAGTAGTACTACATCCCCTTCACATGTTCTCAAAAGATCATAGTTGCTTTGATACCAAATCTCTAATTTGGTAAGAGTTTATGTAGCAGGAGAATCCAATCAACACGAAGAAAGCATAATATAATAATATAAATTCAAGACACAATAAAATTCACTGAAGAATAATATATCATTCAATTCATTTGGGATGTTTATACAACATATGCCACTCCATATAAATAGGTATTTACATACCTATTTGTTAGGAAACTACTTTCCTAATAATATCCCCAAAATCCTATTTAGTTGTGATTGTTACTAATGTAACAATACACAACTCAAATCATACGAGTTGTTAAAACAAATCCAACTAATATATATCAAACATGAATATTAATACAAATGTAAATATTAATTTCCTAATAGTGTCTTTAATTACAGTATCATTTGAAAGATAGGAGCTCAACTATTTTGAACACGTGGTACACCATCAACACAATCCATACACATCTACGGGTACTGGTAAACCCCGCCATTTCGAGGTTTGGTAAGTTTTGCTATCTTGTTTATTAGTTTAAATTTAAGAGATTAAACTTTTCTAAACATTTAAATTTTTGATGTCTTTTTGATGATGCTCCTGCATCACTCTCATTTTCTACAGATCCTAGAAATATCACGTGCATACAACTCATCCAATAGTTTCATTCACAACTCGACAACGTGTCTTTCTAGTAGTGGACATTTGTTTTCTTTTGTTTAAGGATTCAAACTTATTCCTTGTCATGTACATGTGCATTTCAATCTCTATTTTGATTGTACATTTCAATAAGACTTATCCCATGTATAGCTCTTAAGGTATTTTATAGTCTTTTGTGTTTTATATTTTATATTATTTTTACGATGTATTTTATAACTAATGGATTGCAAAAATAGAATTAGTTTTTAATGTCAATTATCATGTTAAATAATTTTTTTGAGTCATTCATCAAAATTATGTCCATCTAGGTACATGCTAAGTTGATCGATAAAATTGTATTCCATTTATTATCCATGTTTTGGTATGCAAGTCTAGATCAATAATTCGTATGGACTTTTTCCATCAGTGTTTAAAGGGTCCAATTTTTTTTTTTGGTTTATATATGCAATTCCATTCAATATTAATTCCAATGTTTTTAGAATTTGTACACAAGTTGTTATTTTCCAAAATCATTGTTGGGTCAAGTTATGTGTTAAATAAGTTGATATGTGTCAATAACGTAAAACTTTTCAACTATCAATAATTTAAATATATTCATATTGTGGAGTTAAAAGTTGTGAAAATAAAATAAATTTATCTTACAAATGCATTTTTCAGTGGAATCTGATGTCTGAGTTGTCATTGGGCTTCATGATAAATTTTGAATGAGCTAGTAGCACATCAACTAGAGGACGGAGGAAATAGAGGTATGAGTTTGATCAACAACCTATCATAAGTCACCAACAACAGGGACACATAAAAGTTGTGGTCACATTTTTTTGTTGTGATTATTTTATTTTCAATTGTACAATTTTTTTCATTTTTTCACTTTCAATGGTGTGTTTTATGGATGTTGGAAAATAGTTATATAGAAAGGTAGCTAACTTCAAATATACTTTGACTGGGGATACCTATGACTTCCGTAATTGGTTGGAAGATGATCGATCGGTAAATACATTCACTAGAAATGGTGATCATGTGTAACAAGATCTAGACATTATTTTTCTATACGATACAATTTTATTTTCAGTGTTCCTAAGTGGAAATTTCATATTGTGGGGGGGAACATAACACCAATGTTCCATTTCCATTTTGCAAAAAACTATCTAAAGTCAAGGGAAGATTCTAGTGGTAGTGGTAGTTGTCTATAATTTTTGATATTGAGTGGCAGCGATTAACAATAATGGCTACTATTAAGAAAATTTTGTTCTTATAGAATTAAAATGAAATATTTTCTAGTGTGGGTATTCTTGTTCACATTTGTAATAAGTGATAAGTAATTCCTATGTACTTCCCTAATGTAAATTTTTTGTAGAGAACAAAAGCACCAATGTAAGACATTTCATGGATCTTGAAAAGGTTTGTGGGAGATCCAAAAAACCACATAAGGTGGATAATTGATGGGTCATGTCCATGTCAAGGTTTTTGGTAAGCCTATTTTAAACCATGGATGGAGAGATCATTTATTTTATATCAAGGTCATGAGTCACATAGTTGGACATGTCACAGGAATGAGCCTATTACAAATGAGTGTGTGAATGGTTTTTACCATGTTCACACTAGGGGGGAATGTTAGGAAAGTAATTTTTAGTGCTTACATAAATAAGTTAGTAAGTTATATTATTATTTGGTTGTTAGTTGTATATATTTTTGAAAAACCAATATTTGTTATACTCGTAATACTATAAATGGGTTATTAGTTTCCTAGTTTGTAGAAGGTAGTTTTCCTACCTCCATGGCTATATAATAGCCATTATAATATGCATCATAATGAGAGAAGAAATCAGTTTTCTGTGTGTTCAATCTCTTGTTGTACCATCACATTATGACGTTTACAATATTTACAATAAATGTTAAACCATATTTACAATATTATAGAATTACAAAGCTTCAAATGCAAAATGAACTAGTTGCACCTCCTAAATGAATTAGAAGAAGATAAGAATGAAAAGAAAGTGGTTGTGACGAAGAAGGTAAAGCAATATTGAAATGATATGACAAGGCATTCATATTTGAGTTGCATGATTGAAATAAAATGCATATGTGAAGTGAATGCCTTGTCATTCCATTTCAATATTTATTTACCTTCACATATATGGGTTTTATTTTAATCATGCAACTCAGATACGCCCCCAATGTTTAGAAAATAATAAATCCAAATCCATATCTATAATATTATATCATTACAAAGATTCAAGTGAATAAAATTTATATCAAATGGTCTTTTACCACTTTAATAGGCCAAAAAAACAGCCAAGACAAATAAAGAAATGTAGGGTACAAAGTAAAACATTTAAATACTATGATGGTGTGAAAACTAAAATGGCATGACAAGGCAATCAATTCACAAAAGGTAAACTAATATTGATTTGGTATGACAAGGTTGTCGCTTCACATTTATGATAGCAAACATCATTTCTAACATTTTATTTAAATCATGCAACTCAAAACAACCAACAAACACCTCTAAAATGAGCCAACATCAAATAATAATGAAAAAAAAATTGGAGTAAAGGGGGAGGTAAAACAATATTGAAATGGTGAGTTAACACAATTGCTTCAAAATTATCGGTGAAAAAAGGAGGATGTTGGTGATGGAAGCAACATAAAATGGTTATGGGTTTTATCCTTGAGATACAAACCTCATTTTATTTTATTTTTAAATCATGCAACTCAAATATGACCCAATATTCTAGAAAACTAAAAAAAATACAACAATCCATCAAATAAATATGATATACGGGCCTTTAATTAATCCATGATTTGCATAATGTGAAAACTTAAATTTTTATGTAATTTATAAGATCATGGGAAAACTATACATTAAAAATGTTCACTTCAAAGTTATAAGTTCGAAGGAAAGCTATGCAAAATAGCCATTGTTCTTGAATTGAAATATGTATGAAATATATCCCTACATTGGGATCTTTAAGTCGAAACTATCAAAGTTGAAATAATTGTAAGATTCAAGTTAATATAAACTATTTAAAGATTAAAATTAGTGTGAAACAATAGCTCTAGAATGAAAATAAAGTGGGTGAAAAGAAGAGATGAAAGAAATATTTAAATAGAAGGACAATGCATTCACTTCATAGTTATGGGTTTTATCCCTAAGAAAACATATCTCATTTAAAACATTATATTTCAATCACACAACTTAAATATATCCCCAATAGGATATAAAACTAAGAAAAAATGCAATAACCCTAAGAAAATAGTCAATGCAAACAAAGACCTCTCGGGTACAAAATAAAACATCTAAATAAAGTGATGGTATGAAAACACATAATTGGAAAAGATCTCCCATCACTCAATACCACCAACAACACCTCCAAAATGAACCAACATTGGGTAAAAATGAACCAAAATTCAGTGCAAAGGAGTAGGTAAATAAATAATTAAATGGTGTGTTGTGCTATGACACTTACATCATAATTATTAATGATGGAATTATTGTTGTTATATGGTTTTATTAAACCATATTTTTCTTATCATATTCATAGATATAATTGTTATGTTGTTATAGCAATTATATCATTATTCATTTGTGCTTCCCGTATGATATTTTGGAAGCTTATGTATTCAAGCATATTGTTGCACCTGTGCAGCATATTTATTTGTTTGTATATTGTTAGTCCAATATGTATAAAATGATGTTAAAATTCTTTTGATTTTGTTAACCTTACATGTGTGGAGTCTTATTAAGAGCTTTAATTTTGATGGGTTATTGTCAATTTTGAGCTAACATGTTAAAATTTGGAGCATTTTTAACTTGTTTGCATCATTAGGCCATATTTTAACATCATCACCAGGTATAAATTTTACAGGGAGCACAGGTACACAAAACCACATAACCATGCAGACACTAATCCACACATATTGTTGTAGTATTGTACCTTTACTGCTGTCAGAAAATTGGTAGGCTAGTGTAGGCACCTTAAAGGGGGCACCCACTCTGTGCCTATGTCTGTTCATTGGCATGCACACTTATCTAGTGCAAACATCTCTTGTCCAACGCATGCACACTTTCATAATTTTTGTACCTTTTGTTTTGCTACCCTAGCGCACACATCTATACCCTAGCACAAACACACATATCCTCAGTGTAGGCATCTCTTAGGTAGCGCAAGCACTCTGCAGGCCTGCTATTTTACATAGAGTGGCGGAAGCACCACAACCCATGCATATACCCTAATCTACGTGCAAGTACCTTTGTTCAAGCTTGCATGTCAATTCCATGTTTGTAAAGGTTTTTGTCATTCGATGCTAACATCATTTTTGGTTTAATCTAATTAATTTTTATTTTGCACTTTATGTTAACATGCTTTTGTTAGATTAGACATTGGATAAACCTTGCATTCTTAGTCATAAGATTAAGGTCACGTATTCTTTTCCCTCACATCTTTTGGGGATCTTGGGAATAAAAAATGATTCTTATATCTTTCATTACTTTGAAAAACGTTTGGAATTTCCAAATTGGGTCAAGATGTATGTATTTTGCGTTTGAATTAAGTATTTTCCATTTGATTGATTTCTTAATTGGATTTTACATCACGTATGCTCTTTTCTTGCATCCTAGGATGATCTTGAGAATCAGAAACGACATTTATTATTTTTATACGTATGGAAAATTACTAATCCGTTGTGCAAAACCAAAAATGCTTGTCAAAGAAAGGAGTCAAAACAAAAAAAAATACTGATACAATTTTTGTGTAGGTTGCCAAAAGGTGTTTAAGAAAACCACATCAAATTAAACAAGATAAAAAACACACCACAAACATCACACTATATTTGCAGGTTCGGATAAGGGTATGCCTCGTCCACTTAAAAGTAGGACATAACCCCTTTGGCATTAGCCTTAAGCTATAACAATGGGGGTGATCCTAGGAACCCCAAAGTAGTCCATGCAAGAGGGAACCTTGTGGACGAAACAAGAAGTGCTTCCACAAACCTACTTGACTAGTATTACCCCTTGTGAGATTTTCAAGGTTATTTATCAGGAACCCAGTAGAGTACATGATGGACATCAATTTCCCACTGTGCTCGATGGGGGTAAAGTAAATTCGAGATTTTAAGAATTAGTTAGTGTGACTTTTCATACAAATCAAGCTCGCATCTGGATAACTTTGAGGATCCTAGTTGATGTTCTCCTAGGAAGCTATCTTTGAATAGGATACAATTGGACCATATTGAATCCAATTTGAAGTTAAGAGCTATTATTCTTCACAAAAGCATGTGAAGCAAAAATCAGCATTTCACTTAGCCTCTAAGGAAGGTGAAGACTTTTCCAAAGTGAGGAATTTTTCAACACCAATGGGCTACTTCCTTCACTTTCTTTTGACCATACCCAATTAGAAGAACTTGGCTTCATTGGAGGCTAATTGAGAAGCCAAAACTGGTCATGTTTACGCTTATCAATGCACGAGGATGAGTATTTAAAGCATCAAAGGTGTGGATACATCAATCATTGGTAGCCTCTTTTAGGAGTACCCAATGTCAATTGTCATCGTACTTAGGAGCTATTTTCATTGATTTGATTCTTTCGGTTATCTTGGTTATATCGTGATCGACTACTTTTCAGTTATTCACTCATTATTTCTTGATAAATGCCAAATATCTATATTGTAATGGCTATGCTATTATGACTTTAAAATTCCTAGTTACTTTCCCTAGCTTTAAGGATTTGATTTCAGTTCCCTTTTCCTTTGAAAAGTTAGCATAGAGTACCACTTTGTGTGTTATAGAAAAGTCATCTTTATATTAATGACCTTACTTGGGGTATGTATGATTTTGGTTTTGTACATATCATGTGTTGTGGAATGTTATGTTGCAATCTTGAATGATCCACTTTTTGGAATATATGTCTTCATTGGAGATTTGGGTTTCTTTTACAACTTTGTTTGGAGTCCCAACTATTTGTTATCTTATTCTTGTGTTTCCATGAACTCGACAATGTTTACATACTTGTTAATCAATCATTGATTGGTCTTATTTCATTTGACAACAAACTTAGAAGTACAATTTGGATAATTGGTCTGGGGGCTTCAACCTTTTTCCTATTGATATCTTGTTTATAAGAATTGACTTATTCATTTAGAGAAAATTTTCTACATTCACAAACCTTTGAATTCAATATAATTTTGTAAATGATTTTTGTGAAAATCACAGTGGTAGGAAGATTAATATCTTTTGAAGCATCAATGTCAAAATGGCTTAGTGAAACCATTCATACATTAGGATCATTTTTTAGTTTAGGAATAAAAACTCCAGGCCCATTGGAAACAAGACAAACACAAAATTGGGAACACTTCAAACAAAGAAGGGGTTAATCCCCAATTGGTCACCAATCTTGGGCTTTATTTTCCATTGAAAATAGAAACTGGAGGGATGGTAGATGTATAGGTGATGAATTCATGAATCAACATATAGAATGATACTTGGGTTCTCACCTTGTTAGATGAATTTCTTTATAGAAATTTATAACCACTTCGGAATGTTGGAGTCCATAGGAAGTCAGCTTTTAGTATAATCACATTGCAATGTGAGGTAGGACCTGACTTGTCATAATATAAGAGTTTCATGTCTTGTCAAGAATTATAACTTCCAAAAAATTTCCTATGAATTCATTGGCCATGCCCTATGGAAATCATACATCATGAAGACATACCATCAAGGAATTTCATTCAGTGGCACACAAGCTAAAACATGAGGGATACATATTAGAATGATAAGATCCAAAACCCTTTATACTCACTACAGAGCTTCAATAGGTTTTTTCCATGTGAAGGGTCATATAAAATGTCCCTGAAAACTGCTGAAGCTAAGTTATTCACCTTAAATTAGAAGCTATGGAATCACGGGTAGATTCAAAATCCCTAAGTTCTGGACGCCTTGGATTTTCTTGGTCAACTTCATCCCATTTGAAAACTGGGAGTGGACATCAACTTCTCCTTTTGATTCATGGGAGATGAAATTTTGGAGTATGGTTGTGAGAATACACTTTGTTGACAAGCTCTCATGAGTTTTAAACCTATATTTATCACCTTGCACAAAAGGATGACCCAGGTTGGACATTTCAGGTGGCCAATGGGATGAATGGGGGTCTACTATTGGGAAATTATTGCCTGGGGGATTACTTGCTGAAGAGAAATTGTTGGACCAACCTAAGACTTGGGCTCATAGGACACTCAACCATCCTGCTACCAAATCCTTAAGTATGAGACCTAGCTTTAATGATGTATTCTATGGTTGGACAAGGGTTTAATATGTGGAAAGAATGAATAAGGACCAAGAGAACTAGTACCAATCCCGCATTTTAATGCAATGGAAATGTATTATCAACATTTACCCTTGGGAAGTACACCCCCATGATGCAAGACCTACTTTTATGAGGATTGTGAAGATTGCTTTGATTATTGTAAATATCGACCTCAAATTTAACTGTAGACATTATGAGGAGCCTCCATAAACTCTTGCAAACTGATTTTTACCTCAACTCCATTGAACCTCAAATTGACTCTTGGGCCTACCCTGTAATTATGTCTTGGGCATCAAATGTAATGGTCTGTGCATACCACTGGAGCTATTTTAAAATGATGAGTATTTCTGGTGTTCTTCAACATTCGAGATCATTTTTATTGGAGACCATAAGAACCTCTCCATTGACTTAGATACTTGTTGTATTTCAGTGAGGATGTTCATTCAACAAAACTTAAGGTTTAGGCAAGTTGTAAGTTCCATGGAGTTTTGGCAAAAGGAAAAGGGTCCAAGTCACATAGTGAAAACCTCCCTGAGGCACTTTTGACAAACAAGTAAAAAAATCCCTCAGGACAAGTATCTCGCCCATTTTTTTGGTGTTATCACCCTCTTAGTGTAGGATTTCCCTTTCAGGCAAGATCTCTCTCCATCCTCCCATTCCTAGGATATGTAGAGGATTTTCTCATTAGGAGTGCTTTAGCATTAGGATTAGGTAGAGGAAGTTGGCCTTTGATGTGAATATTGGAACATAAGAAGATCCAAAGATTGTCAGAGTTGGGAGCTTCACTCTCAGCACGAGAGCAAAAAACATTTACCATGCTTATGCGAGAATTTGTCTATATATTCCCATGGTTGTATAAGGATATGTCAGACTTGGATCCAACTTTGGTAGTGCATAACCTAGTAGTGCACACAAACGCCAAGCCCATCAAATAAAAAATCAGAAAAATGCATCCATGGGTGGCTCTCCTAGTTAAAGAAGAGTTAAAAAGATTGTTAACAACAAGCTTCATTAGATCAATTGACTATTTGGAATGGATATCAAATATAGTCCCCTGTACAAAAGAAACCTGTCGAGGTTAGAATTTGTATCAATTTTAGAGACATCAATAAGGCATGTCTGAAAGATGATTTCCCATTGCCCAATATTGATATGATTGTTGAATCAACTGTGGGATATGAAATGCTATCTCTTATGGATGGATTTTTAAGTTACAATCAGATCAAAATAGCAGATGGAGATCAACACAAGAAAACCTTCACAACCCCTTGGGGGACTTTCTGTTATTAGGTAATGCCCTTTGACCTCAAAAACACAGGTGCAACCTATCAAAGGGAAATGACAATGATCTTCCATGATATGACTCATGACATCATGGAGGACTATGTAGACAATATCCTAGGGAAATTCAAGATGAGAGCACATCACCCTGAGATTTTGTGGCATATATGGTTAGATTAAATCCAAAGAAGTGTGTGTTTGGTGTATTGTCAGGAAAGTTACTTGGCTTCATTGTATCATGGAGAGGGATTGAGATATACCTAGCTAAAGTTACCGTCATTATTGAAATTGCTCCTCCCAAGAATATCAAACATATGTGTAGCTTGCAAGGAAAGATACAAGCCATCTACCATTTCATTTCACAGGTTGTTGACAAATTCCATTCATTCACCCATCTTCTTAAGAAAAATGTTGACCATTATTTGGGGACTAGAGCAACAATAGGCCTTCGCCTTGCTTAAGCAATACTTAGCCAATCTGCCTATCCTCATGCCTCTGAATCCCAGCGAGCCACTTTTACTATATATTTATGTACCCGATTTTCTATTGGCACGTTGCTCACATAATATGACCTAGGTTACAAAGAGAAAGCCATGTATTATCTCATTCGTACCATAATTTCTTATGAGCTTAATTATCCTCAGATTGAGAAATCTTATCTGACTATCGTTTTTACCTTCCAAAAACTACGCCATTACCTATTGAATACTAAAACCAAGCTTATATCCAAGGTTGAACCACTCAAGTTCCTTTTATCAAAACCCTCCCTTACAGGCAAAATGACTAATTGGATCATTTTGTTGAGTGAATTTGACATTGAGTATGTACACCAAAAGTCGGTTAAAGGACAAGTGCTTGCCGATCAGTTAATAGAAGCACCGTTACCGTGGAACAAAGCCTGTAATTTTGGATCTACTAGATGCATCATTGATGTATATCAAGAAATTTGTCATGTGGCAAAAGTATTTTGATGGATCTTTCACTTTCCATGGTTTAGGAGTAGGTGTAGTGCTAATTACTCCTTTTGGAGACCTCATACTGCAAGCTTTCCATCTTAGTTTTCCTTATACAAATAATATTATAGAATATGAGGCACTCATCATTGGGATGAAGCTAGTAATCAAATGGGATATCCACCATGTCAAGGTTATTAGTGACTCACAATTGATCATCAAACAAGTCAACTACGAATACAAATTCAAGGATGAAAATCTCATCCCCTACAAGAAACTAGTGGAAACTTTGAAAGAATAATTTGTGCGTATTACATTTGAACAAATTCCAAGAGAACATAACTTGTTTGGAGATGCAATGGAAACTGTGGGTTTGATGCTACGAATTCCACCAGAGAGAAGTGATGTGCCATTATTTGTTGAGAATCTATACTAGCCTATGTATGACATGCCGGAATTTTGTTTGGCTTATGAAGTTGTTTGTCCCTATTCCCCATGGTATGTGCACATCTATTCCTATCTTAAACAAAATACCTTTCCTCTGGACATCTCCTACTCTGAAAGACAAAGCCTTATCTACTAGATAGCCCATTACACCCTCTTGGGAGGTATGCTCTATCATCATGGCTATGATGGGAATCTATTGCGTTGTCTAGATGTAATAGACTTAGTCTAAGAAATCAAGGAGGTACACAAAGGGGTGTGCGATGCCCATACAAACAGAATGGTTTTAACAAAGAAGTTGTTAAGGGTAGGCTACTATTGGCCTAATATGGAAACAGATTGCTGCAAATTATTGAGGAAATGTGTGCTATGTTAAAAATATGGAAATTTCATCCATACACCATTGTAACCATTACAACCGATCACAACTGTGTGGCCATTTTCTAAATGGGGACTGGATTTGATAGGAAAACTCACCCCCACTTCATCTGATGGCCATACGCACATCATCACAACTAAAAAATATTTCACCAAGTGGGTGGAGGCCATTCCTTTGACTTATGTTATAGGTGCTCAAATGTCCAAGTTTATCATGAATCACCTTATTTTCTGGTATGACATTCTTGTGGCCATAGTTACTGACAATGAAAAATATTTCAAGAACAAGACAGTGAAATATATTTGTCATCACTTCCAAATTAAATTGAAATTGTCTACACCATATTATCCTCAAGGTAATGGACAAGCTAAAGCCACTAACAAAACACTAGTTCAGATCATGGAAAAGATGGTGAGTAAGATAGGTCGTAACTTGCATTTGCAAATTCTCCCAACCCTCTGGGCTTATAGGACCTCTATTCACACTCCTACTGGTGCAACACCCTATTCCCTAGTTTTTGGAATTGAATCCATCATCCCATTTGACATAGAGCTTCCTTCCCTGAGAATATATCTTACGGATTATCTAGACAAAGACGAGGATTACAGATTGGCTAGGTTGGTAGAATTAGAGCTCCTAGATGAAAAGCACATCCGCGCCCTTAACCATCTCAAGGTGTATCAGAACAAAGTCTCCAGAAACTATAACAAAAGGATCATACCTCGTCAATTCAAGGTCAAAGATTTGGTCATGAAAGAAAATCAGTTCAATAGAAGGGCAGAAAGAGAGAAGAAAGGAAAGTTCAAACCACATTGGTTAGGGCATTATGTCATTGTGGAAAAATATGAAACAAAAGCATACAAACTTTCCCATTGCCCAATGGCGATGAGCTCCATGAGCCTATGAATGACATGCACCTTAAGCAGTTATATGCTTAAACATGGTGTAAAAACTAAAAAAACAAAAAAAAGTAAAAAAAATGATCAAAATATAAAAAATTCAAAAAAAAGAAAAAGAAAAAGAAAAAATAGGTCATCCATATGTGAAAACCATGCAATTATGGTGCTTTGGATATTTCCCTTGGTGAAAACCGGCTTCTGACACCTTGGGAGGATTTTTTGTTCACAAGAATCTTGTATCAGAAGGGTACTTTTTCTCAGCCTAGGGCTAGTTCCACACCTACATCTGAGATTCCCTGTGAACTTATACTGTCAAGCCTTGATCCGGTTATTTATCCTCTTGTAATTCAGTGAAGGGTTTGTCTTTATATATTCCTCATCTAATGTTGGGGGAACCTTTGCACTTTCACCTTCCTGTTTATAAACACATGGCACATTCCCTTCTATATTCTCCATCTAATGCTGGGGGAAGCCATGTTTCTCAGTTTCCTATACATAGCTTTGGAAAACCTTTTAAAAATCACAAAAACATTCAAATATGTAGAAAAAACACAAAATAAATAGAAAATTATTTGGTAAACTTCTCAAAAACAATGCAAAACACATTAACAAAAAGTACCACAAAAACATAGCTTTAGTTTACTTTTTTGATCTTGTTTCTTGCTTTGTTTGTCAAATCGTGTACATTGTTTACTTATACAGTTGTTGCTTTGTATATTTGTATAGTTTTTTTCTTAGACATAATTTGTCAAGATCCATCTTTTCTTTCTTAGATTAGATTTATTCTTACTTGTACATATGAAGTGTGTTTTTGCATGCTTGTAAATAATTGTACATAGTTATGTTATTTCATTTTGTTTAGAAATGTATGTTTGATAGGTTGTTAATTTGATTGTGTTTGTTTGTCACATGTACATAGTTTTGTTATCACATCATCATACCTCTATCACTATCATAACATCTAACATCATCTACACATCAAATATAAATAAATAGATAAGTATACATCGTACATGCATGCTAAGCTAATCATCACATATTGTATCATCAAATAGGGGAAAGAGGGATCGTAAATATCAAAATCTAGCCCCCTCCCCCACACCTGTATCATCATGTCATCCCATCCACTAATATAGAGCATCACATGTACAATAAAATCAATATCATATATGGATCTATCATATACAAATCAAACACATGATACATCATCATCTATCATCATGAGACACACAAGATCTGAAATCAAACCATATAACATCATGATAGAATCAACATCCATAACAAAACATCAAAGTAAAAATGCATCACCACATGAAAAATGTGCCACATAAAAAATGTCCATATATACATGTATAAAAATGTCTATCTCAAGGAGGATATACATCATCGTTAAAAAATGGTCCATCAAGGGCACAACTCATAAATCCTTCATAAGAGGCGTACATCAAAAAATTTATACATCGATTAAAAAATGCTAAAGCCTTCATAAGAGGCATACATAAAAAAAGGGTACATCATATACATCTGTTAAAAATGTTGAAGCCTTCATAAGAGGCACTGTATCAAAATACATGTACAATTAATAAATACATGAGAGTCATGACTGACTTGAACCTCCAAATGGACTACGTGGCTTGCGAGATGGGGGAGGACCCATGACTGGTGTGCCCGACTACCCTGTCAGCTTCCCGCACAAATTCTCAATTGATCTACTTGATGCCTGAGGACTCTCTGAACTCATCAATCCACTTGATTTCTGCTTGTAGGTAGGTTCCCGCATACCCTCTGGAATAACCTTATAGTATAAAGAACGGTAGTGTTGGTAAGAAAAAATTTTAGGTGGATAAACTTGTGGATTTCTTCCCAACGCTTCATGGGAATCTAAGTCCTTCTACTTAACTGGTGTAGTTTCCATATATACATGCACATGAAAAAGGTGGATTTTTGTGGTGGCCTTTTCGATTGGGGATCCAATAGGGACACTCCAATGACCCTATGGAAAAGCTTGCAGATACCTGCAAGAGAGGAATTTGTCTGTATTGAGGGAAAGGGGAGTGAGAAATTAGATAGGAGAGCTAATGTTGTAGGTAGAAAAATCAGATTCCTGCATACATCAATTAGAAATTTTCAACACATGCATCAAAATTAGGAGGAAACAACTCTATGTATAGCAACAAGACCAAATGGAATTTATGATCACAAAGTATCAATAAACCCCTTAGTCAAAAAAGGCTCGAAACTCCTTCTTCTTGTATTGATTGCTTAAACCAAGTTGTACATAGTATGAGAATGGAGGAAAAATAGAGAATGGGGGAAAGGAAGAATTTGGCTATCTCCTTTGTTCTCTCAAGGTAGAATGCACTCTTGAGCTTACAAAATTAATGACCAATCCTTTGAAATGGGAATGGATTTACAATTTATAGAGTGGATTTGACTCCTCATATTCCTCATAACCCTCCATATGCCTTATTTCCAACTTTAGACTATTCATATTCCTACAAAATATTTAAGTCCCTTTTATAAAATTAAGGTGTCTTATATTACATTATGTTTCTAAAGTCACTTTTAGGTGACTTAAACGCATATCAAAAAGTGCAAACCCCAATGTGAAATTAGAATATTGGAAAGTGAGAGAAAGTTGGGGGGGAAGAGGAGAGAGAAAGAGACAGAGAGAATAAGAAGAGAGATGTCATTCCCGATGAATTCCATTGATCCTCGTTGATGGAAAGCTCAAAATGTAGTGAAACTCTAAATCTTTGAACTCCTTTCACACTGTGAAACTCCTTCAAATTAGGTCACGAAAGCTCACCAAGTTGAGTGAATTATTCCACTAATGAAAAACAACTCCTAGCCTGCGTAATGATATACTGTGACCTGAACTATGTAGTGAGTGTCGAAAAACATTTTTCAGTTCTGTGAGATGATCATCCCTCTATGTCTCATTGTGCTAAACTTTCCCTTTGAGAACAACCTACTATTTAATAGTAAGTGTCTAGATGGAAGGCCTTACTATTTTTAGTGAGAGGTGATTTTTGCCTCTTCTCGACCATCGTGATGTGATGAAATCCCTCATTCAATCCTATGCACACTACCCTTGCCTCGACCACTTCTTGGGGTGACTTACTATTTTTTAGTAAGCACCCATATAAGGGAATTACTATTTTTAGCAAGCGTTCATTTTTGCTATTTTCTACTCTAGAAAATCATTCTGGCTTCTTGGTGATCTTCAGTACACACTACCTTTTCCACAACTACTTTATATGATGACTTTCCAAACATAGAAAGTCTCTATAGGAAAAAATTACTATTTTTAGAAAGTGTGTTTCCAGTGCTTGGTTTGCAATGAAATATATTTTTTTAGACTCGTCTTTTGTTATGACGTACCATCCTCCAAATTTCACATAATTTTTCCCACTAGAATGCCGGGAAATAAAATTTAAAATTTTCACCTTGCAGTGGCTTCGAGCACGAAGCTACCATGGCAGCCATTAATGGAGCTCAAAATTTGTAGGTCTAGTTTTTGTCTCCATTTGCAATGAAAACAACTCCATTGTGATAGGTTTTTCATTTGGAGCTTGTGTGTAAGTTTTTATCTCATTTCCATTGCCGGAATGATGGGAAATCCGATGAATGTGAGCCGGTGCACGAAGTGAGGATTTTGTTGGAAAAAATAATTATGAGCACCATTTGACCTCTGGTTTATTGCATCTTGATCATCTTGAAAAATGTGGAAGTATTCAGAAGATGACACCTCGATCTGACTTGTATCTTGTGAGATATGAAGATTTCTCGATTGGGTGACTTCACGGTTATCTGGCAAAAAACCTTCATTTTCTTCCCGTTCTTCGTTTCTTCAGCACTTTTGATCATTCCTTCCCCTAAAAACCTATGTATTTTCATGGAATGGGTGTTTATGTGGCCATGGTGGAGCTGGTTTGGATCAGCAATGGTAGGACCGGGGTGTCTGGACAAGCTTGAGCAAAGCCATGGCATGGTGAGGAGCTGTGGAGGAGAAATGAGAGAAAGAAAACGGCTAAGTGCTAGATTTGAATTTTCAAAAAAATTCACATCGAGGGGTTGGGAACTATTTTTTCATGTCCCTAACATCCCTCACCTCAGGGATGTGAGGGACATAAATTTCCATGATGGTCAAGAGGATGACATGTGTCCTCAATCCGACTGGCAGGGGATTTCACTTGAAAAAAGCACTAGAAGCACTAGGGGCTGAAAAGCTGGTCACGTGGATGACCAAAGGTCTCCCCATAGGGGCTGGGAAAAATTTTCCATGTCTTTTATGTCCCTCACCTCAGGGATTTGAGGGACATAAAATTCCATGGTGGTCCTGGAGCTGACACATGTCCTCAATCCGACAGCAGGGAATTTGAGCTCCAAAAATGTACCTGGGGGCTGAACTGTCAAGTTTGAAGGTCACATGAGGATCCCAGAGGTCACATGGGGGTTGGGTGCATTTTTCCAAGGTTGATGTACCTGACCTCATAGGACATTGGGGACATAAAATCCCACCAGGCTCCTGGAGCTGACACTTATGTCCTCCCAAAAATTGACTAACTCCTGAACTTTCTCCAAGAGGGTAACTTGGAATGATGATAACTTGAGCTCCCGATGGAATTTCTTGGAAAAATTTATATGATCCTAATGACTAAATGGAATTTTAAATCCAATGGTGGGGGTATCATGTATTGATTCATCCATTTTATCCCTGAAAAATCAGAATTGTGATTTGGTACTCCACATGTGCGTGAGAAAAACTTCCCTTCAGACCTGATGCGCCAAAGTGTTGTGAAAAATATGATTTCACCATCATGTAGGTATTGGAATCATATCTTTATATTATATTTTTTTTTTTTTTTACTCCTAACTCCATCTAGAGCTCCCAAAATTATCTTCTAAATCCCAGTAATTGTTTTAGGCATGTGTACTGCCTAGGCCTTGTGAACCCTAATTTGATTCAAACTGCCCAAACTTCTCCCAAAATCCCTTCCCCAAACCTTCCTAAATAATTTCCATGATGTTCTAAGGCCTTCAATTCACCTCCATGTTAAATTTTTTCCTTATTTTCCGCTCCAGGGGGGTTGATTCAGTCCTGGGAAGGCCAGTGATAGCCCTTCCCACAACTACTTATAGCTTGCAAATGAACTCCTAAAATCACCTAGGGGAATTAAATTGACTTTCCTAAATCACCCAAGGGATGATAGAACATTAGTTGAGAGGTTACTTAGACTGACTGGATAGACCCAGGGTGTCTTGGAATGATAGAAACTTGAAAAAAATTGGCACAGGGGTATAGTTGTTGTGCTTGGAAATTGTCAATTTCCCTGTTACACATTTGAACAACACGACAACCATTGGCTCTAGCTTAGGGACATGACATGGATTAAGCGTAATGAAGACATGGTGTGAGAACTCCCAGAATGTGAACTTATAACATATTGACCAGTGCCTTATCCATTGGGCTTTGCAGAGTCATGTACAACTTACAACAAGAGAGAGAGAGAGAGAGAAGAAGAAGAAGAAGAAGGAAAACACAAACTGCACACGGAAACGATGGAAATGAAACACACACAATAGAAAGTAATCAGAAAATGGAAACACACCTAGCAATCACCTATGGTACAAGGTGGGGGACAACCTACTTTCACTGAAGCACTTTTTTCATTCCTTAAAATTTACCCCTGAGTGAGGCAACACCGAGTGATGTTGTTCTGTGAAGCCATTGATGGGTTCCAGAAAGTAGCCTCCTCTCCCTTAATTGTTTATGAAAGCTAGGTGCTTTTCACATGATTGTCTTTGTACTTGGTAGGAGTGAGTATACCATGTTATCTTCTTGATTCTCAGGCCTTCACTTAGAAATTCCATGGCATTCATCCTGTCTGAAATTTGTTTCATAGTGCCAATTGCATCCCATGTTTATCCACATATATGATTCTTCATTGAGCACGTTATCACTGCCACAGGGTGATTTTCATTCAAATTCCTTGAACATTTCTGAGTTATTCTTTTCTTTCCCAGGTCTATGCTTCATTGACCTATTTTCCATGAGAAACCTTTGACTTCATCCTTTATCCTCTTACTCCACTATGAGGTGCTTGAATACTGATTGGAGAAGGATTGGAGTGACCTCATACACTTGTCTTGTATGTCCATGGCATGAGTGAAGAGATCAAGAATCGGCTCAGGGTCTTCCAGTAACTTCTACTACATCCAATATTTATTACATGGAGTTATGCTTCGTTGTTTCTTGCAACTCCTCTTTGTACACCTTTGAAGAATCTTTATTTTTCATCTCAAGGAAACTATCTAGAGGGATTACCTCATCATCTTGGGAATCGTTGCACTCTAGCAATCCTTCATCAAAAAAGAGAGCTTCATCTTCAAGGTCCTCAAAACTTCTTATTTTCTAATTTCTTCATCATGGAAATAGTCTTCATCTTCAAATGGGAAAGAAAAATATCTCCATTTCGTTATTACGTCCATCAACCATTAGCTCAAGAGCAGCATCATATTTTTCATCTTTCCTTATCTCAATATGGCCAACCTTCACATTGGTTAAGGCTTCCAAATCAGCTGCACACTTGTCTTGCAAATTTGTGGCTCGCATCAGGAGCTCAAGACTGAGCTTAAGATCTTCAGTTTCTTCTAGGACTCTAAGTAGTTCTTGTACATACATTTCTTTCAAACCTTTCACGAGCTCATCACAAGCTGATTTTGTCTCTCCATAGATGGCCTAACTGAGATCATTTTCATCCCCAAATGGGAATGAGAATAACTCCTCATATTCGATAAAAATATAAGCTAATTTTATTTTCTTGAAAATCATCAAGAACCATCTCCTCTTCCTCAAGGTTTGCATCATCTAGCAATTCAGGGCTTCCCTGTTGTAACTTGAATCTCCTCAATGCTTCTTCAAAATCCAAATATCTCTAGGAAGGCATGTTTGGACCTATCAAGATGGGGATATCCTCTTCCTCCTCGGTTTCCACAAAGTGATTCATCTTCCTGCTACTTTGATAATAGATGTTAAACTTAGATTTCAAAATTTCGTACCGTGTACCTTATCTTCTTCTTGAGAAGCAATTTCTCCATGTCTCCCTTCACTGGTATGGTTGCACAAGACCAATTCATTTGAATTTTAACTCCCAAGTCTCAGTAAAAACTTCTACTCAGCAACATTCTGAACAATTACTCCACTGGATCATGTCTAGGGTGCATGAGGATTTTTTATTTTATAGTTCGGAGGATGTGAATTACAAATCAAATTATTGATCAAGTCACAGGGTTGAGGAGCTCAAGAGAGGACATGGGGCTGGATTTATGCTCTGATGCAAAGATTGATGAACTGGCCATTGCATTGCAGTATGAGAAAGGAGGTCACTCCATGATGTTTGATAAACTCATAGACCCTGTAGCTAGGCTTACATCTAGATTGGTCAATTACAAATTGGGCACCTTGGATAATGGTGGACTAGATGTGAAAAAAAGGTTCTTGTACATTGCGCATAGAATGACGAATAATGGCACACTATACAACATTTCACAATACATTGTCAATGGTATCATCGAAGAGGCCAAGGCATGCAGAACGAGGAAGGGGCAAAGATAACCTGGGGCTCGATCCTCCTTATTGTCAAATTTTGGGAGATTGGAGTACCATATTAGCCTAGAATGATGATATGTGGATATGTACCACATTTGTAAAAAATATCATGTAGCGTAATTTTTTGGCCACACTTGTGATGGTGTGATCTTCAAATACATACAAGGCTAGAATGGATAAGATGGTACAAAAGGTTATGTGGGGCCTTTGAGAATGAGTTAGTGTATTCTGCATGAATTTCCTATGGAAGATTGGGAAGTAGGTAAAGTTCACAGTGGATGCAAAATTACAGCCTTATCACAGTTCAGAATGAAGGATGAGGAGATGCGCCCTTGGTGCAAGATACCCATTCGCATTCATTGCACTAGATACTTTCAAGTGTTATATAAATAGAATAAAGTACACATAGAAGTTAACCTTTGATGTTGAAAAGGTTGAGTCAAACTTGCACATCTTAGGCACATGACCTATAGGTATAATGTCAAGGCATGCGTATTTGGAGATGTTAGAGCATGATATGCTAGACTTAAGCCCCCTAGTTGAACGTTACCATTAAGAGATTATTAAGAAGAAATATTTATAGTAATTAAGGCCAAAGAATGCAAGGTGGAATGGAGATGGAGGTTACAAATTCATACCTTACCACAGCCTGGAAGGAATCGTTGTAATGCCACCCCTTGAAGAGAATGCGCATGAAGATAATCCTAAGGGAAAAGAAGACAAAGAGGAAGGTGGACTCAATCACACCACGATGCAAGAATATTTACTACAAAAGAAAAAACAATACTGGCACGTTAGCAACATCTCAGCCACAACAAGAGAGCATGCAGAGAAGGAAAAGGTCAACCGTAGAGGGGTGACAGTTGTTCTCCAGCTCAGAGATAGGTGAGGAGTTTTATTTGGAGAAGGAAATGAGAGAACTATTACAGTAAGGAACTTGAGCACGAGTTGGTTGAGTAGTTGGAGAGAAAGAATGTTGAGGATCAAAAGCAATCACGCACCATAGAGGGAAGAAGCAAACATAAGAGTTCACCCATGAACAAAACCCCTGTCAAAGAGGATGTGCATGTGAAGAGAAGGTGACTGATGAAACATCTGTTATTAGGGAATAAAATGGGCATAGGAGTTCAGGATAAGTGCAAGTGTCTCCACCCCGAAGAAGACAAGTAAAAAGGTGAAGGCGCAAGTGAGGAAGAGATGGATGCTCAGGTTGCCACACATGGATTTTTTAGATGACCCTAAGAAGAAGGTCTTGATGGGCATGGTTTTAAGAGCACAGTGTACCTAATGAGAAGTTGTATGCTTGGGAGACTGATGGAAAATCATGGGGGAGTGTCATGAACCAGGAAGATGTTAAGATGGAACTTGCACAAATTTTATGCAGAAGAACCTGAGTTCAAGGTAAGTAACCAGCTCCATCAGTGTCATTGAGTTGAAGAAGTGAGTCGGGGAGGAAGTATAAGGTAGTCAAACCCATGTATCTAACTAATGAGCAGGCGTGTAAGGCCTTGAACAAGTTGGCCATGTAGATGTTGAGCAAAGAAATCTGGATGTAGGTGTTACTATGAAGGTCTTGGTAGCAGATAAGAAAGAAAAGAAGCACGAGGTTGATAATTTGAAGAAGGTCCAGGGTGAACAAAAGAGAAAGAAGGAGGCTTATGATAGGGTTGGCGTCATGGTGAAACAAATTTTAGGACAGTTCCCAACCTTGGTGAGCCAAGCTAGGAGTGATTGCACTGATGAGATGGAATACTTAGAGGACCTAGTTGGCATGCTTCTAGAGAACATTAAGAGTGTCATAAGGCCAACAATAGAAGAAATTACAAAGGAGAAAGAAGTTAATAAGGTTGTTGTTGAGGTAAGAATTTTAGAGCTAAAAGATGTATTTGCACAGCTCAACTAAGCCAAGCTGACAATGCGACTATAGCCTTTATGAGATGCCATTACTGTGGAACCAATCTGGTTTATGCATGCTTTTGTGAAAGATGAAGATTTATCAGTACGTAAGAGCCAACAAAGAGAAGAAACCTGCAACTAGAGAATTGAGCGCTACCCAAGGTCATTATTGAGGTAACATAAATTACTGAGCTTGAATATTTGTTCGCAAAGCTCAAGGAAGCAAGTGGAAAGGTTGATGTGGCCTTCGAATACGTCAACTTCAAGAATATGGTGTTGGACCACATGGATGTGATGTGCACATGAGTGATGCCCAGCACGAACTATAGTGCATTAAGGATCTCAAGATCAGGGTTGAAGAGTTGGCACCTGAACCAATTCCAGGAATTGTAGAAGTGGCATCCTGAGTTATGGCTAAGGCAACAGAAACATGATGAATGGAAGGTGGATCAAGGACAAAAGAGGTTGAAAGTTCCAAGAGCTCTTTCAACCATTTGAGGCTAGAGTTGAGTTTCAAAATATGGTGCTGGACCACATGGACGTGATTGAGGGAGTGTACATGAAACTGAATTCTGGTTATTCAGGAGCTCAAGAGAAGGGTTTGAAGAGAACAAGTTGGGCAGAAGTCATTGTCTGAGGATTAATAATCCAATTTAGTGTGGGGTAATGTTGCACATGAAAGAAGTTCATTAAGTACATGGCGTGCACAAGAGGATTTGAAGGTGTGTGCATGTGAAGGTAGGAATGAAGGTGCATACGTAAGGATAGAATGGACAACGCGTGAAAGCTTGTGCCCTAAGCCCAATAGGGATTATCTTGGTACTTAGCCAATTTTTTGGAGCGCACTAGCTAAAAATTGACAATGTTGACGAGTTGGAGTGGTGTATCAAGTAACATTCCATATCTAGAGAGAAAGCATAGGAGACTTGGAGGCCAAGCAAGATCTATTTTGGGAGATAAAGCACATGCAGATTGGAGATCAAAGGTCACTGCATGGATCAATTCTAATAATAGGATTAAAGTAGATGTTTATTTATAGGATTAATCTATTATTAGGCTCGTAGAAAAAGCATACATGCATTCTAGATTTTATTTGTATGTACACATGGATGTATTTTGAGCATGTGATCCTATTTTGAGATGCATGAGGTGGTGAAGGGAAAGTCCCCACCCTTATATATATTTATATATATATCCCATTTTAATTATACAATTATATATATAGAGTTATGTTGCTTCATTGTTTTGGACACTGTACTAGCATGCATGACTCTTCTAGACTGGTATTATTATTGTTATGTATTCAGCTTTCTGATATGTAATATTTATGGTTATGAATGGATCATTGTGGTTGGATTCATGATAATTGATATGTATCTAAATATGTTGACTGTATATAGTTTAATTGATTTTAGTAATGGTTTAAGCTATTATGACTTTCTTTATTACACGTGTTTCCTTGTGATATATTTAATGATCTACTCTATGAATGTATGCTTTGGTATTGGTAATCATGAACATGCATGCTAACATCTTCACAATCTAGTGCAAAGGAGGGACCTCGTAGATTTGTGCGCTTCAGGTGAGTGTTCATATATGTCTAGATGAAGTGTTAGCATGCATAGCATTAAGGGGAAATTCAATTAATTAATCAAATACATCGACATTTCATATCCTAAATCATATACACCATTTAATAACACTACATTATCAGATTATTTATCCTAAGTCTAAAATTTATTTTACCTATGCAAATCCCTTATCACACACTTTTACACATGTAATCCTATTTTTCCAATCCTAAATAAATCCTATGTAACAACCTAGATTAACTTAATCATTTTCTAAACCACCCAAATCAACCTAAATCTATATTTATTTCCTAAAATCCATCTAAGAACATTTTAACCTATTTATAACTCCCTTAGCCTTGACAAAAAAATCATTATCATTTCCCAAATATCAAATCATCTACAAACCTAAATTAGATAAATCCAAACATAAACAAAATCAAGTATAATCTAACCTATTTTGTCACCCTCCAAAACAAACACAACACATCCCCCAACAACCTAACAAATTAGCCACTCAAGATCCAAATCAAAAAGCCTTGACTTAGGAAGTTGTTTCAACCATTTTCCTCACAAAGCTCAAATAGCCAAAAATCATTGGTGATTTAGGTACTTGCCAATGATTTTTTAAGCAAGTTTTCTATCTTCTCAGGAGGAATCCTCAACTTCAATTCACGAGTTCTTTCTTTCAATTTAGTTTCACAACCTCCTATACATCATCATTCAACACTTGGATATCATAATCAATATCAAGCATTATTATTTACATTCATTGAGCCTCTTGGAGAAATTTTGGATCATCTGTGGATCAGCACTCCATCACCCAACAGTCTGCAGATTCACCAGCTACCTGCATCATACTTCATCAATTTGAAAAGATTTTTTTAGCTCACATCAATCTCCAGGTACCTTTATTTGTTTATTCATTCATCTTTTACATCATTTCTAAATATTTATCACTTTGAAAACATCAATTTAAATCATCAAACATTTGATTTTATTAAACTATTCAAAATTACTAGAATCACCAGTGATTGGCCCAATCGCCAGTGATTCCTGTCAGTTTTACCTTTCAACAATCTTTATCAGTTTTCCATCAAATATCTTTTATCTATCATATCAAATTAGTTGTTGCTAACATATTTTTTAGCATGGATTACTTTAGATGGAAATTGGTGGCCCTTCTCATGAAATTACCAACATCCATTCCTTGTCGATAGTTCGACACCCTTTTTATTGGGAACAATATGATATCTTGCATGATCTGACTTTGTGCGCCATCCCTCACGCTCCTTTAGAAGAATTGGAGAACATTTTTGAGTTCACTCAGGAAATCCATCAAGTAGTAGAAGACTACTGGCACACATATTTCAATTACATACTCATCAAAGCTAAACTTTCTTGGGCTACATATGAGGCTGAACATGACATCCCTTTTGAGCTTGAGTTCGAGCCATAATCTATCCCTCTGTCTCTTATCATTTCTTATCTATCTTCATATATTTTTTTGTATCAGTTTATCATTTTTCAATTATCTATATCATTTTTTATGTATCATTTATATATTTCAATCCACTTAATTGTTTAAACAATGAGCTGACATCCTTCGAGGAAGCCCTTTAGATTCTTGGAATCAACCTTTGTCAAGAAGCTCGCTTATCCATCTTTCTAATCATATCTTGTGTAGTGTCTTTGATCACAGGTTTCCTTGCAGGAAAGGATCTTGTACACATCTTTCATGGAGTGCAACATCGAGCATCATCAATCAACATCTATGGGTATCACTAAACCCCACGTCTTCTGAGGTCAGTATATTTCTATTTTCTTGCTTAGTTAATTCAAGTTGAAGGAGTAGGAATATTTCTGAACATTTTGGCATGCCTGGTGGGATAAAGTCCCTTATTTCATTATTTCATTCATCAAATATATTATATTTTTTTTCTGGTTTTTTGTTCAATAATCACTAGTGATTTGGTCAATCACCAACGATCGGGTGAATCGTCAGTGATTTAGTTAATCGCCAACTATTTTTCTGAAATACTTTTGATTACTTTACAGTTTTCCTTCTAATCACTATTTTTTGTTGTTTCTTCTACTTCTGCTAACCTGGTTTTGCAGGTTGTTGTGTTTGGAGGCTTTTACTTGCTGGATTGCTTATTGCTAAAACTAAAAATTACAAAATTAAATTAAAAAGGTTTATCACCGTGAGTCCTAATCCTTCTTTTTATTTTTTGTACTGCATTTTTTCTTGTTTGCTCATCGAAATCATTTGTCATTTTTGGGTTTAAAACAAACAATTACATTCTTCTTGATCACATATTTTTAATTAGGAAATTTAATTGATTGCATTCACTTTATCTTTCCCCCACACACAACCAAATCACTCAAAATATCAAACACACATTTAAACAAATTCTTCCCAGGTGATAACTATTAGGATTTCATCACCCAATAGGGAAACTGACTCAGTGTTCTGGCCAAGTATAAACAACTATCTATTGGTATATTGGCCAAGCACCTGACTCCCTTATTGTTGTGGGACTGTGAAGTGAGGGGGTAGGCCCCAATACCAAGCCCCGTACCAGAAACAACACAGATTTGGGCCTCACGTACCTTTGGGTATATCGAGGATGTCAACCATAAACATACCTGAAACCAACCATAGACTGCCATTTCCTAGGACCCATCAGCCATTTTTCACATTTCACTTTTCTTAATTAAATCAAGATAATCTAAAAAATTATTTTTCTTGTTTTGTCTGTTGTTTGTAATCAACCCACTTAGTTATTTTTTTTTAGGTGATTGTGTGTTTATTTACTATGGTACTTACTAGACAACAAACCTATAATCAAACTTCAGAAAACATGTCTACACCATTACATTATCATCCCATATCCACTTCTACAACATTATCTACACCATTACAACATTAAATCCCACTAACTCAACCAATCATATCTACTCCTCTATCTGAACATCAATGAGCCTGAGATGAATTAGAGGAACAACATAATGAAGAAATTTGACAACGTCTCTTAGATTCCACACACCATCATCATCATCAAACATCCCAAACAGAAGAGTTAGAACTACCTCATTCTCCTAGCTCTCAATCAAATCATCTAAACCTCCTTTCTTTGATAGTGGAGATCCTATTTTTAAAGACATGTTAGATTCAAACCCTGTTTCCCTTAACAATTATCTTACACTTAAGGGTGTCCAACTTCAACCATTTATATCTGAACCAAACCTTCCTGATCCTTCGTTTGGTTTTACACATCTTATTGATACAAGCCAACAACCCTTTATCCAACAAATATATTCATATCAACCCATAAGTCCAACCTGAAACATCTAGTTCCTATCAGTCAACCAAAACATCTAGTGATATGTCTTCCATTCCTATTTTTAGTCTCCATATGATCTCTTCTCAAGACACATCTACCCAACAACCCACATCTTCACCCGAGCCTTCTACTTATTCCACACCTCCCCAAACAATACTAGTGCTTCCTCGTCTACCCCTCCAGCATCTTCAGCCATCTAGAAACCTCCAATAAGTTTTGTTTTTGTTTCTATTGTCTGTATCTCAACCACCATACTCTCAACCAGTCAGCAATCCCATCCAAAACATCACTATGTCTATTCCTGCATCCATTCCCTTAATCAATACTAGTGTCATCGCCATCACTCATCCTCTTTCAATCCAATCTTTTGTACCCCTTGTCTCACAACATATACCACAACCATCACAACCATTAATTTCCATACCACAATCTATTCCTATTCAAAACATCCCACAATAAGCACCATCTTTTTTTGCCTCTGCAATACCCTTCCAACAACCACCTCCTTATTCACAACCTTTTACCACCACATCTATCCCACATCCTTATCAATATATTCAACCGTCACAACCATTAGTGTCCCAACCTACTTATAACATCCCTACAAACATTCCACCTCAAAAAAACATTCCATATCAACAAAATATTCCTTCAGCAAAACATTCCTCAACAAAATATTCCTCAACAAAACATTCCTCTCAACAAAACATTCTCTATCAACAAAATATTCCTCAACAAAACATTCCTTACCAACAAAATTTCCTCAACAAAACATCCCTAGCAACAAAACATTCCATTCTACCAAAAAAACATTCCTCAGCAGTATCAAACATACCCATAACCTAGTCATTCTCATTTCAACTTGGCTCATCCTCACAACAACCAAGCACACAACCTGATCCTCTTCAAGCCCTCATGAACCACATATCCAATCTTGAAGCCACCTCATCAAGACCCAATAATGTGCTCTCTTATGAGAAAATTTACAATGAGCCCATTCACCCCTCAGTGCCATATAAAGCATATCCACCCCATTGGGAACTTCCAAAGTTTATCAAATTTTATAGCAAGGAAGATCCCCAACAACACATTTGTGCTTTCCATCATGCCTGCTATCTAATAGCCCATGACCAAGATCTCATGTTGAGGACTTTCCCCATGTCCCTCACTGGTCCTACCCTAGATTGGTATAATAACATCCCTCAGTACTCCCTTTTCTCATTCACACAACTCACACAAATTTTCCTAGAACACTTCTCCATAAACATAGCCCATAAAATCACTATCACCAACCTCTATGCCATCAAACAATTTGAGGATGAGTCCATTGCCAAATTTGTTACCCACTGGAGGGGTATAATCAATCAACTATCCTTCCCATTACCACAAACCAAATTGATTGAAATTTTATGTCGCTCATGTGCCAAACACATTTCATCAACACTACAAATCCAATATTTCCAAACATTTGATGAAGCTTTCACTATGGCCCATAAGTTGGAACTGTGAGCCCTAGAAGATGGTTGAGTTAAACTTCATCCTAAGAAACCATGAACTGAATTCCCATCTAAGTCATCTTCCAGTCCTAAAAAATCCAAATCATCTGCTAATGCCATAGTAGTCAAATCCACTCCTAAGGAAAATCCCACTACCGAGCATTCCCATCAACAACGTAGTTACACACCCATAGGAGAGACTTATAGTGTAGTCTTTGACAAGTTTCTCACTGCAAACATGATATCTCTCCCACCCATCTGACCTATCGATACATCCATATCCAAACCCTCTTGGTATCGAGATAATGATTATTGTAAATACCATAGGGTTAAGGGACATGACATCAAAAGGTGTCAAACATTCCACAATGTCCTTCAAGATTTGATTGACAAGGGTGAACTCAACTTAGACAATCCAAATGCACCCCCAAATCAAAATCTTGATATATTCAAACAACCCTTTCCAAATCACTCCCCATCCACTGATCAACCACAAACAAACACCATTCACGCTCACCATACTATCAACACCATCACTAAAACATTACCCATTCCTGAGTCCACATCAACACCTGTTGAATCTAAATCCACATCTACAGAACCAACATCAACATCTATTGAACCTATATCCTTGACATCTACCAAGTTCTCATCCATTAAGAACACTACTAAAACCATTCTCCCATCCTCGTCACATGTTATACTACTGAATCCACACCAATCACATCCTCTAGTATAACCACACCTACATCTACACCTCTGCTACAAATATAACTATGATACCTCTTGAAATCCACATCCAAGGAAACCATAAATATTCATCCCCCATCTACAAAACCAATCATCTCTACACCAGCTAATTCAAAACCTAAAAAATCTACAACTCATTTAGATGTCATCAACCACATCATTCAAAATCCCCTTCCTTCATCAACACCTACTTCTACATCCACACCTAGCTCATCCAAAACCACAAAAGGACCTCATAAACAAGGTGTTGTTCAAGTTTTTAAAATCCCTTACTATACCTTCCCTGAACAATACCATTTTCATGGCCCTCGGCCTTTTCTTCCACCTCCTTCTAGAAAGGTCATTACCACACCTAGTAATCACCCTATCATTTCAAGTCCAAATCCTACCTACCAAGCCTCCACATTGGGCCCTCATCCTTCATCTGTCACACCATCTAAGACTCCTCAGTGAAAAACAACCCAACAACCCACAATCAAAGTCTTACTTCCTCTAGAGGATAAGATACACAAAACTTCATTACCATCCACATCTGCACCTAGGGGGCATTATGCAACTATTCTAGATGACCTCCTCCAACAATCACTTATAACATTACCACCTCCCAAACTATCTGACCCTCGAGGATGGAAACCCACTTGGTATGAATTCAATGTCTCTTGCAATTATCATAGGACACGAGGTCATTCCATAGAGGATTGTAAGGCCTTTCATTTAATCACTCAAAAACTTGGAAATCTGGCCTTCCTTCCTTCTGAACCACATGCAACATCATCATCTTCATCTAAATCTAAAGAACCCATGTCTAAAATATCTCCCCATCAGGTTGACGTTCATGTACACATAACCACTCACTCACAGAACTACAACACAGATCCATCCAAGCCTAAGAAAGCCAAAAATTTCATAGCCATACCTCCACCTCCAAAGTTAGTCACTCTCCTCAGATAACCCTAAAGTATCTATCTCCATATCCCTCAAAGCATCTAATCAAACAATGTCACCCAAATCCAAGGTTTCAATACTCACCACACCACCCTCATCATCCACCTCAGTACAAAAGGTTGTTATTAAACAGTTACACCAAGCTCCCATTAAAATGTCATTATACAAGTTGGTGCAAACATCACCTTCCCATAAACAAGCCATGATCAAGCCCTTCAGTCAATATCCATGCCTTCAAATGACCTTCATCTTTCACAAAATTTGTAGGGGCCCTTAAAGCATCCACAACCATATCATTTGAGCCATCTGAGATCCCCTCGCTTAGGCCTAGAAGAGCATGACTTACCACTCTTTATCACCACTCAAATCAATGATGTCCTCATCAGAAGGGTCATGATTGATGGGGGTGCAACCATCAACATTATATCATCCATTTATTTCAATCAACTTAAACTATCTCCTTCCATCATTGGTCAAACTCCAGTTTTACTATGATCCTTCAATGACACTATCACACCCACATTAGGTACCATTATCCTACCACTTAAAGTTGGCATTAAGACCTTACATGAACTCTTCTACATTATAGAAGGAGAGTTCCAATACAACATGTTGTTAGGATGCCCTTGGATACACACTATGTGGTGTGTTCCTTCTACACTCCATCGTTGTCTTAAATATGAATATGAAAGGTCAAACATTCACAGTCCCCATAGATCCAAATCCCTTCACTGACTGTTATATGACATATCACCCAAATGACATCCTCATGCCTAAATCCACATTAGAATCATATGATGAAGCATCTACTAGCACATCCATCCCTTCATCTAAACTACCAGATGATTCCTCCCTTAGTGATGTTGTACAATGCCTTACACTGGGGGAGTACCACCTCCTCATGCTCAACTCCATCCCCTCACCTAAGACTTATGGTCACCCTAACAAGAAACCCATGTATGAGCCTAATGTAGGGGATGTTATCTCTTATGGTCCCACTTATCTTAAAAAAACCTTGTCTATGGGGGACTTGATCATCCTTCATCCCATTCTATCAATCCACACCACATGCCATGCCTTTCACATTAGACTTCAAATCCCTAGATAATCTAGATTTCACTTATATGTACCTTCACCATTGTGCATGGAAAGGTTTTGGCCTTGGCCATTATGAACAGGGAATACATGACTTGATTGTCCAATGCTCCCTTAAAACTTATGAGAAATATGGCCTAGGTTATGAGAAACCCAGCTCTGACCCATCCAAACCCACTACATCCATGCATATCACTGAACTTGAACCATCATCACCTATGAGCCCTGAAGATCCTATGGACATAGATGACACCATATCCATCCCACCTAACTTTTTTTAGTCAATACTATATCCTTAGGACCACTTACTTATCAATCTGGTCACTCCATCAAATCATTACCTCTTATTTGGCCAGAAATGGTTGAAGAAGATTTACCCACTATAGATATCCTTCAATGTCATGATGACCAGGACATCCTTTCCCATATGGGAGTTGAGGATCACTTCCTTCAAAAATCCCTACCATTTGATACACCAACTCTCCTTAATGAATCCACCATCGATGTTAACTTAGGAACCCCTCAGGATCCTCACATAGTTAAGGTCAGTCAATCACTTAATTCACAAGAACTAGATGACTTCACCTCATTTTTAGAAAAATATTATCAAGCCTTCACCTGGTCATATAGTGATATGCCTAAATTGATCCTAACATTGTTGTACACAACATCGTCACATATCTGATGTTAAACCCGTTAAACAAAAACTATGTAAGATGCATCCACATATAGCTCTCCTTGTTAAAGAAGAGTTACAACACCTTTTATCCACTAACTTCATCATACCCATTGACTATCCACAATGGGTCTCTAACATCATCCCCATAACCAAAGCCTCAGGAAAGTTACGCATCTGCACAGACTTCAGGGATCTCAATCTTGCTTGTCCTAAAGATGATTTCCCCTTCCAAATATAGATCAACTCATTGACCTAACAACTGGCCATGAAATGCTCTCCCTTATGGATGGATTTTCTGGTTATAATCAAATTCTTATCACCACCAATGATCAACATAAAACTTCTTTCATTACTCCTTGGGGAACCTTCTGTTACCACGTTATGCCATTTGGTCTTAAAAATGCAGGAGCTACTTACCAACGTGCCATGACCTACATTTTTCATGACCTCATCCACAAAACTATCGAAGACTATGTTGATGATCTCTTAGGAAATTCAAAATCACACAAAGATCACCTCGATGTCCTTGAATCCATCTTTACTCATCTTATTCAGTATTGCCTTCATCTCAATCCTGCAAAATGTGTTTTTGGTGTTCTCACCAGAAAACTTTTAGGATTCATCATATCTATCTGAGGTATTGAAGTTGACCCAACAAAGGTTAAAGCCATCATTGAAATGCCTCCTCCATCCAATCTTAAACAAATACGTAGCCTTCAAGGTAAATTGCAGTCCATCTGATGTTTTATATCACAACTTTCTGATCATTGTCAACCATTTCATCATCTTCTCCACAAGGACGTAGATTTTCACTGGGATTCTGATTGTCAGAAATCCTTCAAAAAAATTAAACAATATCTCCTATCACCACCTGTGCTCACACCTCCTCATGAGGGGGAGCCATTTTATATATACATATCTTCTTCAGAACACGCTATAGGAGCCATGCTCACTCACCATGATAATAAGGTCATGAACAGGCCATATACTATATCAGTCACACTCCATGATATGAAACTCATTACACCGAAGGTTGAAAAACTATGTTGTGCCTTATACTTTTCCACTTCTAAACTACATCATTATCTTCTTAATCACAAGACCTATGTCATCACTAGCTTTAATCCACTTAAAACCATGCACTCTAAACCATATCATAATGACCATATAACTCGATGGCTTATGCTTATGACTGAATTTGACCTCAAGTTCATATCACAAAATAATATTAAGGGTCAAGATATTGCAGACCAGTTCACTGACGCTCCCCTTCCTAATAATCAACTTCCTCAGGAATACTTTCCAGATGAATCAATCAACAATATCGATGAATACGAATTCATCCCTATCAAAATGACCCTCTTCTTTGATGGATCTAAGTGCCAACAAGGGGGAGGGGTCGGTGTTGTTCTCATACCTCCCTGGGATATTCCTATTCCTTTATCATTTAAACTTAACTTTGAATGCACTAATAACATGGTAGAGTATGAAGCTTTAATCATGGGTCTTACAACTGCTATTCTCCTAGGTGTTCACATCTTAGAAATCTATGGAGACTCACAACTTGTCATTAATCAAATCAAAGGAGAATACCAATGTAAAAATGAAATCTTGCAAAAATATAAAGCCAACGTTGATTTTCTCCTCGGTACTTTTGATCATTATACCATTCAAACCATTCCACGATCTTCTAATAAATTTGCAGACACAATGGCCTCTTTAGGAGCCCTCATCCCATTAGAAACTGAAGAATCAAAAGACAACACTAAAGTATCCATGGTCATTTCAATGATTGGATTACCCCTCACATCAAAATGAACTCCCTCCTATCAACATTGTTGACAATGATCCAATTAATTTTTGGTATACATAAATCTACAACTACCTTGCTAAATCTAAAATCCCATCCAACTTATCACACAGTGCTAAAATATCATTCCTTCAACATGCCACCCACTTTTGTCATCATAGGTGGTATCCTCTACAAATGTAGTTTTGATGGTATCTTGTTAAGGTGCCTTAAATCACATGAATCAATCAAAGCAATCGAAGAAGTCCATGATGGTATTTGTGGTGGACATTTCAGTGGAAATTCCATCGCTAAATGTGTCATACGGCTAGGGTACTACTGGCCTACTATCACTAAATACTGTTGTGCATATGTTAAGAAATGTGTGGCAAATGCCAACTACATTCAGACCTCATCCATGTCCCCAGTCAAGCATTACAACCCACTCAGGACTTATGGCCTTTCTCTCAATGGGGGTTAGACCTCATTGGTGTTATCAATCCTAAATCATCTCAACAACATCACTCCATTATCACAGCTACTGAGTACTTCACTAAATGGGTTGAAGTTATCCCTTTAACCTTGAATAACTCAGAACCTATCACCAACTTCATATATCAATACATCATATGTCGTTTCGGCATTCCCCATAAACTTGTCACAGATAATGGAAAATATTTTAAGAATAAAGAACTTAAAAATATATGTGACACCTTCAACATCAAACTCATATTTTTCATCACCATATTATCCCCAAGAAAATGGATAGGTTGAAGCCTCTAACAAAACACTTGTCAAAATCCTTATGAAAATAGTAGACGATGCAGGTAGGAATTGGCATCTCCAAATCCCATTTTCTCTCTAGGCTTATCAAACTAGCATCCATACTCCTACAGGAGCTACACCCTATTCACTCATCTATGGCTCTGAGGTTGTCCTACCTCTCGAAGTCCAAATTCCATCACTTCATGTATCCCTTAAAGACTTCATCCCTGATGAAGAATATCGCCAAGACCACTTAGCACAACTTGAATTATTAGATGAAAAATGTCTAATGGCCCTTGAACATCATCAAGTTTATCAAGAACACATCAAAAGAGCTTATAAAAAACATATTAAAGAGTGTGACTTTAAAATTGGTGATCTTGTACTTAAAGAAAATCAAAATGTCACTACATTAGAATGGAGTAAACATGGAAAGTTTTCCCCTAATTGGATTGGTCCATACGTCATCACTCACAAGTATGGGTCAAGAGCATACCATCTCACTTCCCTTGATGGTGAACCTGAAAAGGAACCTCTGAATGCCTTGCACTTGCAACCTTTCTACTGTTAAATGATTGATCATCATGACAATAGTTACATCTAAGATCTTATCACTCCATCAAACCATCCATCTTATCACAGTAATGATTTGAAAGCATGTGGTTATCCATCATTATCCTAAATATACCTTAAAGATGAGCACCACAGCTTTGTTCATCACATCTTTCACTATGGACAAGTTCCTCCTTTGCAGGAACCCCTTAATCATTACACCCACCTACCCTGTACCAACTGAAAACATGACATGGGGCACGTGTGTGTAGGTCATATATGCATCTTCTCCCCTCCTCAAAATGGTCTATTAGGGTCTTTCCCTCAGCTCAAAAATGTATGTAAAATTCATTGGATGCTTCTTATAAAAAAATAAAAAATACAATAGACTGATCCCTCGAAGGACAACTATTCAAAATATAAAATCATTATAAAAAAAAGTAAAAAAAGTAGACTGATCCCTTGAAGGAAAACTACCAGTTAAAATCATAGACCGATCCCTTGAAGGATGACTATTTGTAAAAGATCAAGATCAAAAATAAAAATGTAGACCATACCCTCAAAGGATGGCTACCTATGTAAAAAGGCTTCCCACATTGATCAACCTTCAAAAAAGTTAAAAAGTCAAAAGCATCCTAGGAAAGCTTCCCACATTGATCAACTTTCCCATTATAGAAAACTTCCCGCATTGATCAGTTTGCATCCAAATTCAATATGTAAAGCTGGGGAATTTCCCTATGAACCCATTGAAAAGGAGAACCCTTTTCCCACATTGATCTACACATACAAAACCCCTTTCATGTCCTAGGAAGGTACATTTATCTCATCCCACTTTTTACTAAGATCTTGTGTAACTACCTATTGATAATCTCATTTAACTTTCATTATTAAAGCTACAAGTGCAAGTGCTTTCAAATTTTCAAAACCCATCACGTATGTCTCAAATCCATAATGAGGTAATCATTCCATTTTTACCCTATCTTATTAGTCACATTTTGATAAAAATCCATTTCAAGATCACATTTTAAGTCATAATCATTTAGACATTCAACAACATTCTACAAACACACCATATTTTCTATCATCACATTTATCTACTTACATATATCAAAATCCATCATACTCTAACACATTTAAATTAAAACATATATCATAACATCATCATCAACACATGAAAATTAAAAGAGATATAGGCCATAAACCACATCACCATCATATATATAAATAAAGTCCAAAATACATCATGATCCAACTCATATAACAAAGTCATACATCATCACCGATGTCATATCACAACATAAATATATCAAAATAACAATGTCATATACATCTAAGGCTTCCAAGAGTTGTACATCAAATCTATCATCAATACATATCATCATCCAATAAACTGAAAATCTCCAAGGAACTCACTAGCAGGGACAATGCTGCCCTCTCCTCCCTGGGCACCTATACCACCAACAGCTCCAGCATCGCCACCAGATCCTCCCTCACCTCCGCCTCCTCTCTCTGATCTCTGTGGTGGGTGACCCACACTCCCTACACTCACACTAGGGCCTTCCACCTTCATGGCCAAATGATCAACATATAATACAACATCTGGATAATCACAAATCACCATGTCAACATAATACTAGAAATCTTCCCATAGTGTCTAATAATGAGCCATAGAAATCATCCCATATGCTACAAGTGCCATCCTCTGCCCACTAGCCTGTGCCCTCTGTTGCTAACCATCTACACTCTGAAATAGAAGACCCTGTAATCCCCAAGGCCTTCTTCAGTGCATCTCCCTGCTGACGGTATCTATCCCTATCTTTGTCTGAGCAACTGAATCCTAAGCCCATCTCACTCAGTCACTACACCATCTCATCTCAGCAATTAAAGAATCTCTAATCCCCATGAGGTCATCTCTCTCTCTCTAAGCTGTATCCCTCTCTCCCTCCACCATGGCCTTCTCGGTCCATCACCTCTGCAATAGCTATTGCAAGATCATCATCACCCTCCTCCTCCTCCTCCTCATCATCATCATCAGAAACCTGGATCACATCCTGTGCATGTGCTCCTCCCTCCACTCGAGCACAAAACCATCTCACCCATTGTACTACTCGGGTCCTATCAAAATCTCTCAATGACTGGGTCCACCATGCTCTATACTCTGGAGTAACTCCTGCATCATCAATCGACACAATATCACCATCATCATTAGGGCCCATAGCCCCTACTCCTCAACAATGATCATAGGCCTCACCATAAACTACCCTCAGGGTCTCTGTATCTCCATCCTCCTGTCTATACTACACGGGCTCCTCGGGCACATCCTGAATCAACCCAAACTTCCTCCTCACCTGATCAAAATTGCAATAACTCATACTCCCTTGCTCTATGAGCCTGGACCCATGTATCCTATTGTGTGCCACCAACTCATACTCACAACCAGGCCAATCATGAAAATCTAAGTAAGGCCTCCAAACAACATCACCTACCTGTAACCCTGATAATAAATCTCTGTAAAAGTTAGCCCTCTTTTTCTTCTGCCCCAGTCCCTTGTCCTATCCACCACCTTATAAAACCAACATGACTCTCACTAATACCCCATGGCAGGCCCAATGGATGAGCAATAACAATATGCTCATATGCCCAACATTGTAATAAAAATCCAACATCAATCCCATACCACTTGTGGGCCTTCCAGGCCCACAACTCTCTGAATGTATGTGCAAGTAAAGTAAGCCCCCACTCAAACAATTTGTGGCTCTCCATCATCTCCACCACTACACCTGTCATCATCCAAGGGAACCAACCACCTCCCAAATCTTGTAAAGAAAAACATGAGATGGCCATCATCATCATGGTCATCCTGGTACAACCATCCCTCCCAGGCTCATACAATGACTGATATGCAAATGCCCCTGACTCATATCTCACATGCTCTGCCTCATCACCATACAACCTCTGCATCACATCCAATCTCTCTGCCTCACTGATGGTGTATATCCCCTCTCCATGGATAGGCAATCTCATAATCTGATGAACATCCTCTAAAGTGAGGGTCATCTCTCCAGTGGGAAACCAAAAAGTGTAGGTGGAAGGATTCCACCACTCTAATAATGCTAGTATCAAACTCCTGCATCTATGAATCCATCTATAATCCCTCATACCACTGAAACCCACAACCTCAATATGCTCCCAATCATCATCTGACATATCTTCCCTCACCTCATCTAAAATAAGTGGTATACGATCTCAGATCGTCAGCTTTGCATCCACCTGCAAACACAAACACACATTAACATTATCACAAATTATAAAAATATATTAAAACATTAACATATAAAATATATAAAACATTACATCAATATTAATACATCAACATCAACATCATCACCAAATTGGCATCACCACAAAACATTGAAAACATTCCTAAAAAATCATTTTTCCATCAAAAATTCAAAACTGCCACATAACAGTTGAATCGCTAGTGATTCACATCAATCACTAGCGATTGCATGAATCACTAGTGATTCCTGTGTTTCCAAATTAGGGCATCCGTACACCCCCAAAATGACAAAAAATTCTAAAAACTAGCCAAAAATCAACAAAAATCACACACACAAAACAAGTCAAAATGACTTACCTCTGCCATAGTAGGTTTGCAATGCCTACTCGACGAAGCCATTGCACTCAAATATCAATTTTTCACTCAAATTCACTCTTCAAACACGTACTTCACTCGGTTAAAATGAGCTTATCACATTGATCTTGGCTATTTATAGCCCCAAATTTACCTCAATGCAATCACCAATGATTACCTTAATCATCGGCAATTTATCCACAATCGCTAGCCGATTCATCCCATTTTTGGCAACCATGCCCATTTTTATATCAAATCATCACTTTTTTCCATAAATGTGTCTCTTTCAAAGGACCCTAGTCCTTGAAACATTAAATATCAGACAAATGAAATCAACATTGGGATTCATCATATGACTATGGGACGCATGCCCTTTGGCCCCCATCACTTGACTTCCCCATCTATTTAGCCTACCTTCATGGATCATATGTCTATAGGTATCAAGCCCTTTGGTTCCCCTATCATTTGATTCCTCGGTAGCACATCCTGTTTTGGTACCCCTTGGACTGGGGAAACTTTTTGAATGAAACACATAACAAACCTATCCAATCACAACTGTCAAACTGGTGTTCCTTGCACTGTGTTGCAGTCACCCCATTTTGAGGGGGGATCACCCATATAAACAACTCATCATCATTTTTTTCTAATCCTTTTCCATTAAACCACTAGACAAAAAGGGAAAATGTAGACACTAAAAATCTACACCCCTCATCTTTATTCAATCAATTAATTAAATACATTGATATTTCATACCCTAAGTCATACACTACACCCCTCACCTTTGTCCCATTAATTAAATACATTAAACATCCCTCCCATCCTTATTCAATTAATTAATTAAAAACATTAAACCCACCCCATATCCTAAGTTAAATACTCATCCTTATCCAATTAAATACATCAATGTCCCATTGTTATCACACTTATCTCGCATAATCCTTCAAAAAATCCTATGTAACCACCTAGATTAACTTAATCATTTTCTAAACCACCCAAATCACCTAACCACCTAAGAATTTTCCTATTTAAACTCCCTTACTTACAAACAAATCATTATCAAAATCAAAATCATACAAACCTAAATTTTGTATAATCCCTATTTTTCACCCTCCAAAACAAACAAAACACGTCCCCTAACAACTTAAAAAGTTACACCTCAAAATCCAAACCAAACAGCCTTGATTTGGAAGTTGTTTCAACCATTTTCCTCACAAAACTCAAACAACCTGAAATCGCCGATGATTCAGGTAATCACCAGTGATTATTTAAGCCAGTTTTGCAGCTTCTCAGAGGATCCTCAACTTTAATTCATGAGTTCTTTGCTTTCAATTTGGTTTCACAGCTATCTTCATATATCATCATTCAACACTTGGATATTTGAATCAATCATCAAGCATTATCAATTTACATCATTGAGCATTTGGAGGCCATTTTGGATCTCCTGTGAATCAACTCCATCACTTCAACCTACAGATTCATCAACCAGCTACAGATCATCCTTCATCAAGGTTTGAGGATTCTTTTAGCCTCACATCAATCTCCAGGTATTTCTTATTTGTTTATTCATCTCTTTTACATCATTTCTAAATATTTATCACTCTAAACATCAGTTTAAATCATTAAACATTTGAATTTATTAAACTATTTACAAATTACCAGAATCGTTAGCGATTGGCCCAATCACCAGTGATTCCTGTCATTTTACCTTTCAACAATTTTTATCAGTTTTCATTCAATATCCCTTTATCTATCATATCAAACTGCTTTTGTTACTAACATATTTTTGAAGCATGGATTACTTTTAGATGGCAATTGGTGGCCCTTCTCATGAAATCACAAGTATCCATTCCTTGTAGATAATTCAACACCCTTTTTATTGGGAACAATATGATATCTTGCATGATCTGACTTTGTGTGCCATCCATCACGCTCCTTTAGATGAATTGGAGAACATTTTTGAGTTCACTCAGGAAATCTATCAAGAAGTAGAAGACTACTGGCACACATATTTCAATTACATACTCATCAAAGTTGAACTTTTTGGGCTACATACAAGGCTGAACATGACATCCCTTTCGAGCTTGAGTTTGAGCCATAGTCCATCTCTAATCTGTCTCTCATTCAATTATTATCTATCTTCTATCACCTTTTGTATCAGCTTATCATTTTTCATATATCTATCTTATATCAGTTTATCATGTATCATTTATTTATTTCAATCCACTTAATTGTTTAAACAACGAGTTGACATCCTTCAAGGAAGCCCTTTGGATTCTTAGAATCATCCTTTGTCCGAGAAGCTTGCTTATCCATATTTCTAATCATATCTTGTGTGATTGTTGTCTCTAGGGGCTTTACTTGTTCGATTTCTTATCACTGAAGCTAAAAAATTGAAAAAAAAATGGCTAAAAATTACAAAGGAAGTTTTTATCGCGGTGAGTTTTAATCCTTATTTTTTGTTATTTGTACGACATTTTTTCTTTTTTTTCTTTCATCAAAATCAATCTCTCATTTGGGTTTAAAATGAACAATTGCATTCTTCTTGATCACATAGTTTTACTCAAGAAAGTTAATTGATTGCATTCACTTTATCTTTCCCTCATGTACAACCAAATCACTCAAAACATTAAACACACATTTAAATATCAATCTCCAGTTAATTGATTACTCTATAGTGATGTTTGAGGCTTCTTATAGCTCTACATCAATATATAGGTACTTTTATTTGTTTATTCATTTCTTTTACATAATCAATATTTATCACTCTGAAACATCAGTTTAAATCACCAGGCATTTTATTTTATTAAATTGTTTAAAATTACTAGAATCACCAGTGATTGGCCCAATCGTCAGTGATCCCTGTCAATTTTACCTTTCAACAATATTTATCAGTTTTCTATCAAATATCTTTTATCTATCATACCAAATTGGTTGTTTCTAACATATTTTTTCTAAGCATGGATTACCTTTAGATGGAAATTAATGGCCCTTCTCATAAAATCACCAGTATCTAATCCTTTATAATAATTTGACACCCTTTCTATTAGGAACTATATGATATTTTGCATGATCTGACTTTGTGCACCATCCATCACGCTCCTTTAGATGAATTAGATAACATTCTCGAGTTCATGCAGGAAATCTGTCAAACAGTAGAAGACTACTGACACGTGTATTTTTTTACATACTCATCGAATTTGAACTTGATTTGGTTATATATAAGGTTGAATAGGACATCCCTTTTGAGCTTAAGTTTGAGCCATATTCTATTTGTGATCTATCTCTTATTCATTTTTTATCTATTTTATATCAGTTGTCCTATATATTTCCTACATCGATTTATCATGTATCATTTATTTATTTCAATTCACTTGATTGTTTAAACAATGATATGACATCCTTCAAGGAATACCTTTGGATTCCTAGAATCAGCTTTCGCTAAAAATCTCACTTATCCATATTTCTAATCATATCTTGTGTAGTGTCTTTAATCGCAAATTTACATACATGAGAGGAGCTGATAACACCCTAAAACTCTTGTGATATGACTAATGAGTAGCTTAACACCATAATATACTAGAACCAAACTCAAGCTTAAGAATGAAACATCAAAGATCAAAGCTTAAAATAATGATTTAATGAAAACTAAATGGAATTAAACATTCAATCTACAAACATCTTTACTATGTAAAATGATTACTTAACATGGACCTAATTAGATCTAAGGGCAATCAAACTATGTTTGTTGCTACTCCACAAATGGTGAGAGGATCTCTCTAATAATGGCTATAAGGCCATATTAGATATCCCTCTACTAACCAACATGAAGATTGGATGCAAAGATTGAGCAAGCTAATCCAAGAAGGAAGTAAGGATCATATGTTTTATATGATTAATGTTATTAAAAAAATGGTGTAAAGTATGAAGGTAGGTGCTTAGTCCTTTTTATAGTTTTCCATTTGAGGAAAAATTGCATCTTGGTCCATGTGGGACTAAAAGCACAAAGCATATCAAGGTTTACTCATATTGATTATTAAATTAACAAGTGATTAGGAGGTGGGGAGGCTTAATTAACCACTTAGGGAAATAAGAGGCTTGGATAAGATTTTGAAGCCTTCTTAGATGTCTTGGAGGGAAATGGGGTGATTTTGAATGGCCAGAAGAGGTGTTTGAGAAAATAATAGGGTTTATTGACCAAAACAAGGGTAAAATACGCTTAATTAGCTAATAATCGCTGATTTTTTGTTTGGAAGAGGATTATGACTTATGATGTGTCGTAAATTGGCATCCTAAATGTGAAAGAGGCTAGGTGATCAAATAAGCATTGTTAATTAACCAAGATAGAGAGAAATCTTAGTTAATTAGTGGAAATCATGAATTATAGTGGAAATGGTAAAAATGAGATTAATTAGTGTGCTTTTAGCAATAATATTACAAAAGCAGATTTTAGGTGTCTACAAGAGCTCGCACACATCATTTACGGAGCGCAACATTGAACATCATCAATCAATATCTATAGGTATAGCTAAACCTTGCATCCTCCAAGGTCAGTATATTTCTATTTTCTTGTTTATTTAATTCAAGTTGAAGGAGTAGAACTATTTCTGAACACTTAGTTCCTCATATGACCCCAGAAGGTGCTCTGTAGGCCATTTTCCAACCCCCTCTCCTCCCCACCTCCGTAAACCAACAAGTAACACTTGTCAACACAAGAATGACGCAAATTTTCTTACACCTTGTGTCCTTCCCCCATGGGACAAATGGGATAAGAAAAATTATCCCAAGCCTAACCCTTGTTTTGGTCCCCATGTGATCCAGTCTCAACCTCAGGGAGAAGGCAATCAAAACAAGTACCTAATCTTTAGCGGACAATTCTGAGAGCTTCATAAGAAGTTAGAAGGAAAAATAATACTCATTATAAGTATAAGATAATCCTATAAAATATGGGATCATAATAATTATCATAAGCATTTGGATATTTTTTAGTGGAGATCATTCTTCGCAGGAATAGTTAACAATCCTCATAAAAAAGGATAAGTTTCAGGGAGTTTTAGTAATAAATAAAGGATTATACCCATACCATTTATCTTATAATGTTTTTTTTAGTAAAAATAATATAAAATTTCACCCAAAAAGACCTCCTAGAGCTCTGGCTATCTCAATTTCAAGTTCACTTTCCCGGTGGGATAAGTTCTTATGTATTTCCTCTAAAAGTGCATGGAAAAATTTTATTTCCCAACTATTTGGGACAATAAATTGCTCCCATGTATAATTTTTTCTCTATTTGTTCATTTGGTCCCAATTTTTTTGCATTGTGTGTGCATCAACACTCTCTAGCTCTCCGTTCGTTTTCAGTTCTTAAAGTGCAAAATTGTGCATTTGGGAGCAAAGCGATTTTTCTGTCCCTCTCATCCCATTGGGAAATTCAAATAGTTAAATGTGCACATGCATAAAATTTTCTCTATTGATTCGTTCATCATGATTTTTTTTCGTTCTATGCATGTTGTCTTGTTTTATCATCCCCTGCAGTTTCTGGATCATATTTTTCCAACCGGGAACCTTTGTGTACTTACTAAAAAAGGCACGTATCCATGACAAGGCATACTAAAAAATAGAAAGTGGAAAAAATTAGAACCACATAATCAAAATTGAAGGATTGGAATGTGCTAGAAGTTTCAAAAGGTCATTTTTGAGAAAAATAGGTGATATGTCCCAAAGTTACATGTTTCAATCCTACCTGCTAAAAATAGAAAGTCTTCGTTTTGGGTGTAGAAAGTTATAGTTGGCTCCATTTTTCACCCATATTTACACTTTTTGACATATCCAAATGGTTGTAATATGATCTCATAACTCAAACAAGGAAATGAAACCTCCATGAGGGTCATGGAAGCAAAAATGTTTCCAAATAGTTATTCAGCCAACTCGAGGTATGTATGCATCATGGATAAGGAGGATATTGTGGTCATGAATCAAAAAAGTTCTTCATCACATGGATCTTCTTCATCACATATTTCAACTCCCTCTTCTTACTTCTCTCTATATCCCCCCTTTTTACTCTCCCTCTTCTAATTCTTTGTTGTGTGTAATCATGATAGTTTTTCCTATTCATTAAATTGAATTTATAAAGTTGAACTGTAAAATTCCCTTTGATTTATAAAAGGGAAATTAATTTCCTAGGTCCTGTTATCTAAATTCCATAGTCATAATGGTTCCTCCATTTTTGAATCCTGTTCGGAGTTGAATCTTCACCGAATGGAACAAGATTAGCCAAAAACACAAGGAAAGAAGACCGGGCTCATGGATGACTCCAAGTGTCAAACCGTCGCAACTTCAAAAGTAAAAGGAAGGTGTAAAGCCTTGGATCCCCATGGGGTTTCCACGTGGAGCCAAATATAAGGGCCCCATTCGGAAGGGATTTTTGACGTTATATGTAGCAAGGTCATTTACTTTACCAAAGGAATGAAATAGTGTACTTGCAGATGACTCCACGTGTCGGCTCAACACAATTCCAAAATAAGGGAGGAGTGAAATCTCAAACCCCACAGGACTTCCATGTGGAGTCAATAATAAGGGGCCCACCAAGAGAGGGTCCTCGTATTAATGTGCATTGAGTCTCATTACGAACTTGTAAAAATGAAAAAGGGTACTATGTTTCAACTCTACGTATTCCCAAAACCCTAAAGGGTAGTAGAAATCTTAAGGATGCATGGTATTCCCATGTGGATCTGGTAAGAAATGGACTCTAGTTTCGAAGCAGGACACAAAATGACAAGCCATGTATCATGTATAAGTGATTATGAGACTTATCTATAAGATTTAATTTCTCAAGATTTTTTATAAAAGGGTTGGAGGTGAAGGGTCATCTAGCTTGTCGTTTTAGTAGTGAATCAATGTGTAGTTCTGTGTGAAGATTGCCAACCTACGAAGACTCAAGTTATTCATCTGCAATCAAAGGTTCATTTTAGTATAGTGGAAAAAATACATACCGTTGGATTCGTGAGGCCAGGAACCAATGCACAAGGGATTTAGATATCTGATTATGTAATAAAGAGCCAAAGGGATGTTCCTCAAAAGGTGAGTCCCCTCTCAAAGGATTCGGTTTCAAGATATTAAATATGCATTATAATAGGCATGGCTCTCACCCTTTAGAAGTGGCAAACAATGGAAAAGTGTGAAAAATATTTCAGGAAATCTATTCCTATCACTTCACTCCATTTATCATGATTAATATCAGTTGGAAAAGAGTGTAGGGGGGCTTATTATATTCTCTTCTTCCTCCTATATATATTGTATGCAAAGAGATAAAAGATATCAACATATAGGTAGAGTTAGATATAGATTTGAGAGTCAGTTGATATTCTTCTCTGTCTCAAGTCCCTCTTTTATAAAAGATAGGGGTCTGAAGCTCTAGCATTCTTCCTAAGATTTTGTAATAACAATCTGACCTCTTTTCTAATGCAATATTGTGCACAATTGTTGGAGTAATATATATGTCATGGTGGTGCTTTTGTTCATCATTTTCATAGCCTTATTAACTCTGATCACCTTTATTTTCACGTAGAAACTATGCATCTCCTAATGTTGTTGTTATCTTTGAAGTTGTGCTTGAGTAGTTTGAGGTAGTGTTTTGTGTGAATATTTTCTGACATGTGGTGCAATTCGACCACCCTTTTCCATTGTTCATCATTTCCCTTTTATAGAAATTTGTGGTCTTGATTGATCTCTTGGAAGGCTAGTTTGGTGCATCTCCCCTTTTAAATTCATGTTTTATTTCGGTTTTCTAAATGTCATCTCACACTTTAGAGAAGAGCTAGCTTCTTTAAAATTTGGAGGTATCCTTAGGGCGCACGTCCCACTAACCTAAGGATTCCCAAAACTCTGATAGTCCTATCCACCAAGGATGGTCATCAACATTTTTCCTAGAACACTCAGTGGGACAACTCAGAGTGATATTTTATCATGGCATCAACTCAGTTTATTGTTGATGAAGTTTTAACTTCAATAAAGATAGTTACGGAGCACATCCAACGATTCCAAATGGTCTAGACAAATCATTATAAAGGATCATATACCTCCCTCTCATCCCTTTCCACTCATCTTTCTTTACACGTCTTCTATTTCCCTTCATCCTATGAATTCGTGCAATCACGACTTCATTACCACCAAGGAATCGTCCCTTTTTCCATCTCTAAACCACTCATTCCACCCTCCCCCTTTCTTCGAGTAGTTATACCTCTACACCAGAAAATAATGGTTCCAAATCCAAAAGAAGAGGAGCTTATTGTGAGAAGTGATATAGGATTAAGAGGTTTGTATCACAAGATGAGTAGAAGAGAGGCTACAAAAATTGCCTCTGTTTGTTTACCCCATAAATCAGCTTCCCTGGAAATATTTTTTTAATAGGATTCATACTGTAAGATGAAGACACATATGCTGGATAATTTACAGAATCAAAATCCATCATACCAAAGCATAAATATTTGACAAAGGAGGAAGAATATAATCTTGAGTACTTATAAGATTTGGGGGGATGGCTCGATGAAGAAGGGCCCATAGAAATAAAAATCTTCGCCACTTCATCAACCTCGCAACAAAGGCAACTTTCCACTCATAAAAAATCCCCTGGGACTAATCCCAGGACTCCAGATGAAATTATTATTGAGATATTTTTGCTTTCAATCAAACATCCCGAGTTCACCAATAAAGTTGCTAAAACCAGAGAGGGAAAGGATAGGGATGACACCCTTCAAAGAATCCTACAAGAAAGCCCCGCTCCAAAATATGCAATCCAGAATAACGGGTAGAAGCAAAGATTCAGACCGACTCCCACCAAAGAATGGTCCTCCTCAAGACCAAGGGAAGACTCAACACCAATCATGCTCATTGCAACACATAAGAATAATCTTCAAGACCCCAAGGGTCAGCTACAACACCTCCAACCAAGAGATAAACATCTAAAGGAGGTATTCATTCTGTTCATTCACACCATGGGTGGAAGAGTGAAAGGTAGTTTTTCACTCTTGTTACAAGCCATATCAATAGCTAAATTAATCGTATGGCCATGCTTCATAAGAAAAGTAAGCTATTTTTCCTTGCTCGTTTTAGTTTTTGTTTAACTTGTTTTCCTTGCACACTCTGCATGACTCACTTGAGCCATGTATGTTTTGTCTTTTGTATAGGCCCACACTTATATTACTATAAAAGAAGTCACTAGATCCTATGAAGACTCCGACTCGATGAAGAATTCATAGTTGGCTGAGCTGATTACAAGATTCACTTTGAGCAAAGGTAGAGCAACTAAAATCTGTCAGAAGATTCAGTTGGCTGTCTTTTCAATTTTCTAATCTCACAAAAATAGATTACATAAGTTTTGTCGTGAGAGTAAGAAGGCACAAAGATCGGTTAGCAACTATAAAGGCTCCGTAAAATATAAAATTTCTATGGGCTCAGATTCGTAGTGGCTTCAAAGCATAGTTCCAGACTAAATTGATAACGAGAGATTGTGGGTTCTTTCTGTTTAGCAGGCTAATGATCCTAGTGAGTTTCCAAAATATTATCTAAATTCCACAGCCAAAATGGTTCCAACATTTTTAAATTCTATTCAAAGTTGAATCTTTGCCGAGTGAAAGGAGCTTAGCCAAAAACATGAGGAAAGTAGAGTGGGCTTGCAGATGACTCCAAGTGTCGAACTGTCGTAACTTCAAAATTCAAAGGAAGGTGTAAAGCCTTGGAGCCCCATGGGGTTTTTACGTGGGTCCAACTATAAAGGGCCCCGCCCAAAATGGATTTTTGACATTATATGTCGTAAGGTCCTTTACTTTCCCAAAGGAATGAAGTGGTGTACTCACAGATGACTCAATGTGTCGGCTCAACACAATTCCAAAAGGAGGGAGGAGTAAAATCCCAAACCCCATGAGACTTCTACATGGAATCAATAATAAGGGGCCCACCTAGAGAGGATCCTCATATTAATGTGCAATGAGTCTCATTATGAACTCGTGAAAAAGAAAAAGTGTACTACGTGTCATCTCTGTGCATTCCCAAAACCCTAAAGGGTAAAAGAAATCTTAAGGATGTGAGGTATTCCCACATGGATCTGACAAGAAATGGACTCTAGTTTTGAAGCAGGCCACAAAAGATGACAAGCCATGTATCATGTATGAGTGATTATGAGACTTATTTGTAAGATTTAATTGCTCAGGAATTTTTTAAAAAGGTCAGAGGTGAAGGGTCATCTAGCTTGTCATTTCAGTAGAGAATTAATGCATAGTCCCATGTGAAGAATGCCAACCTGCGAAGACTCAAGTTATTCATCTGCAATCAAAGGTTCATTTCACTATAGTGACAAAATACATGCCATTTGCATCATGAGGGTAGGAACCAATGCACAAGGGATCGAGATATTTGATTATGTAATAAAGAGCCAAAGGGATGTTCCTTAAAAGGATAGTCCATATCAAATGAGTTGGTTGCAGAATAGTAAAGATGCATTAAATAGGCATGGCTATCACCCTTTAGAAGGGGCAGATAATGGGATAGTGTGAAATTTTTTTTAGGAAATTTGTTCCTATCACTTTACTCTATTTATCATAATTGATATCACTTGGAAAGGAGTGTAGGGGTCATCTTATCTTCTCTTCTTCCTCCTATATATATTGTATGCAAAGAGATAAAAGATAGTAGCATAGAGGTAGAGTTAGATATAAATTTGAGAGTCAGTTGATATTATTCTATCTCAAGTCCCTCTTTTGTTAAAGACAGGGGTCTGAAGCTCTAGCCTTCTTCCTAAGTTTTGTAACAACAATCTTGCCTCTTTTCTAATGTAATATTGTGCACAATTGTTGGAGTAATATATATGTCCTGTGGTGATTTTATTCATCATTTTCATAGCTTTATTGACTCCAATTACCTTTATTTTCACATAGAAATTGTGCATCTTCCAATGTTGTTGTTATCTTTGAAGTTGTTCTTAAGTAGTTTGAGGTAGTTTTCTACGTCAATCTTTTCTGACGTGTGGTGCATTTTGACCACCCTTTTTAGTCATTTACCATTTCCCTTTTTCAGGCAGTTGTGGTCTTGATTGATCTCTTGGAAGGATATTTTGGCACATAATCCCCTTTAAATTCATGTTCTGTTTCATTTTTCTAACCCTCATCTCACACTTCAAAGAAGATCCACCTTCTTTAAACACTAGAGATCTTCTTAGGGCGCACATCCCACTAACCTAAGGATTCCCATGACTCTGACGGTCCTATCTGCAAAGGATAATCATCAATAGGTCCTAGGAAGATGAAAAATCACAATTTGTAAAGAGGACATGAAGAATCATGTGGGGGTAGATGAAATGTCTTTTCACATTGCTATAAATTGAAATGGTTTCTCTATTTCAAGGGATCCTAATTTTTTTTCTTTATAGCAATAGTGGATTGTAATATGTTATTGAGCTTTGTATCACCAATGCACATGAAATAAAGCTACATTTCTTCTAATTTACTTTTCTTGTATTCCTCTACTTCTCTCTCTCTCTCTCTCTCATGTACTTTGTAAGCATGGTGATCCCAAAATATTTTTGTATCTTTGATGGATTTAATCTAAGAAATTTTTGTATGAGGTTTTTTCCATCTCACTAAATATATTCATTGTTTCTTTCCTCTATATTGAATGTTTAACTACTCTAGTTACTGGGTGTGAACTCTGCAATTGGCCTACTCACAGTGAATACCTTCCTTTCTCAATTTCTCTTCTTTCCCCATCATCATTGTTATTTCCTCCCTTATACCATGTACAAGCACTTTTCCAAATATTTAATGGAGTTTCCTCTGTGTGATCCCCGACCTATTTGGCTAACCTAAAACAATTAGTTTTGGATTAGATTAGTCACATTCAATAATGGGAGACACCATTCAATGCAAAGGGGTGTAGCCCAGTGAATGTTGGTGTAGACACCTAATTTTCGTAACTGACAAATTTTCTCACCAACAGTTTTTGGCGACTCTATAGGGAGAGATATTCCATGGTGCACCCAAATAAATCTCTGGAAAATAAAAAAAATCAAAAAATCAAAAAGTCAAGGATAAAAGATACTTGAATAATAAAAAGACTTTTTCCAATCCCCTTGAGAAAACCTAGTTGAAAGAAGATATACAAGATTGAACATGTTGAGAAGGAATCATTGATCCTACTTTTGAAGCCTTGTGAAAAATCTAAGAGTGAGTAAGAGATAACCCATATTTTTCTCTCAAGCTTCATCTCTCATCTGATTCATCGAGTAGGTACCCCTAGTAATCCTATTCAAACCCCTTGTGACACTCTTATCAAATCCCTTAATTCTCCCATCTTTCACCACCATTGAACATTGAAGCTCCAAGAGAAGAAGAAGAATCAGAAGAAGAATTTGGAAGGAATATAATCTGAATTAGAAGAAACAATGGAAGATGAAGAAAGAAAATACCCCAACCCATTATTCCATGGGACAGGAATACATGGTCCATTGAATTTGACTTACACCACTTCATGATTTACCGACAAGGATTAAGAAATAATTTTCTAAAATTCAAAGGTGACGGTAAACAACTTCTCGATGATCACATCTGCAACCTTTATCACATCATGTGGAATTCTTGGAGTCGAACACAAAGATGTTGCTATGTGGTTGTTCGTGGAAACATTTAATAAAAGGAAGGCGACATAATGGTTTTATCTACTTGCCCTCTGCTCCATCACCCATGTGGGGAAGATATTCAATCCAATTTTGAAGAAAGGTTCAAATCTATCTAAAATATGTCAAGCCCTCCTTACTCTAACTGGCAATCAAATGAAGAAAGAGCCTAACAATACTACGAGAGGCTTCATGGATCTCATTATAACAGGTTGGCTCAACAAAATTCCTCTTCACTGTTCTTCCCACTTAGATGAACCTGTGAAAAGGTACTTTATGAATGCTCAATTTATAGAGGTAGGATTCTTTCTACAAGATGTTTTAACCAATTTCATTTGGACCAAGCTCAAAGAAATTGATCTATTGAGGTATAATATGACCTCATCCTTTCCATGTAATATCAAGAATCCTTCAATGGTGTAAGATACCTAAAGTCCCCAAGATAGGAGAACCGATCCAACATTGCAGAAGTTGGAAAATGAGTTGATAATGCTGAGAAAGGATATTCCTCAATGAACATATCTTTCAAACCAAAGCAGAAACTAGATTGCAGGAGCACCCCGAAGGATTTCCTTAGAGGCTCCATGGGTCAATGTGATGTATGAGAACTACGAAGAGGAAGAAGAATAAAATTTTCAATCTGAATATGAAGGAGGAAGGTGAATGTGCTTAGATCAATTTTTGTGAATGCACACTTGATGATGAGGAATCCACCGATAGTTACTCATATGCAGTGTTCACCTGATCTCAAAAGGAGAAAAAGGGATCTTCTTCCACTACCCAAGCTAAGAAATCAAATCCTCAAATGGAGACTCTAAAAAAAATAACAACAAAAGGAGGTCACCAAAGTCTACTTCAACAAGGTCAGTTGAGAAAAAGCATGAGACCACTCCAACCAAGAATCATTCAACCTCTTCAAGTAAGTCTCCTTCAGTTCTCTTGAAAAATTAGTTTCTACAAATCCTAAAAACATCCATGTCAACACTGCCATAATCCATGATGTTCCCACCACCTCTTCATCCTTTTATTTCATTGACCATTGCAAAAGAACAAAAGTCTAAATTTTGAATTTGACTGGATACTTGAGAACTCATCCCAAGCAACTTGAGAGACTCATTCAACATATCAAAGGAAGTATCCCTTCTTCTAAAGATGCCACCACTAAAGAACTACCTCGTGCATCTCAATCCACTCCATCCATGAACTATCTTTCCTCCACACCCTCCACCTCTAGGAAGGTAGAACCTTTCTACATAGCCTTGTTGGTTAATGGGTACAAGCTAAACAATTGCATCATTGACTCTTGTGCCTCAGGAAATTTCATGCCTAAAAAAGTTGATAAATCTCTCAGTCTCTCCCTTTCCCCTACCTCTGGTCAATGTCCTCTCCATGGAAATGAAATGAGTGCCTATCATTGGACAAATCAAAGATGCTAAGGTAGCATTGGTGGATTTTCCTGACAAGAAAATCACAATGATAATCCTTGTAGCAGATATGCCCACCTCATACAACATGTTGTTGGGCTGGATATTCTATCGAGATGTTGGAGGAGATATGCAACTAGATTGGTCGCATAGGCCACCATCCTAGTCGGTAGTAAAACAAAGAAGCTACTTCTCATAAGAAAAATGAAGTATATTGTTCAATGGCCAAATGACCCAACGATAGACATCCCGTGCCAAAATTCCAAATCTAGAAACTTCTTCATGACCTTTGAGGAGGATCTTGAGCTTCCCTTATTGGTGGAGGAATGTCCAAGCATCACAGGAGTCGGTGAAAGAGCATACATGATGAGTTGATGAAATCTATGAGTTTGAAAAGGTGTGCTTCTCATGGGATGATGAGTATAAATGATGTTTTTCCATTTGCTGAATGTTGATGATGGTGAGGAAGACCTTGAATTACGAACAAAAAATCTTGAAGTGTTAATGAATTGATAGATCAATAATAATGAATGATGCTTAACACTTTCTTAACATGTAACTTTAATATTTTCGATCATGTTCCCGAGGATCAATATGAGTTCCTATGTGATGAGTATGATGGTGAATTTGAAAGTTTATCTTTCTCAGTGGAGGAGGATGACAAGAAAATCAAGGATTGCAACATAATTTCACCTCTTGAACTTGAACATACCCAAGAAGATGATGGTTTCATTTCGGAAATGGATTTCTTAGTCCTTGACGATCAAGATTGGGAAGATGATATGATGACAAAATTTCAACCCCAATGTTGTGCTCATGTTCCCTTTTCATGAGGATGGAAACATTCTTAACTAAAAATGGTGGAAATGGATTGATGCCTCATCTTAAATGGCTGGTTTTGTCTCAAAATGGAAACATTCTCATGCTTCAACCTTTCATTTCCTTCACTCTTCTCAAGAGATAGATGCTCTCAACATAAAAATGGAGGACAAAGCTCAAAATGGAAAAGCTAAAGAAGATGACAATTTCCATGTTGTGCACCCAATCTTGAGATTCATTCTCTTTCCAAAAGGATGATGCAATGCATGTGACACATTGTATATGGTAAGCATATGGAAAAAGATTTGGAGCAATGGGAAAGATGACTTCTAAGAATAATTGAAAAATAAAGAAAATCAAGAAGTAGAGGATGAGGCCAAAATTTCTAAGACATCTATTGCCAAGAATAAACCCATGAAAGTGGTGGTCATGAAGTCAAATATACAACAAAAGAATAAATGTTTGAGTATGAAAATGATACGTCAAGCATAATCAAGAACCATCTTCATAATAGTGGATGGAAATTCAGCAATTGGAATGAACATGAGAACGAAATGGTAAGTGTAGCAAGTTGGGAGGCCAAAAAGTGGACATGAAAACCCAAAATTCATGTACCACGATTACAGGTTGTTTTCTATAGGTTTGGGAATTTATAAACCTAAAAAAATGATTGTGGTTTATAGACTGTGATCACAGTCCTCTGAGACAAATAATAGACCCACGACACCACATTTTCCCCCATTTTCCCCTGCAAAATGTGATTTCTCCTCCACTGTTGGCACTCACACTTTGAATACCCCCTATAAATTGCTCTTTAGACTTCTGGATTGTGAAACTTTCAATGATGCCACCAAGACAAATAGGTAAGCCCTTGATTTTGATCAAATTTCTTTCATTTTAGGTTTTTTGGTGATTTTCATGGGTTTTCCATTTTTTTATGTATACAATTTCTTTTCTTTTTCAGTTGTTTGGAAATCTCGTAATCCTCCAAACCGTCCAAATATTCCTTAAAACCCTCCAAAAATTCCTCAAAACCATCCTCTAAACTTAGATCCACCTCTTGTGGCTCCTTCTGTCCCCATGGAACTAGCAAGAACACAAGGTGATATCGTTGGAACAATACGTCAAAATAAAATTTCCATTGATAACCTTATTTAGACAATTAGACAAAATCATGCCACAAATCCCTCCTACATGACTTTATCCAACACATCGCAAACATTGATTGGTGAATTCAACTCCAAAACTAACCAAATATATAAATGGAATAAATTTATAGCTGATTGTTGGTGGTGGTATGTAGATAAATTATCCCATATGGCCATAAAAGAATAAAAAATTGTAAAAGACCGCATTTGTTCATTATTTACTGACCCGAGAACTAATGCTCCCCCCCCCCACCCCCCGTGACTACTTACAAACAATTCCTAATCCATTGGTGGCACAACAAAAAAATCAAGAACAATTTTTGGGACCGATGGTGGATGGTTTTTTATTATCCACTATGCAACAACATTGAGGTTCCTCTTTATTTTTTGAAGAAATTATATTGTGAGTTCATGCTTAATGAGGTCCCAAATTATTTTGACTTTTTTGAGTTTTATGGGGGATGAGGTGGCTTTGCACAGATAAGACCAGGTGCATGCGTTGGTCAACCTAGGATCCCCCATGCCCCAAAACACCCACTACCTTCAGTTATCCCTCCTACAGTGAAGGAGGTTGTGGAGATTGACACATTGCATGCATTGAGGAAGCTCACTGACAATCTGACCTTGAATAGTGTCTAGATTACATTTGGTGATGTTGGTGGAGGCTCCAGTTCTAGTGGACCACACCACTACGGATCATGTGGTGCCATATGCACTGCAAGCGAGACATCATTTGTTGTATTACATGATTTCTTTCGTCTAGATGAGATGATGGCGGATGTTTTTGGAACTGGTGAAAATGATCTTGGTCTTTCACAGGTATTTGTCAAATAAATATAATATATATATATATATATATAATAATTTTATTTCATTTGAGATTTTAATATATATGTATTTGATTACATCATGTACATACATGTAAAAAATAATATTTTTTTATTTTAAACAAGAGCTGGTGAAGGACACATCTGGCGTCGACATGCTAGCTACTGTAGTTGGGCGTGTTACAGGTGTAAGTTTCAAGTTACTTACATTTCAAATTTTCATTTGATTGCACTTTTATTATTAAATACACATTTTTAATATTTATGTATAGTGTTTCATGTGTACATGTACATATTGATATATTTTTCTTTTATATATAGGAGCCTGGTGGGTCATCATCTACTCTGGGAACTGAGGCTACTGGCACGCCTCACGTGAATTTTACGCAAGTTAGTTTCTCTTTACACGTTGTTTCTAATTGTGGAATTTTCTAATTGTGGAATTCTCTAGTAGTTTGCAATCCCATAACTCTAGCCAATACAATTTGATCATAACATTAAGCTCTTATGATGCAAGGGTTAAGTAAACACTCTCCTAGATATACAAACTCTCCTTTTATCATGATCATGGACACTTACCTCTATGCTAGAAATGTTTCTAGAGCACTCCATCTCTAATGCTTTCTCCATCATCCCTTTAGTATCTGAGGATCTCTTTTAGCTTCTTAGGATGTATGCATAACTGACCTTGCCAACATTATTAGTTCTATGCATTATTTATTAACCCTCTTCTCTCTAAACAACAAAGAGATGACAATATGGGATAAGTTACCTACACTTATAAATATATCATGGGTCCCTTGGTTCATGTTTATCACCAATACTCCCTATGTAATTCTATACACCCAATCTCATATTATATCTGTTATTCATCAAGTTTCTCTATATTTTCATTCTCATGTACAATGGATATAGCTTGGTTACCTTCTTAGAACCAAGTTCTACATACCAAATAAATTCCACATATTTAATGAATTACTTCTTGAATATTAATGCAGGGGCTATGTTTGAACTTTTGTTTTAATTATTTTTCTTTAAAGGTTTACATTCATATGGTTATTTCACAATATCAAAGAGCTTACCAAATTCTCAAACTGAAAAACCTTACCTACCCCTTCCAAGTTAGGATATCACATTTGAGGTTAAATAACCCATTTGTATCCCATGATTGAATATTCACTTCACAGTTGTAATTAATTTAATTACTTTTAAGTTAAGTTTCCTCACACCTCCACCTCATCGTGACACCTCACCCTAGACCAATTCTAGGGGAATTCTAAACTCACAAATTGATTAAAATTCTGATTACTCTAGCATCCATAGAAGTCAAAAAACTTGTGTTGAGTCACTAAATCACCTAACTAACTGAAGACATTCTTCCTAAACCTAAGAGATGCTTATGGGGTCTAAGAAATTCCTACGTCCCCGGGTTATCTCATGTGAACCGATCTACTTCCCTAAGTATTGAAATGCAAGTACAAGGAACTCTTAAAAACAACCAAATGAATCAAAACCTGATAGGAATGAGCTATCAATGTCCCAAGAACTGGTAAATAAGAGAAATTTCCCCTAATGGATACCATTTTATCCTCAGTCAAGTGTTAGTCACCTAAACCACCATTGGTTCCTTTATATATAATTTTAGAAACCTTTATCTAAATTGGTCATTCAGTTATTGGAGCCTTATTACATTCAAGCACAAATCTTCAATCCCTCCTTCATCAAGATGACGAATACACACAACCACATTGCAAGAAAAGCAATCAGTTCTCCTTCTAGAGCATTGCAATACTCACGGGATTCACACAGGTTGTACAACCATAGCACTGAACTAGAAGACCGCCTCACTAATAAATCACAAACCTTCATCTAGCCACAAGATAAAACTCATACAAGCAAGTAAGTATCAAATTTTACATCATTTGAATCTTCCTTTAATTTACATATATCTTTTACTTCCAAATACCCAATCTGAGTGCAGGCCTTCAAAAAATTATTCTCTGATACTGCCTCCTTATGCTGCTTGCACCAGATCCTGTAACCCAACCAGTATAAGAGAAATTTCCCATCCTTATAGTGACGCCCAAGTCCCTTAGGTGATTCCTTGAGGATTGGGCTTGGACCCATGAGGTTAGGGGATCAAATCCCAGTGGCCTCATCACTCTTGGCTATTTGCAATTTATAAGGGAAGCCCAAATACGCATTTTTATTGGAGGTAGGTATTTAAAAAGGTAGCCCCTATTGACGTTGGTTTACCATACCGCTTCAATTTAGTCCACCATAGCCATGGGAAGTCCATCATTGGTTGTATAAGGATCGTATGGATATGTTTGGATATGGTATTTTTATGTGCCTTGAATAAGCTTCCCAGGTTACCCAACCAAATAGAATGCGTCAAAATGTAATCATCCCTAGTTTTGGACCAGACCTTTCGACCCAGTAATTGTGGTCACCTGAAAAAATTAACCTCGGTTCTAATTAGATTTCCACTTGTCGTTCCCGATTTTGGAAAATCGCATTGAAAACCAACAAATAACTTCCTTTATGCCAGAAACCTACGTATCATTACAGTTGAAATAGGTCCATTTATTGACTAGTTGACTTATTCACTTTTCGTTGACCAAACAGTTTGATAGCCATAACTAGAAGCTCCACGACTGTCTTTGATCTAGCGTATCTAGGCAGTCCAAAGCTCTCAGATGTTATTCTAATACTGAAACCATTTTGATATGCTTTGCATGAGGTAACTTTCCCAGAAAATGGAGTTCCTGATCACAATCACCTTGAGATCCAATGTTGACCCAATACATGCATTAATAACTTCCTTAATATCAACTGATCAGGTGTGATCACTCCTTAACCATTTTACCTTCTATCTATTTCTTCCTAGAAACAAGTCATCCTACTTATTGGTGACATACAAGGACTGTTTCCTAGCTATAAATTCCACTTATGAGGTTCTTAGCAAACATACCTCTCTTCACAATGGAGTCCTTCATATGCAGTCACAAGACCTCCTCCACCTATTTAAGGTGTTCAATACATCAAATTTAAACCTTTAGAATCCCTGATGAATACTCAAGCAATGAACTTCAATTATGTATTATTGTAATTTTGCCCCTAGGTATCTCAAGGTTCTTAAATTCCCAATTCAAGGTCTTTAATGGAATTAGAAGGTTTCCAGGGCATACCAGCTTTTCAACAGACCTTTCTCATCACGATTCAAGTGTCCATGGTCCTTCATGTGTTATTCTATAGCTAAATTTTCTAGCTCAACTTTCTAATAACCATTTTTGTGACTTAATACTATCCTGTACAGTCATATTTCATTCAAATGATGGCATTTAATTTATTCCTACACCCATAAGATCATTCAAACATCTCATTCATACCTAGATATCACCTTCATACCTAGTCTAAGATTACGATTTATCAAATTATAGTGAGAATCCTGACTTTTTCCTTTATTTTTGTACATTGTACTTTTATCAGGTTGCTTGAAATAATTGTTATCTAGATAATTTTCACTACATTGTATCAATCACCACGAAATCTTGGGGTCTTCTAATTCATGCACAAATAAAGATAATTTGAAATTTCTAGCAAGATTCATCCCTAGAATCAAAAGTGACACAAATCCCTAGATAGAGCCCGAGATCCTACAATTTTCTCTCAAAACCAAATTATGCAATTTCAATACACATAAAAATTATGAATGTGATATACATCATCTATAGGACCTTTCCATATTAACATTCAAGAGATATTATGCAAATAAATAGGACTAATTATCCTTCTCTACTTTATCATAAGGTGTTTAGACTATTGGTTTGGTCATACACTTGCAATCTTACATAACTCTCTATTTTAGGCCTTATTGCTACTAGTCCTCTTCTCATGCTAATACTCATTGCTACAATTTTCAATTAATGTTGATCTACATGTTTTTTGTACAACTTATGACTTCCAGAGAGAATCCTCCCTATATGCAGACTGTGGAGGCTATTGTAGATGTTGTTGCGTCTGTAAATCCACTAACTCAGGTAAAAATTTTCAAATTTGTTAAATTTTGGAAGAATGTTTTCTTACTACTTATCTACAATATCAAATTGTACATGAAATATTTAATTTGAAATATTTATTTGTATGTAGCATACCCCTCGTGAGTCTACCATTGACCCTGCAGTGTGTCAATGACAAATTGATAGGGATTATGAGATTGCGGTAAGATTTCACATGCATTAAAAATTCTAAGTTTCTAAATTCTGAATGTATTTTAAAAATTTGGGTGTTAAAAAATTGATTTTTATGAATGTGCAGGCTAGGTTGCAGACCAGCTTAGAAACTCCTAGGACCACACAGATGAAATCTGCAGTGGCATCTCCCTCTACTACATCCACAGGTCGTGGACATGCTTCTTCTAGTAGGATGAAGAGAGGGAATATGTTTCATGATTATATTCATAGGACCCATGTATGTGTGTGTGTGTGTATGTAGTACCAAACTGTGTGCCATATATATAGGACCACATGTCGCATAAGTATATACATAGACTCATGAAGAATCTGAAATAGCACTAAATGAAACCAAAGTAGAAAGAGTAGCTATTACTATAGGACAAGTAAGCTTGTCCTGACCATACAAACACACAATAATCCCATGTATTTTGTTAAGATTTATGCGACCACCGATGACAAATGGAACCTATATGTCCTCTGATTATATCTTCTAGATTTTCCATGCTACAATCCATCCCTCTCCTCTAAAAGGAGACTTGAGAAAATAACCAAAGATAGTGGGTTAAGCATAAATTATTCATATATTTTCAGAGACATGTCTGCCACCAGGAGCCCAGGTATCATATATGCCACCAAAATACAAATCATATATATTCTATATTTGATATATGTTATATTATATATATATATATATATATATATATATATATATATATATATATATATCATAGTCCTATTTCATGATTCTTCATATCTATGAATATTTATGCGACTGCATGTGGTCCTATATGTATGGCACACTTAGTTTGATACATTATTCTTATATTTTCAGAAACACGTGGCACTTTAGTTTTATACATTATATGTTTGGTTTTCATAACAATATTACATGTTTTATTATCTTTGCACATGATGTATTGATTTGATTTGATGGCCTTGATTATGTGATCATTATCCATATGATATATGATGTTATGTTATATAATGGTTTTGAAGGTTCTTGGGTGCAAGATCATTTTTTGTTCAAGAGATTCAAGTGTGGAGTTATATCAATTTTCTTATTTTAAGCATGTGGTTAACACACTCCAAAGTGGGAAAAAATGTACACAATTAAAAATGGTCTTGAGGGATTTATTACAAGTCATTTTATATGTTTTTAGTGTACTTACAATTTATTTGTTAAGTATTAGTCCAAATTAAGTGTTATTGATGTGTGTAACAATAAAGTTCCTAATTTGAATTCACTTGTTTAAAAAAAATACATAAACATTGTAGTTTAGTTGGCACAAGATATGCAAAAAATATTCTTAACACTCTATTGTGTATTTACATGCTTTAAAAAGAGATCAAACAATCATTAGAGTATTTACATGGTAGTGTTTACCTTGTTGTAATCTCATTGATGCAAGCCGAGTAGTGAGAAGTCATGCCCCTAAGACATCGTGGGAGAAAAATACCACCACCAATGCATCTGGATAGGGGGTATATGCCTTCAGGTGCTATGGCAGGCTCCAATGGAGGCCCGATTTGGAGTCTGACCACCCGATCTGGAGCAAAAAACCCCTTCCCTATTCATCCCAATTCACATGTTTTCAATGGAAAATTCTGACGATCACAACTTGGTGCTCAATCATCCAAACCAAGAACCATCTAATCCAAAAATTGAGCGAAGGATGCCTTTAATCGCACTCAAGAATTTAGGGTTGTGGCATTCCTTGAGCCTTCGTGGCATAATTTTTCGCAAACTACCTTTTCTAGGCATTTCTAGGAAATGAATGGAGCCGAGTAGTGAGAATTCATGCCTCAGGACGTCGTGGTACCAAACCAATGGCTAGGTAAACCTAGAGGAGGTGTCATTTTGGTGTGGGACAATGTTGTTTCTTTTGGGCTACTTCATTCGGGTGTACTCCCTTAAGAGCCTTGAGACCAAAAAATTATACTTCTATGGGTGATTACTTGGTCTCCGTGGCACCTAGAGATGTCTCGTTGGATCTAACACCCAGTGTAGGACCCTCTACAATGTCTCAGTTTTTTGGGCTATCTCCAATTGGTGCCCTTGCTACCCCATTGTTTGCAAATGCACCAAATAGTGTAGTTTGAGTCAGTGTAAGGTTATCAAATGCTATATTTTACAAACGATAGGTCGTTGTGGCACCAAATGTGACTGTGCCAACACATCTAGGTGGCTTTAGGTAAATGCACCAAAGGAGACATCATTTAGATGTAGGATTGTCTTGCTTCTAGGCTACTTTGTTTGGTCATAGTCCCTTAAGAGCCCTGAGACCAAAAAATCCGTATAACTTTGACGGGTGATTACTCGGTCTCCATGTACCTAGAGAACATATCTTGTCAGATCCTACACCTCTATAAGGGACCCTCTATAATATCCTTGTCTCAGTTTTTTCCATCTCCAATCAGTGCTCTCGCATTGCCCTATTGTTTGTGAAACATGCCAAATAGTGTAGTTTGAGTTAGGGTAAGGCTGTCGACTGCTATATTTTGCAAACAATGGGTCATGGCACCAAACAAACAATGCCAAACACATGTTTAGGTGTTTAAGTAAATTCTATAGAAGGCATCATTTTGGTGTGGGAAAATGTCGTTGCTTCTGGGCTACTTTGTTCGGGCGTAGTCCCTTAAGAGCCCTGAGACCAAAAAACCGTATAACTTCGACGGGTGATTACTCGGTCTCCGTGGCACCTAGAGATGTCTTGTTAGATCCTACACCTCAATATAGGGACCCTATATAATATCCTATCTATTTTTTTCCATATCTCCAATTGGTGCTCTTGTTGCCCTATTGTTTGCAAATGCGCCAAATAGTGTAGTTTGAGCCAGTGTAAGGCTGTCAAATGCTATATTTTACAAACGGTGGGTCATGGCACCAAAAAAACTATGCCAACATTTCTAGGTGGCTAGATAAATGCTAGGGGGAGGCATCATTTTGGTGCGGGAAAATTTCATTGCTTCCTAGCTACTTTGTTCGGGCGTAGTCCCTTAAGAGCCCTGAGACCAAAAAACCGTATAACTTCGACGAGTGATTACTCAGTCTCCATGCCACCTAGAGATGTCTCATTAGATCCTAAACCTCCGCATAGGGACCCTCTACAATATCCTATCTCAGTTTTTTCCATCTCCAATCGGTGCTCTCGCTGCCCTATTGTTTGCAAACACGCTAAATAGTGTAGTTTGAGTCAGTGTAAGGCTGTCAAACACTATATTTTGCAAATGCTAGTGTCATGGAACTGAACCAACCATACACCAACACATCTGGGTGTTTAGTTAAACACCAGAGGAGGCATCATTTTGGATTCAATAACAATGTCATTGCTTCTGGGCTACTTCATTCCGGGTGCAGTCCCTTAAGAGCCCTAAGACCAAAGAACTGTAGAACTTTGATGGGTGATTACTCGGTCTCCATGGCACCTAGAGATGTCTCATCAGATCCTAAACCTCCATGTAGGGACCCTATACAATAGACTATCTCAGTTTTTTCCATCTCCAATCGGTGCTCTCGCTTCCCTATTGTTTGCAAACGTGCCAAATAGTGTAGTTTGAGCCAGTGTAAGGTTGTCAAATGACATATTTTGCAAATGATGGGGCATGTGGCACAAAATGGACCATGCCAAAACAGTCTATTTTGCTAGGTAAATTACTATAGGGGAGGCATTTCATTTTGGTGCGGGAAAATGTCGTTGCTTCCAGACTACTTCATTCGGACGTAGTCCCTTAAGATCCCGAAGACCAAAAAACTATATAACTTCGACGGGTGATTACTCGGTCTCCATGGCACCTAGAGATGTCTTGTTAGATCCTAAACCTCTACATAGGGACCCTCTACAATATCTATCTCATATTTTTTCATCTCCAATCGGTGCTCTCACTGCCCCTATTGTTTGCAAATGGTGCTAAATAGTGTAGTTTGAGTCAGTGTAAGGATGTCAAATGCTATATTTTGCAAATGGAAGCTCATGGCACCAAACAAACCATGCCAAAACATCTGGGTGGCTAGGTAAATTCTTGGGGAGGTATTTTTTCAGTGCGGGACAATTTCGTTTCTTTCGAGCTACTTTGTTCGGGCGTAGTCCCTTAAGAGCCCTGAGACCAAAAAAACATAGTATAACTTCGACAGGTGATTACTCGGTCTCTGTGGCACCTAGAGATGTCTCATCAGATCCTAAACCTCCATGTAGGGATCCTCTACAATATCCTATCTCAGTTTTTTTCTGTCTCTAATTGGTGCTCTCACTGCCCTATTGTTTGCAAACATGCCAAATAGTGTAGTTTGAGTCAATGTAAGGTTGTCAAACTATATTTTTGCAAATAGTGGGTCATGGCACCAAACGGACCATGCCAACACATCTGGGTGGCAGGTAAACACTAGGGGAGGTGTTATTTTGGTGTGGGACAATGTCATTGCTTCTGAGCTACTTCATTCAGTCGCGGTCCCTTAAGAGCTCTGAGACCAAAAAAATCGTATAACTTTGACGGGTGATTACTCGGTCTCTTTGGAACCTAGAGAGATCTCGTTAGATCCTAAACCTCTGTATAAGGACCCTCTATAATATCATATCTTAATTTTTTACATCTCCAATCAGTGCTCTGGTTGCCCTATTGTTTGCAAATGCACTAAATAGTGCAGTTTGAGTCAGTGTAAGGATGTCAAACGCTATATTTTTCAAACAGGGTCATGGGACAAAACCAAATGTGCCAACCACAATGTCTGGGTGTTTAGGTAAACACTAGGAGGCATTGTTTTAGTGTGGGACAATGTCATTGCTTCCGGGCTACTTCGTTCGGGCGTAGTCCCTTAAGAGCCCTGAGACCAAAAAAACTATATAACTTTGACGGGTGATTACTCAGTCTCTATGGCACCTAGAGACATCTCGTCAAATCCTACACCTCTATGTAGGGACCCTCTACAATATCCTATCTCAGTTTTTTTTTCCATCTCCAATCGGTGCTATCACTGCCCAATTATTTGTAAACATGCCAAATAGTGCAGTTTGAGTTAGTGTAAGGTTGTCAAACACTATATTTTGCAAATGGAAGACGTTGCCAACGTGTCCAAGTGTGAAATGCTAGAGGAGACGTTGTTTTTTAGTGTGGGACAATGTGTTACTTCCGGCTACTTCGTTCGGGTGTAGTCCCTTAAGAGCCCTGAAACCAAAACACAATATAACTTCAGCGGGTGATTATCAGGTCTCTGTGGCACCTAGACACATCTTATTAGGTCCTACACCTCCATAGGGACCCTCTACAATATGCTATCTCATTTTTTCTTGTCTCTAATCGTGTTCTCGTTGCCTATTGTTTGCAAACACACTAAATAGTGCAGTTTGAGTCAAAGTAAGGCTGTCAAACGCTATATTTTGCTTCTCTTAGCTTCGAGAATATAAAATTCTCTACTAACAGTGCCAACCACGTGAAGGTGGAATCTTTTTATGGCACCACTAACCTGCATAAAAGTGTTAGTCAAAGAAATTTAAGTTGAATCAAAACCATACTAGATATATACAAAATACACAAATTTAATAAAATATATGAACTTGAATCTAGTTGACAAATTTAAACAATTCAAATAAATTATATATACCAGATAAGCATGTAAATTCATTCCAATGAACCATCAGGACGTGAAAGTGGAAGCTTTTCTGGCACCACTAACTTGCATAAAAGTGTTAGTCAAAGAAATTTAAGTTGAATCAAAACCATACTAGATATATACAAAATACACAAATTTAATAAAATATATGAACTTGAATGATCTAGTTGACAAAATTTAAACACTTCAAAGAAATAAATTATATATACCAGACGAGCATGTAAATTCATTCCAATGAACCATTAGGACATGAAAGGTGGAAGCTTTTCTGGCACCAATAACCTGCATAAAAGTGTTAGTCAAAGAAATTTAAGTTGAATCAAAACCATACTAGATATATACAAAATACACAAATTTAATAAAATATATGAACTTGAATCTAGTTGAAAAATTTAAACACTTCAAAGAAATTATATATACCAGACGAGCATGTAAATTCATTCCAATGAACCATCAAGATCAGATCTACTCTGAATAGCAAAAAGGATTGTTTCATGATCTAACTCTCGAACCTTCCAAAGAATATTGTTATTAGGCCTTCTTTGATATCTATACAGCTAAATATTTTTCGCTAGAACTAGATGTGAATATAAGAGTATTTTCCTGTGTGTCTCAAAGTCTTCAAACACCCAAACAGAGGAATTTTTTAATGGATATCGTCAAAGCCAAGTTCCAGTAACTACCACTGACCCTGTAGGGTACTCAATATATTCACCATCTATAACAGGAGAATTCAACTTATTTCTTTCCTTGATGCAACGACATAAGAAATAGTTTGTTCCTTCTTCATTGTCTTCTATCGCAATAACTGCAAACACATGTCCTACAAAAAAAAAAGGTTTCAACTCAAATTTAAATTACATATTAATTTCAATGGACATAACTCAATACAAAAATTGTAAATAACCATTTACCTTGTCGCACCAAAATTAAAATGGCGTCAAAGTCCTTGGATGTTGCAACTTCATCTGGAGAAACAAGTCATAATGCCTATGGAGGTTGATAACTGGGAAGTGGAGTTAGAGGCCTAAAAATCCATCCATCCACCCATTCTTGTGAATCACACTCAACAATGAAAAATTCAATACAAGATGCACAAAAACACGCCAAATTTCTTGTCCATGTGGCCCACGAAGAAGTAGCATTTGAGCTACAAAATGAGTGCAGATCACTAGACCTATGAGTGTCATACAATCCTTGTAGTTAGCAATTTGTTGTTCCTCTATCAACCAAAAATATCTACAAACTATGGAATTTTCTTGAGAACCTCGGGCCATGTTGTCAATACACCATTCCACTATGCCCTTTGCATCTTTCAATTTAGCACCATCTTTTTACTTCAACTCTTCTCTTGCAAGATCTCTTTTCACACATGCCCCTGCACCGTCATGCTCTCCTTTTCCATGTCTAGCCTTAGTGAAACTCCAAATATGTTGCACACCCATCTTGATGTGCATCATGTTCATCCAATAAAACATTTGTGCATTCTTAAACTGAGACATGTAATTATCTGACCATATATAATGTTGATTGAAGTGGATGTCCCTATCAGACAAGTTTCCATAAAATAACTAGAAACACCCTTGCAAAAATTCAATAGAATGAGTATGATCATCACTGATATAAAAGTGGTACTCTCTTAAAAAAATTCATCATTCTTTGTATTTTAGGAGAATGTATAAATGCTATATGCACAAAAATGGCAACATGTACTGAGTTGTAATATTGTGATTGAACCTCCATTTGTGGTTGCAACATGTAATTCTCTACAAAATTGACCACTAAAACAATAGTACCAATAGGAAATGTGTCCTTACATATCTTGAACTGTTCATCCAACCATCGAGCTCTATGTGTATGCCTAGCATACTCATAAACAATTTCATCCTTAAATTTTCTCATAAATTGAAAAATAGGCATATGTTCTGTAACTAGCTCACACCATTTAGACTCCTTTCCATCTTTCAATTAGTATGGTACTAATTTATATTTATCAAACTCAACTAAATTATGTCCTATTGCACCTCCAATTTTCTCATGGATACAACTTTCCAATTTAGGTAATCCGCCGCACGTACCACAACTTCCATCTAAACAATCCTGACTATAAAAAAATTGTCCAAATTCTCTTTCACAAAATATCGAAGGAATGAAATCAGTGGAACTTGAACACCACATTCCAGTAACATAGTTTCAGAATGAAAATCGGAACAAATACATAAAAATTTAGTATAATGCATCACAAATTCAACATGTTGCCTACAACAACAAGTGGTGCGAGCGTGGTTGATTTTCACATAGAATGGTTTCAACATTTCAAAAAAATGTTGACTAATTTTAATTTCTGGATGCTCATGTTCAAACTTACGAAAAAATTGAGTTTGAGTCATATCTAATAAATGCTTTGGATGTGGTTCACGATTAGTAGAACCAACTCTCTGTTTTACAACATCTCTTGTATTAGGTGAAACTCTAGTGTTATCATGCCAAAATTGAATAACAACTTATCTATTTATATCATCATATATATATCTTTGTCTTTATGTGTGCTCTAGCAGAAAATGCCCAAAAATTAGTGTTATTGAGTGATTGAAGGATATTACACCTTTCAATTGCTTTCATTAGTGTTTTTTGATTAAATTTCAACATTCATCTTTTTTGCCTAATCAAACGTTGTTTTTTGTTGATTCACTTACAACACTAGTAACAAGTACACAACACACAACATTACTATTCCTTGTGCGTCTCTTGACACCAACAATGTGATATGCATCATGAAGGTTTTCAACAATTGTAGAGGTTTGACCACATATATTAGATGTTGTCAATCCTAAGGTGTTTAATGTAGGTCTCATTTTATTCAATTTCATCAAACTAACCAACAACTGACATCTTTGGGAATCATTTAAAATTTAAAAATGATTATCCCAAATTTCAGTGGATTTTCTTCTATTTTTCCATTCAAAAAGTTTGTCAGACATTGGTTTCAAAATGTTCTCATCAATTTCAATAAAATAATTAGGTCTCTTACATAAAATCCTAGGAGGTGTTTTTGTCAAATTTTTCTTGTCTACAGTTTCAACCTGAATTTCCTGATTCACATTTTCATTGTCTCCTTCAATTTCAACATCAGCTACATCACGAGTATTTAATTCATCTTCAACATTGATAGTAAAAACATCTTCATCACGAGTATTTAATTCATCTTCAACATTGATAGTAAAAACATTACTTGGTTCCTCATTTCTTACAATAGTAGGGGTTGAAGATGAACCTCTTCTTGATTCACGAAGTTTCTGCATTCACTCAACATCTTGAAATCTTTGTGTGTCTAATTCGTCTAGTGTTTTTTTAGTTATTGATTTCCTTTTTTGACTTTGTTTCTTGTCTCCCATGATGTTTTGCTTCCGATGATAAGAAAAATGTGTAGAAAGTGACATAATTACACATTTCATAGTAATTCGTACAGTAAGGTCAGATAGTAAAAATCACATGGTAAATCAAACATTGGGATCTATGTAAATATGATTTAATAACTGTGATCATGATTTATAAAGCATGATCGTGGTACTATTATTTAAACTACAATCACGGTTTATAAACCATGATCGATAGTTCTTACTGTATCATCAAATCCAACCCTCAAGGTTAGGGAAATCTCTATTTTTCCCAAACCAAAGCTTTGGGAGGTCATTATGGTGTGTGAAAGGCCAAAAAATTCAAATTTTCTCTTCCGTGGACTTGAACCATGCCGAAAAATAAAAACATGTCACAAAAATGGTACCATCACGTAGGGGAGACTGTTAGCTTCATATAAATATTGATTTTAAAGTGAATAGAATAAGATAAATATCATTTTATAATTTTTTACTAACAGTAGTTCTTTAAGACACTTTTTCTTGTGAATGTTCATGTGTACAGTTTAAGACTGTAACTTTTGTTTCGCTTTCCAGAATGTGATAAAACATATACCATCCCAAGCATGGAAAAATTCTATATACATTCAAAAAAAGTATTTGATTTCGATATATTTTGATGTAGTTATGGTGGGAAAACGGAAAGTGCTCTATTTTCTAAAAAAAAAATTAGACCACTTTCACGGAAAAAATCATAAAAAAAAAATTACACGAAAAAATACAAAATAAAATCCATCCCAAGATAGACAGCATCATCTAACTTTTCACTAAAGGAAAAAAAATAACAAGATTTGGTCATCCAAATCACGGGCAAACGGACTACAATCTTATAGGTTTTTTTCAAAAAACAAACCAAGTCTTAGAATTTTGAGTGTTTGATATAGCTAAACTTTTCCATTTAATTTTTTTTTAGTAGTTTAGAAACTAGATTTTAGATGCTACGATTCATATTTATATAATTTTTTTCTAATTTTGAGTGTGTGTATTGCTAATAATCCCTACAAGTTGAGATTTTGCTATTTTTTTTGCAATATGACGTCCACTTATGACCCATTTTTGGTCCCCCAACTTGGTACACTTACCCTAATAACACATGAAGAATTGAGTTCTTTATAGTCCACACAAATAATAATCCACCCATCTTTCTTAATGCTTATAACTATGGTGCTAACCCATTCAGATTCTTCAATAGGTTCAATTATTACCAGACTTGAGAATTTTATCAATTTCCTCCTTCACCTTCACGCAGAAATTAGGATTCATCTTATAAGGCCTCTTCCTAACCGGTAGCACACATTCTTTCAGCTTGATTTTCATCTCACCTAAAGAAGGGTGTACTCCCTTTAACTCATGATAGCCCCACGGGAATAAGTCCTGGAAGTCACGCAAAAGTTCAATAATATTTTCCACTTCTTTCTCTAACCAGTAATCCCCAATAATGGCCTCCTTAGGCTCTACCATGGTATCAATGTTAAAATTATTTGTCTTCATAGGAGCATGATACATGCATGCCTTCTCATCTGTAGTATACATTACCTTGTGTGTACCTTCAGTGTGGTTAACATCTAGGTGAGCAACCTCATCATCATTTATCATATACACCAATTTTCCCTTTTCTTTTTCTGTCAAGGTTCAAACCATCTCTTTTTCTTTGTTTCCTCAAGGTCAAGGTGCGCCTCAAGATCAGGTTCCCCAAATAACTCCAGTATGAGTTCTTCAACCTTCATGGTATCGCCCAAAGTAAGGAGCTTCATAATCCTCAATGCTTCATGGACTGGAGGCTTAGTAGAAAAATAATCAAAAGTTTGGATCATACCTAAAGTCATCTCTTTCTAATTTGTTGTTTCTCTCTTCAACTCATCATGGACATACCATGTGTGCACGTAACCACGTAATGTGGAGTAGAACTTATGTACCCAAAGTGATGGCGGTAATGCCTCCTTTCCCTATGGCCATGTTCTCTCACAATCATGGACGTGATGAGAGGCAAGAGAATTCCCATGAAATTAACATATTTTCATAGGGACATTGCTCCGAGTAAACCTAGTAGAAAAGGTGATTCTCACTTCTCGCCATTCCAAAAGGCTATCTCTATGTGTTTCCCACCAATGCATTATTGTCCCATGTAAAGTATAGACCAACATGTTTCTTCTATCTCCTTCATTCTTCCATTGAGTCTCCATGCGTGCACAAACATGCATCAGGGTTCCCTTCACCAGTATACCTTGGTACATGGTTATATCCTAAGTCACCTCACCATGCACGGCCTAATCATTTTAGTGACTCTTCCTTTGAATTTGTGCCTGACCATCTTGTACATTCCATGAGCCCAGTTATCACAAACAACATTAGTAGTGTCACTTACATACTGCGCATCTTCCCACTGAAGGATACATTCCTTGATGGTTCTAGATTCTTTGGATTGCGCTTTATATGAGCATAGATTATATTAAGTTCCTCTTCACTCAAGGGCTCAACAGAAGGATCTTCCTTATTATATTGTAAGGGTATTATCACATGCTCTCATCATTCTCAAAACTGATGCACCTTTTGTTAAAGTGACAAATCAACATTGTTTGCATAACACCAGGGTCATCCAAGTAATGTTATAAAGTTATCTACTTCCGCAAGCTCCAATACCTCAAAGTCCCTAGTGAACTTGGCTCCCTGAATGGTACTAGATGCATCCTTTAGTAGCAAATAGGAATTTCCCTAGTTCTTATTAACCATATACAACAAATTTGAAGATGGCTGTAATGTTGGTCTACCCATATGATTCCATGCATCTAGAGTCAACACATTTACTTCTACGCTAGTATCAATCATTATGTTGCAAATAACCATCTCATCAACTACAATCTAGTGTAATTTCCTTGTCAAATTCATGATTCTATGAGGTGGTAGATTTGCATGAAGTATCTGTCTCTCATTCATACCCAACACATACATTTTCTCGTAGTCATTCCCCTAACAAGGGAATGATGTTCTCCTGATGCAACATCTTATACACCTCCTTCAAGTCATCCACATCCTTCTATGGAGCTCAAACTTATTGTGATTTTACCTCTCACGCACTTACTCTTTCAAACATTGTATCTCTCCCTATAGTTCTCTAATGACGTCCCATTGTTTCCTGATATACTTCCTTCTTATGCTCAGCATTAGGATACTTAGCATGTATCACCTCTTCCCTTGTAATTAGTGGCTTATATTTCAGAGTCTCACGCATGCACGTGGCCTCAGCATGTGTGGTAACCATCACAGTCTATAATTTAGGATCAGGTGTCTTCTTAGGCATCCACTGATCAACAACGATGTGTTGTACCTTGATCATCCCTACACCCTTTTCCTTCTTCTTAATATCTTACTCATGTGCTCATATAAATCCAAACATTATTCTAACTTATGTAATTCCCACACCATGAGTAAAGTGTTATTCTGAGGGAACTCATGTTGATAATGATCAAGGGATCCACAAGTATATAAGTTCCTCAGTGAATCCTTCCTCTACCACCACCATGACCGTAACCTCTATATCCACCACAAAATCCCTCTATTCCTATTATCCCCATTGGTGCACCCTTCATTATTTTATCCTTCATGTTCCTTTGATCCACTCACTACACTAGTCTGGTGCACTCATGTCTCAATGGCTTCATGAATGTGATCAATCATTCTACAATCAATGGTGTCATGAATATGGGACTTATAAATCTTGCAATACATGGACACCTTCTTCTAAATCACATGTTGCAACAGAGGGACAATCCTGAACATCATGGTTTAGGTGAAAGATACCTCACAATCCAATAGCAATGTGCATTGAACTTACATGGGAAATTAGCCTTAGTATGTCCTTCAACCTCACAATCTGTGCACCAAATACCACTACGTGTCTCATGAGTTGAATTAGAAGAGAGCTTCTCCAACTATTTTTTCATGGCTGACAATTTGTGCTTCTAAAAATGGGCTTACTCTAGTATCAACACTCCCAACCACCTCAATGCAAAGAGCTACCTCCAAGGCCTTGCACGTAATCCAAAAAGGTATTATGAGATAGTGCCCTTCTAAACAAAGTCAAAAATCGACCAATAAGCCATTGTGCATGCTGACTAGGATGGATGTCATAAGACAAATTTGAACAAAAAAAATTTAAAATGCATCATACTCCCTTATGCTCTCAGATAAGCCCTAACTTTATGTCCTTGAGTGCATTGATACTCTTCTGCTCAAATATAGAATATGAAACTCAACTAGAAATGTACATAAGCATAAAGCATCATAATCCACCACAGTCTGATGTGAATCATACTTTCTATACTAGTTATGCGTGCACCCTTGAAGAGTAGTAGAAAACTAACTTTCCTTTCTATTTGAAGTTGTAATTCCTTTAGTGTGCCATAGTAGCTCACACTTGTGCACATGCTCTGTTGCATCTTCAATACCCCTATGCTCTGGCAAGTGGAGAGACATCTCATAGAAAATGAGGTGTCTGTTGTGGTTGGAGAGGTTGATGTAGTGGTTGTTGTGGGATGTGGGCCTTTCCCACCAGATCCAAAACCAGATGCCTGATCCACCTGGTATTTCCTAATTCTCCTGATCCTACTATATCCACTGATCCTCTCAATCCTCTGGATCCTCCTGCACCCTATTATGGGAAGCAGACTGGTAGATGTACTTCCATTGCATCCCAATGTAGTACTAAACTAACTCCCACATTTTCTATGAATGTCATAGTACTTCCTAGAAGTACTTCCCAATATTCTGTCATGCCCACACTTTGTCCTGATGACATGCACCTGAAATAACCCTCCAATCAGAACCTTCAAAAAATGATGTTCTGTGTTGCCATGGGTGTATGTATTTTCTGATGCATTTCTAAATTCAACACAAAATGATACCTACCCATAGCTATTGGATTACCTACACTATTTTCTTCTCAATGACTACTTCTAGATCTGGAACACCAAGCACAAGGGCTAGGTGGCTAGGTGGGATTAGATACACACCTGTGGTCCTCAATATCTCCTCTGACACACTCTCATCTGAAGCCAAAGGGGATTCTCTACTATGCTTTCCCAATGTGGGAGACCTAATATTGTGGCTCCTCATCTTCCTCGAGAGCTTCAAAACCTTCGTGAGCCATCATTCTCCTCAACTCCATTACTTCTGTAAATTCGCTTGCATGCGCCATCTCCCTCTCTCGCGCTTCATTAAACTTGAGCCATATCTTTCCTCTCTCTTCCTTTCTACCTCTAGGTCTTCCATCTTTCACCACACCTGCTCCTGCCCCTTCATGCGATGAGGATTTAGCTAGCCATAGGGAGGCACTCTAAATATAATTATATCATCAAGATATTAATCGCCAAGGGTATAGCATGCAAATACGATCCTCTAGGCTCATGCAAGAACCTAAAATCAGCCTCCTCTGAACAAAAATAAGTAGAAATAGCATACTCCAAAGTATAATTATGCAACAAACCATCCCACCAGTGATCTATAACTCTAGTCCAATCCACATCAGCATTAAACAAAGTCCGGTAATCTTCCTACATCTAAAGCTTCAATATATAACTCCAACTCTTCCCTTGAGCATATCCTACTAGCCATTCATACAATTCTACTATAAATAGCAAAAGAAAGTCTCATAAAGTGTGTCATAAAGGTTTTCTTCCACCCACTAACATGCATTAAAATAAGGTCCAGTGCTATATCTCTGTGAAAAATTATATTGTACGTCTTCTACCCAACTTTCAATGCTCTCAAGAGTCAATTGATATGCCATCTACATGCAACATCCTAGCAGACAGTTTGAAAAGAGGTCCCAGCAATGGAACCAAAATGTAGTCTTTTTAATTTCCACCTTAATGTTATGTGCGCTGGAACTTCATTGAGACATATCTGAACACTCACCCGAAGCGTGCGAAGCTACCAAGTCCCTCCTTTGTACTAGTTTGTCAAGATGTTAGCATGCATGTTCATGATTACCATTACTAAAGCATACATTCAAGAGTAGATCATTACATCAATATCATAAATAAACACATGTAATAAGGAAACATAACAGATCAAATAATCACTAAGATCAATTGCACCATAGAGTCACCATATTGAGACATATCAATAATCATGATCCAACCATAATAATCCATTCATAACAAAAGTATTACATATTATAATTTGAATACATAACAATACTATGACACAGTCATGTGTGCTAATACTTCATAGCAGCATAACCCTATCACATCTAGCCGTTTGTAATACAATGGGCTATAATAAATATATATAGGGGTGGGGACTTTCCCTTCACCTACCCATGCATCTCAAAATAGACTGCATGCTCAAAAAAATTGATGCGTACATACAAAAAGAAACTATAAAGCATACATGCCTTCCCTAGCAATACTAATAATAGATTAAAAATATAAATAAACTCTTCTTTAATCTTATTATTAGCTTGATCCATGAATGACCTTTGATCTTTAATTGTATGTGCTTTATCTCCAAAAATAGATGTTCCTTGATCCTCAAGTCTTCATGATTTTATCTAAATATGGAATGTTTCTTAAAGGACACTCAAATGCGGTATCATCTATTTTTAGCCCATGATTCTCAAAAATAGCTAAGTCTTTAATGGTTCCTTCTAAGGTGTGATCCCTTGCGCATTTTTAATTTTGTCTTGTGCATGGCCCTTTTTGTATGCCTCGCCCACGCCTTAAACCCTCATGATGCACGACATATAATTAGTGAATTTCTGTCATACAACAGTGTCCCAAGGGGATGGGATAGTTAGTGCAATAAATTACGTCTCAACCTTGGAGTGACATGTGTCTTCCTAGAAAAATGACTAAGTCTTAAAGTATGACTTGTATAAAATCTTGATAGAGACATGTCTTGAGCATCTGGAGCTATTTTTAGGAACTTATTTATATGATTTTTACTAGAAATAGTATTTTTTGAAGAATGGGATAGGTCTTATGCTTATATTCTTCATGCAACCCCTTAAAAATATCATTTTTCTTGGTACTGCATTTTGTGCATATAGAAAACATATTGTGGAAATAAATAATTATGTCTTGTGAAAAATATGAAACAACCATAATTTATAGCCATGAAATACCTTTCTATTGATATATTTTATGACCTCCAATTCTTTATGGAGCTCCCAGAAACACTTCCCAAAGTTCAGGTGTTGTTTTGTACTCCAAGCTCCTTCACCTTCAAAGACCCGCTTTCACTGAAATTGTCCCAAAACCTATGAAACTTTCCAAAATATATTTCACACTATTCTTATATCCTTAATACTACTCCCTGATGAATTTGGGACAAAAAATACACTCTAAGGGGTGTGCACCTACCTTAGAAAGGTTAAAAATAGCCACTCCTAAGACTCTTGAAAAGTTTGCCTTATAAAGTACCATCTTATAAGCACTTGAATGAACCTATTTTCTTAAATCACCTATGAATAAGGTTAACACTACACACCATACCACTTGGAAGAGTAGGATAGTCTTAAAACAGGAGATGAGTTGATCTGAAGGTGGGCTCAGGAGGGCTCACAATCAAACAATATGACACTGGGGTCCGTTGTCATGCTTGAAAATATGAAATTTTCATGTTGCACATTTTGTATGACAACACTATTAAGGGAAAATTTAACACAAGCCCAAATATTAGAGTTCTTTAACTCAATTATGCCCTTTCATGTGCATGTAGATGTATTTAGAACCTCTACGAAAGTAATTTTGGAACAACTAGGAGAAGAAAATATTAGGAAATTAATGTTTACAATGTAATTACTATAGTGAAGTTGTAAATAAACAACTCACTATTAGTTGTTTGAGTGGTTAGTTGTATATACTATTGAAACAAAAATATATCATGAATAAATTATAGGTTTGGTTAGTTTGTTATACGGCTGATTTGTTAGTGTAGTTTCCTATTTTATAGGAAATGGTTTCTCTATTTTTATGGCTATATATTAGCCATCCTTCCAGTGTAAAATCACTATAGCAACAGATTAATAATATGATTAAGAACTATATATGTGTTTATTAAGTATTTAAAATAATTTGGTGTTATGATTGGATCCTAAAATACCAAACATTTGTATCATAGCGAGTAGCATTTAGCCATGAGAATTTTATGTGAGGAGATTACTTGGGTTTAAATACCTTTCATATTTTATAAGGTATTTTTTTTAGAATCAAGGTAATACTACTAGCGGATTACATAAATGCATTGAGCAAGTGATTTGAGATTGACAAGGTGTAGATCATGGGCATGTTTCTATAGCATTACAAGCACCATATATGATTTTGTTTTGGGAGAAATACGACTTCATAGTTGGTGAAGACGTGGGGGTTTGTGTCCTTATTTTATGGATGATGAACTATTCTTCATCGGCTCTAGTGGAACGGAAGGCTTTCAGTAGCATTAGGAAGATCAATCCATATCAAAAGATCCTTGAGAAAAGAGGGTATTCTTCTCCTACTAAAGAGACAAAAGAGGAAACTCTCTCAACACTGTGTGCCATTCTGTAGAACTATTATTAAAGAAGAATAATCAAGATTAAATTTCCTTTACTGTTATAGTCGATCAAATCATTGCCTCCAAGTAGTCATTGTTTCCTTATTTTTAATAAGTTTGTGAGTATTTTTTGTTGGGGCATGATATTCCAAATTTTATTTACTATCTTCTTCAAGTCAGTTGATTGTTAAATCCAGACAAAGGTGTCATTTTCATTTGAGCTCATCGTAATAAAGTTGTATAGTTGACTATTCATATCTCTTCACTACTACCATATCTTCATTTTCATTTCTCCTAATTCTTTATGCTTGTTGCATTGGTTTCAAATCATTCATAGACTTGTTTTATAGCTGTTATATTAGATATTCATGTTAAAATGTTGTCAGGGTTGAAGATGTCAAGAACAAGCTTTCAGATCTTGACTGCCATGTGTTGTGTATTAGTGCACTCTTGTCATTTCTAGTCAGTTATTGCATATTTTGCATAGGTATCTAGATGATCCAGCCACACGTGTTTCTGCTTGCCACATCACATTGTGTCCTCACAACCTGTTGCGCTCCACACTAGTCCTATACATGTAGTGTCTATTTTTTTGGGGTACATTTTTTGGTTGTAACAAACACCCTTTTTCTTTTGTCAAATGTGTGAAGAATCATAATGGATAAGTTGAGTCACACTAAATTTTTTGAAGGTAAATATTTTCATACTTGGAAAGTACGAACTCAATTATTTCTAATCAACAAATACTTATGGGATATTGTTGATGGAAAAATAAAGAAACTAACAGATGTAGATGAAGCACCAAAATGGAAGAGTAGAGATCTAAATGTTATAACTATTATTGGATTAGGTCTATCAGATGCTTATTTACATCATATAGATTTTAAAAATTCCTCTCATATAATTTGGGAAACATTGAAAAAAATATTTTAATCACAAGCTAGAAGCACAATGATATCCTTGAAACAAATATTTTTCAGCCTCAAGATGGAAGAAGGTGAAAAAATGGTAGAGAATATCACTAAGTTTCATTCCATTTGTAATTAACTAGATGGAATAAGAGTAGATGTTCCTAAAAATGATGATAAAGTAGTTTTACTTAATAGCATGCCATCTAGTTATTCCAATATGGTTTTTACAATGAGTAAGATTAATCCTGGTTTAGAATATCTAATTTCTTCTCTGATAGAGGAAGAAAAAAGAACAAAGAAAATTGAACCAGAAGAAATTGCATTATATGAAAAAAAAAGAAAGATAAATTATATACTAAAAGGAGATCCATATCTTCTTTTAATCAAGGATCTACTTCTAAAAGTAAACATATACGACTCATTTATTACTATTGTAGAAAGTCTGGTCATTTAATACTGAATTTAAAGAAAAGAGCATAGGATTTTCTCGATGATAAAATACAAGAAAATTCCATGGCCATTGATGAAGAAGAGGAGAAAGAGGAAGAAAATAATTCTCACTCAAGTGAAGGAGATTTCCTCTACTAGATAAAAATAGATGGAGGAAGGAGGCATCAAAGGCTAGAGAACAACTAATAACCTCTTGTCAGTCACCAACAATGGGGCCATGCAAAATGATTTGGTGGCATGTGTGTGATTATTTTAGCGTGGTGTGAAAAATAAGAATGTATGTGGTATGTTCCTATTCACTGGTATATGTGGTTATTCCTACATTATTCCATGATGTAATAACATAGTGAAGAACATATAACAGAGTGAAATTCAACATCATGATTCTTGAAGAGGTTGAATAATCAGATGTGTTCCTATTCATACCTGGTTTGTGGTTAGCCTCTGGAAAACCATTGAATGCTATACAGATGGTTCCTACTGAAGTTCCTACACTAGTTAGGTCAGATGTATTCACTACAATGATCGGTTGATAAGAAAATGGTTCTTGTTTGAATTTCCCACACTAATTCAGTTAGATAAGTTCCTAAAAATGTTCGGTTTATAATAAGTTGATGTGTTCCTTCATTGCCTTCATTTCAAGATGTGTACTAAGATCATGAGCAAGCACGAGTGACAAGCTACAAAGGAAGTGTGAAAGTTTTTTTTCTACCATGTAAACATTAAGGGGAGGATTGTTAGGAAATTAATGTTTATAATGTAATTACTATAGTGAAGTTGTAAATAAACAACTCACAATTAGTTTTTTGAGTGGTTAGGCATATATATCGTTGAAACAACAATATATCATGAATAAATTGTAGGTTTGGTTAGTTTTTTATATGGGTGATTTGTTAGTATAGTTTCCTATTTTATAGGAAATGATTTTCCTATTTGTATGGCTATATATTAGTCATCTTTCCATTGTAAAATCACCATAGTAGCAAATTAATAATATGATTAAGAACTATCTCTGTGTTTATTTAGTATTTAAATAAATTGTTGTTATGATTGGATCTTGTAATACCAAACAAAAATGTTGGATCATCTCATTTACTTTTCTAGTAAAAACTTGATGTGTGCAGAACAAAACTATACAACCAAGGAAAGAGAGATTATTAATGATTTATGCACTAAAAGAATTTAGGAACTATTTTTTAGTAATTTTGTTTTTGTTCTTCACAAATCACATGGCTTTGAAACACTTTTTTAATAAAGTGGTATTACACAAGAGGATATTTAGATGGATTATACTCTTTCAAGAATTTCAATTTTTTGTGGTTATAAAACATAGAAAAAAAGGCAAGACCCAATAATTTATTGCACATAGATACAAGAAATAAAATAGATCCAATAGAAGAAAGAATGAAAGATGTACACTTATTCCAAATCAAGAGTAAATTTGATAAGCTAGAGGATTTATTTTCATATCTGCAAAATGGGGTCATGCCATTGAGTTACTCTATAACTCAAACAAACCAACTCTCCATTGAATTTATGCCCTACCAATGGATAGGAAAACACTCTACAAGCTGAGGCATGAAAATATTATGTGGTGATGTCTAATGTATCATGAAAGGAAAGATATCCTCTATGAAGCACATGAAGGTATTACAGGAGGTCATTATGCTAGAGAAGTTACCACATGAAATATACTCACATAAGGGTTATGGTGGAAAATTTTGTTCAAAGATGCTTAGACCTATGCTAAAGCATGTGACCAATGTAAATAGGTTGGAAAACCTGATAAGAATGATGAAATTATAATAATACCAATAGTAGCTCAAGAATATTTTGTAAAGAGGGCATTTATTTTGCTGGAACAATTAACCACATGGCACAAATAACATATGAAATGTATTTTATTACAATACTAACTACTTAACTAGGTGGGCAGAGGCAGCACTGACACAATAATCTAAAAAACTAGAAAAGGTTCCTTTGGGAGAATATAATACCTCGTTGTGCATGTCCCTTGAGCCTCACAAGTGATAGAGGAACACATTTTCTAAATGATACTATAAGAATATTATTATAGGATTTTATGGTGGTGCTCCAAAAATAACCCCTTACCACCCATAGGCTAATGGGATAGTTGAATCCTTCATCAAAATTATTGGTCACACTCTAATAAAGATTTGTGATGTCAATTGTAAGGAATGGGATAACAAATTTTCATTTGTGCTATGGTCATATCGAACAACATACAAGAGCTTAAATAAATAAACTCCCTTTCATCTTGTATATGGAATTAACGTAGTTTTACCAATTGAATTCATGTAACCATAATTATTCATTGTCCAAATAATCAGTTTGGATGATGAAGATTTAATTACTAAGTGTTTAAAAAAAAATTACAATTGGATGAGAAAATAGTACAATCACAATGCACTCAAAACATAGAGAAAGCAAGATTAAAAGCGCGACATGATTGAAATATTAAAAATAAGACCTTTAGAGTGGGCATAACATTTTTACAATGTGATTCAAAATATATGTTCTATCCATGGAAATTAAAAACACACTAGATAGGTCTTTATGAGATAGTCATGATTATTCCAACTTGGGCATATCAATTGAGGTATCTTGATGAAAAGTTTCTTTTAGGATACTTCAATGAAATTAGGTTGAAACCATACTACCAATAAATCATTGTTGTAATTAATAAGGCATATGGCATTATACTACTTGTCATTTCAATTTATTAGAATTAGTTTATTATAAACAATGTAATAAGCATATATAATTTATGCATTTGTTTCATGTTTTGTCCTGGTTTATCTCTGGGTCTAAACATATGTGTGTTACACTACTCATCTCAAGCTAACTTTTTTATTTTACCAAACAACCCAAGGTGCATTGACACATCACCTAGGAAAACCTGAGTGCTCACCCGAAGCACACAAGGGTACCAGGTCCCTCTTTTATGGAAGATTTGTCAAGGAGTTAGCATGATAAACACATATATAGATATATTCTAGATCCATAATAACAATGCAATGATAAACCATAAACAGATCTAGATCATAACCATATGTAAGAATAACTTATACAAGAATCAAGATTAGGTTTACCATACAAGAACCAGTCACAGATATGTCAACAACCAATATCCAACCACAAAGATCCATTGTATTAATTACTGTAAAACACAAAAGCTGAATACATACATGATAATGTCACCATGAGTCATGTGCGCATATAAACCAGCAACATAACTCTACTACAAAAACTATTATCCCTAAACAATGCAAATCAATACATATTTATAGGTAGTGGGGACTTTCCCTTCACTACTCATGCATCCTCAAAATAGGCTACATGCTAAGAATAGCCATGCATCACTACAAGATAAATACAAAAGCATGCAAGCTCTTCTAACAATAGACTATCTATAGATAACTACTTAGTTCTAATCCTATTAATAGATCAAAACTATGCATGACACTTTATGTTCCTTTGCATGAGATCTTGTCCCAAAATAGACCTTGTTGAACTGCAAGTCTTCATGTTTTAATCTTATCTTTATACTTTTCTTGACCATTACTCCAAGTCTATATTTATACTTCCATCATCCCAAAACTAGCTAAGTGTCATGTCTTTCCATTCTTCCTCCTACATGCATTCCTGTCCAACTCCAGTGCATAAACCCTATCCTCCTTGCATGTGTGTCCTCATGTGTTTTCTTTGTAATGCCTCTTACGCGCGCTAACCTCTGTTCTCAGGGACTTAGTCAATTTTCTATGCTCAACATTACCCCACACTAATTATGTTGTTTGTCCATGTGAAACATTTGGTCTACTCAAACATTGAATAAAAATCCTACAAGAATCAAAGAATAAATGAATGTTTATCTTACACCAAAGAATGAATGAATTCTGTTACTGTGTAAGGAGGATGGGAAAATATTTATTCAATGATGCTTCAACTGTATTCCATCCCTCCACTTCACTTTTCACCTTATTGAACAAATCCCCTATCATTGCACTGACTTCTTCAAATGTTAGCTCTTCACCCTTGGATTTGAATGTTTTGACCATAGCTTCTAACTATTTTCCAAGGTTTGTCAGCACGTCCATTTTGCGTGTTACCTTGGGATACAACTCCTTTAGCTTATTCTTTATAGAGGTCCTTAAGATATCAATTGCTTCAATCTTCTTCTCAACCTCTACAATGATCATGTCCCGTTCCACCCAATTTCCTTTGTTCTTGGTCTGGAACTCCTTTAAATCTACTTCATGAGGAGTAACAAATAGGCTCGCCACCTGATCCCTTTCTTCACAGTTGTCATAGACAACTTCTACCATATGAGCTGTTGTTTTCAATGATACCAGAAGCTCAATGTACTGAGTTATGGTCACCTCAATTTTTTCCTTCTCTTGTTGCTTCTTCCTTGCCATAACCTCTTCCACAAACTCTAGTGCAAGGGATTATTGTTGCATTGTGATTATGCACGTCAAATCCTCCAAACAGTGGAGAGTTGTCTCATACTTCTTTGCAGGGGGGTCAAATCTGGGTGTGCTAGTATGATCAAATCTGCTATCAACTTTACCTTCTTATATGTCTCACACAACCTTCCCTTTTCCTATCATAACTCAACCTTTAACTATGTAATAATTTGTTCTTTCCCCTTTATCTCCTTGTCTCTTTCAATAATCTCCTTATTATTTTCTTCCAATTCCTTCTGCATCACCTTTATTCTATTATTCTTCTAAAAAAGTCTTGACTCTACTTCCACTAACACCTTATTAAGTGCATTACATGCTTGCTCATCAGTTAATTGTTGAGAATCCACTACCAGATTCACTTCCTTGGAGCTCGGTGAAGTGCGGGTATCTAGTAAGGCTCCCGTGCTTACTTCAAATTCTGGCTCATCAATATGAGACCCAAAAGCCCAAGACAACATTTTTCTCATGTGTGGTAGTGCACCTTCTTTATTAAAAGATGACCAACTGAAAAGTTGGTCAGCCGGTACCATGCTCTGGTAACGAGCACACAATACTTTGTTGGGATCTGCATCATAGGACATAGTAGGTCCTTGTGGGGTGCATGTGCATCTACTACCCATGCGAGCACCCTTTGGGAACCCTACCACCAAACTTGTTTCTCCTCCCAAACTCCCACCTTTCTCTTTTCCTTCTTCCTCTTCCATGTTGCGCTCTACCTCTTGATCTACCAAGTTCCGTATGATCCCTGTGACTTCTCATTCCACAATGTTCTCTAACTCTAGGCCAGAAACATGCGTAGTCTCTTGTGTATTGGTCCCAAATTCTTCTTCTCCATCCATTTCTTCCTCTCGATCGTCCTCCAAAGGCGCGCTCCACTCCTCACTAGACACATACACAATGTATACAAGGAGGTTTTCCTTAGGCTCTTGTTATTCCTCCTCCCCCTCTATCTCTTCGTGCTTCAAGATCTCCATCTTTTCAGAGTCAGAACTATAAACTATCCTTTGTTTCTTCTTCACTGGAGACTTTTTCCTTCGAGTATAAGTACTCATACCTGCACCTGTCTCCTTTGTCCCTATGGCCTGGCCTTCATGCACCTGCTGCGCTCTACTCTCTGTAGGATTCTCTTCCCTACCTCTCTTATTTGTCTCCACCTTCTTTCTCTCTGAAGGGTCCTCAGGTATACTAACATCATCTTCTATATACGCACCTTCAGAAAACTTTAGTCACAGATAAATATAAACTCTTGTTGTAGTTGTCCCATCAATTGGTATTGTAATTTTCTTGAGAAAATGTATGTCATGTGAGACATATCTTTCTACACGGGCACACTTTTTTGGGTAGACAAGTGTATGATGCATCTCACAATGCTCTTGGTCTACCTCACTTAGATCAAATCTCAACTTCTTTGCCTCCTTGAATCTGTTAACGACGCTTTGGAAATACTGTGTTGTAAAGGAAAATGGTAATTTGCACCACGGGCTCTTGGTGTCATCGGTCAAAGTGAACCTGCCAATGCAAAATTGTTGATAAACTACAAATTCGGCCTCATCCTTTACCAGAGGTTACAGATGTTCTAGGATCCTCCACTTGGCACCAAAGGCATCATGCATCCACTTGTACCATTTATCTATGTGTGCCTTGTATGTCGGTGTCATAGTATCACAAGTATAAGCAAAAAATCTCTTAGCAGGGGAGGGGTCTTCCTCAGGGTACTCCCATATGTTATCTTTCGGCCCATCAGGCACCCCAATCTCAGAGAAAATGATCAAAATAAATATGTTTCCATACATTATCTTATCTCCATCTCGCACGACATCAATAATATCCTCTGCTATATAGGCTGTAATGTTGTAGATGGTCCCCTCAGCTATCTTCCTGCATACGGTCAACCACCTCTCATTGACCTGGGTCCACCTTTCCTATCCATTTATTTTGGTAAGTAGGCTTGCAACCATCTTCATTACCAGATCACTGATATTTGAAATATCAAAGGCACGCACACCTTAATTATACTCACATTCTTTGTTTGTTTCTTTTATAGCTTCATTGTTACCCAAGTCATCATCGAATGATTCCTCGAATAAGATGAGTCTAGTGAACATCAAGATCAACTGCGGGGTTATGCACATTCTCTTTCCAGTGAAATAAAAATAGTCTTCATGAACACATGACATCAGCCACTGGTACAATCTCTCAGGCTTCCCAAAAAATGGTAGTTCATAAAGTTGTAATAACCCAACCTTCTCCAAAACCCTCTGCACCGAATCATCATAAACTGGCTTTTCATCGGCCATCCTCTCTCCTATAGGTCAAACCAGTTCCAAGGTCATGTCCTTTTTTGGTCTGATCAGTTCGATTGTTATAATCACTTATAACCATTTTCCTTACGTGGGACACCCACTCCATCCCCAACAATACCCCATCTGGGTATTGCATTTCTGAATACCACTCCTCATTAAAATTTGTCCACCGCAACTTGTTTTTTCCCTATCCTTGCCTTTTTTCTTAGGTGATACAGTTGATTTACTCCTTGGTTCCATTCTTGGTTGGTTAACTTGTAATTTTTACCTTGTGCTTTGGTTCCCTTGATTCCTTAAACCTTTAACCACAATTCTCCTACACAAAATCTATAAACCATGCCCTAGTTTTTGAAACCCTAACCAGAAAACCCTTCTTTCCTTCACACTACACAGTTCAAACTACAAAATTTCTTCCACAAACTCACTCTGTGCATGGCCATGTTCTTCTTCACAATCTGGTTCACAAATCTTTACCTTCGCACTCGATCATTCGCCAATACTCACAAGGATTCCCTAGCTCACACAAGCTCTTTCACAAATTTTCACAAGGTAAAAATGACTTACCATGACCCTTTATTTATAGTTTTTTCAATTTTCACCACATTAATTACAATGCCACCTACCACCGTACTACCACAATTAATTCATATTTTTCTACTTTTCCAAGCGCACTTCCTCCCCCATGCATCCAACACACGTAACCTACAACCTTCTGGCACAAACTACATTGACCACAGACCTCCTTTCGCGTGCTCCCAGTGCCAAAGTACATCAACCTCTACATCCTATTCCAAGTATAGTTCTCCATGTCACTTCCTACCTCATTTTCCTGTGCGTTCATTCCTTGTACGTGGATTTTTACTTTGGCATCATCCTTATTATCACCATCTTCCTTATGAAATATTGTCACCATTTTAAAACAAATAACATCACCATCACTATGCATGCCCCTCTAGTGCTTAGGAATCCTCTCACATGCTCTTGTTTTCCTTCTATTCCTTCAATCCACCCCACACTAAAGGTATGTGCACGGTCCTCTGCACATGAAATTACTTAGAATGTAATCAACCACTAGCGCACAAACATGCTTATTACACAAAACACTGAACTAAATTGACAAAGCATAACAACGATGAAAGGAAACACATATAAAGGAAATGCATTAAAGGGAAAATCTAATCTAATGGAAATAACGCCTTATTAAAAACACCAAGAAGAATCATTTATAGTAGGGCTTCAACCTACTCCCATTGAAGTAACCGGGAAACGTGTCCCATCCAGCACCTGTAACTGGAAAAGTGCACCTGAATCAAGTATGTAAGTCACAACATACGGTCCCAGCCAATGCACTTGGAACTTACTAGGGTGGTACAAAAAATTGGAATCATAAAGAAGAACCATCTGTCCAACTTCAATCTTTTTATCCTTAATATGCCTATCATGCCATGCCTTCTACCTGGCCTTTTCTATCTTCTGACTCCATCTGGAAATATGCACCTTTCATCCAACTGCATCAGTTTATCAATGCACTCTTCAAGTGCTTGTTCATCATCTAGACCTCCTTGCGCGTGCATAATACACAAGGAAGGTAACATAAATTCCATACTGGTAAAACAACCTCCACACCAAACACCAATTGAAAGGGTGTGGCTTTGTTCAATCTTTTATAAGTTGTCTTGTATGCCCAAAGTACAATAGAGACTTTATCATCCCATTCTTTCCTTCCAACATCACAAATATTAGTCAATGTATGTCCCAATATCTTGTTGAAAGCCTCAGTAGTTCCATTAGCCTGTGGGTGATAGGGTGTTGTTTTATGGTGTGCCACCATAAATTCTACCAATAATATCCTGATAGTCTCATTAAGAAAATGAGTACCCCTATCACTTGTCAAACTCAATGGGCATCCATACCTGCTGATTATATTCTCCCATAAGAACCTTGTTGTTGTAGTTGTTGTGCAATCCTTTGTAGGCATTACTTCTGCCCACCTTGTAAGATAATTTGTACAAGTTATAATGTAGCACAATCCAGTCCTATGCTTGGGTGGGGAAATAGGGCCCAAAAATTTAATTTACCACTTTTCAAAAGGTTATGCACTAGCAATAGGCCTCAAAGGAATTTCATCTCTATGCCAGGTTTTCCAAGGTAGTGACAATGATCACACACCTTGGCATATTCTTTACAATCCTTATATAGTGTTTCCCACCACAAACCAGCCAACAAAATCTTACACGTGGTGGCATCCCCAACATAATGTCCACCTGCAATACCACCATGAGATTCCTCCATAATAGCTTCATGCTCATGCTCAAGTACACACCGACACAAAACTTCATCCCGACCTAGTTTGTATAAATCTCCACTAATCAACATATAAGGCACGATTCGTATGGAAAGTTATTTCTTCTCTAAACTCTTCATCCCTTTAGGTGCCACACCAGTACGTAAAAATACAACAATATCTTCTAAGTCAGAGGGCATGTGGTTCAATCTGAAAAGTTGTGCATCCAACATTGTATCCTCACCTGAATTAATCCTTGATAAATGATCTGGTCCAGAATTACTCTTTCCTGGCTTTACCACCACTATAAAGTCAAATTCCTGAAACAATAGAATCCAACGACATATGTGCCCTTGTAAAATTGGCATGTTCACCAAATACTTCAGTGTCATGTGATCTGTATAGAATATAAAAGGAGTTAGCCAACAAGTATTGTCTAAACTTATGCAATGTGTAAATCATGGACAAGGCTTCACACTCTGTAGTTGTATAATTCTGTTCAGCTGGGGTCAACTTCCTACTTGCAAAACAAATATGGGATGATCAACAATCCCTCTCCAGGTTAGGCTAATACTGCCAATGGCCATGCCAGAGGCATCAACATGTACATGAAATGGCTTATCCCAAGAAGGAAAGCACAGAAATGGGTGCAGAAGTAAGATTTTCCTTCAATGTATCAAACATTGTTTGTTGCGCCTCATTCCAATTAAAATTACCTTTACTCTTCAACAATTCCTCCAAGGGCGCGTCAATCCTAGCAGACCCCTCAATAAAATTTCTATAATAATCTATATGGCCCAAGAATCCGCACACCTCACTCTGATTAGTAGGTTCCTCTAAACCCAAAATAACTACAACCTTAGTAGGATCTACCAATAAGCCTTCCTTACATATGATATGTCCCAAACAAATGTCCAAAAGGTGTAGGAAAAATACATTTCTTAATGTTTAAGGAGATGCTTAACTGTCTACACCTCTCAAACATAAGTCTTAAGTTATCACAGTGATCTTTTACTAGCCCATATACAGTCCAATCATCCAAGTAAACCTGTAAAAAAAAGTGTATAAAGCCCTCAAAATCATGTACAACAATGTGTGAAAAGAATACATGAGCATTCTTCAATCCAAAAGGCATGACTGTATATGCAACACTTCCCCATTCAGTGGTGAAAGTTTTCTTTTCCTGGTCTTCCTTTGCAATGCGCACTTGATGATATCCAGAAAATCCATCAGTGAAAGAAGTAGATCTTGTGCCCTGCAACGCCTTCCAAGATTCTCTTCAGTAAAAGGTGTGGGAAAGGGATCTATTACACATGCAACATTTAACTCCCTATAATCACACATATTCTTATCCTACCATATTTCTTTATGCTTATTACCATGGGGCTAACCCACGCCTGACTCCTCAATGGGCTCAATGATTCCAGATTTCAACATCTTATCAATCTCTTCCTTTACCTTGACACACATATTAGGATTCATCCTGTAAGGCCTCTTCCTAACCAGGCATGCACCTTCCTTTAACTTGATCCTCATTTCACCCAAAGAGTGATGTACCCCTTTCAACTCATGATAGCCTCTAGGAAATAAGTCCTAGAAGTCACGTAGCAACTCAATTATTTTGCAACCTCCTGAGTTCAGACCAATAATCACAAATGATGGCTCCTTACGTTATGACATTTTTCCCAATGTTGACCTTATTTGTCTCCATAGGCTCATGATAGGCACGTGCCTTCTCATCTGCAATATCGAAGACCTCGCACATACCCACAGTATGATCAACATCTATATTCTCCACTTATTCATCATCAATCATGTAAACCAATTTCCCTTTCTCTTTTTCCAACCAGGCATGACCAAGTTGTTCCTCATCATCACATCTTCAAGACCTCAAAGTGCACCTCTAATCTGACTCTCCTAGTAATTCCTGTGATAAGGATCTTCATCCTTTATACTATCTCCCATTTTCAAATGCTTCATGATTTATAATGCATCATTCACTAGAGGTTTAATAGAAAAATAATCAAATGTATGAATTATACCATCCAGTCAGTTCTTTCCAGTTCCTATTGTTCCTATTCAACTCTACATAAACATACCATGCATGCACAAAACCACATTCAAAGTGATCTCAGTAAAATTATGCACCAACAGTGAGGGTGGTAAGTTCCTCCTGCCCATTTGTCTAGAGTCTCTCACACTTATGAACATGGTGAGAATTAGAATACTTCCCATGAAATTCATATGATTTGGTAGGTGCATTTCTATGAAGAAATCTAGTAGAGAAGGTGATTCTCACTTCTCGCCACTCTAATAAACTATCTATGTGTATAATCCACTAGTGTACTTCAAGCATTGTATCTCACATAAGGTATATATAATAATATTCCTTCTCTCCACCTGATCTATCCATTGGGATTTCTGATGAGCGTGATAAAGATACTTTAGCATTTATCACCTCCTATTTTTTAATAACATGTATTTTTCTTTGTAACTTCCCTATGGGTGGGTGCATTGCCCAGCACATGTAGTAGCCTAACATAGGAAACATCTAAGGATCAAGTGCTACCTTTGGCATCCACTAATCTTATGCAATGTGATGTACTCTAACCATTCCCATGCCCTTATCCTTCTTGTGTTGTTTTCTCATATGCTCGTATAAATCCAGGCATTCCTCAAACTTGTGACCCTTTCTGCACCAAGAGTAAATAATGTTTTTAGGGCATTCATGTTTATAATGATCAGGGGACCCACATGTATAACATGTTCCATCATGGTAATTCACCTCTTCCACCACTGTGACCTTGACCTCTGAATCCTCCATGGTAACCTCTACCTCTACCACCTCCATCAGAGCATCCCTTCATTATGATTATGATTGTGATGCTCACCTTGTTCCTTAGAACTATTTACAAACTCTGGTCTATCGAACACCAGTTTTAATGGCATCATGAATCTAATAAATCAATCTACAATTCTCTATGTATCATGAGTGGTAGACTTACAAATCTTACAATAACAGGAAACGTTCTTCCTTATCGTGCACTGCAACAAGGGGCACCTACTTGAATCATGATCCAAGTGACAAGATTTCACAATCCAACAACATGGTGCACACCAATTTATGAGGGAAATTATCCTTGGTATGTCTTTCCACCTCACAATATATACACCAAATACCATTGTGCATCTCATGAGCTGAATTAGCTGAAATTTTTCTAATTGTTTTGCCATAGATGCAATCTGAGCTTCCAAGAATGGGCTAACTCTAGTGTCTACGCTTCCAACTACTTCAGCGTGTAGAGCTTCCTCTAATGCTTCACGTGGATCTGTAAAATTCTTATGTGAGAGTGCCCTTCTAAAATGTGTGATCAAACCTACAACAAACCATTGAGCATGATGACTAGGGTGGATGTCATAAGATAACTTTTGACAAAAAAGTTTTAAACCAGGCATCATACTCCCTTATGCTCTCATTCATGCCCTGCTTGATGTCCTTCAACACACTAATGATTTTCTACTCAAACTCAGGTATATGAAACTCTGCTAAGAAAGCATCACACAATGTGGTATAGTTTGCACAAGTCTGGTTTGGATCATAATTCATGTACCAACTATGCATGCGCCCTTGCAAAGTAGTAGCAAACTGACATGTCTTACACTCAGGAGCTATAATCCCCTTAGCACTTGCATAGTATCTCACACATATGCATGTGTCAGTTACATCTTCAATTCCTCTGTACTCTGATAGGTGAAGAGACATCTCAAAATAAACTTGTTGTGGATGGTGCAGACCATGCCCACTAGACCCAAAACCTGTATTACCTATAGTATTTCCTCCACCTCTAGAGCCACCAGATCCACTAGATCTCAAGCCACCTGATCCTCATCCCCCTCCTGTAATGGGAAATGGACCAAAGGATGTGTTGCCTTGTGTCCCAATAGTTGTGATAAACTGAACTCCCATGGTCTACGAAGTTTTTCTACTTCAAGATGTAATACCAACATTCTGCATGCACCCATGTTCTGTGCTGATGATGCTCCAAAAAATATACCTCCAACTAGACCCCCAAATAACAAAGACGACATCTGTGCCTTCCATAGATGAATGTTTATCTGATTAAAAACTGAATTTAAGTGAGAATGAAATCTACTTGTCGCTACTCTAACACCTATACTAGCCATATTCTCAATAATTGTCTCAGGAACTAGAACACCAAGTGCAAGGGAAAGGTCATAGGTAGGATCATATGCGCGCCCACGGTTCTTAGTCTTTCCTCAAACATGATCTCATCTGAAACTGAAGAGGGTTCTCTGCCATGCTTACCCAAATGGGGGAGTTCCAGATGCTCTGGCTCCACATCTTCCATGTGAGCTCCAAATCCTTCACGATCAATCTCTCTCTACAACACCATTTGTTCCGCAATTTCACGTTTCTTTGCCAAGTCCCTCTCACGTGCTTTATTAAAATTAAGCCACCTTTCACTCTCTATATTTTCTACCGCCAATAGGTCTGCCATCTTTCACCACACCTGCTCTTGCCCCCCATGTGGTGGGGTTTAGCTAACCATAGGATGTTCTTCCAAATCCAGATTTACAATTAAGATCTTAATCGCTAAAGGGATAACACGTAAATAAGATCCTCTAGGTTCACACAAGAACTAGAACTCAACAAATTTTGGACAAAAATAAGTCGAAACAACGTACTCCAGCGTATAACTATGTAAAACACCACTCCACCAATGATCTACAATGTGATGTCCAAGTCAAATCAGCATCATGCAAAGCCTGGTAATCTTCATGTGTCCATACAATTTTTCTATACCTCCAATTACTCTTTGATGCGTATGCTACCAACCAATCGTATAAATCTTTCAGAAAATAACATAAAAATCGTCTCATAGAGCTCATGATACATATTTTTTTCAACCCATGTGCGTGCATCAAATTCAGGTCTAGTGTTAAATCTGTGAGCAAACTCTTCCTCTAAATTCTCTACCCAATCTTCAATACTGGCCAAAGTCAACTGATACGTCTTCATCATGCAACATCCTTGAAACAACTTGAAAAGAGGTCCCAGAAATGGAACCAAAATGTAGTCTTTTATTTTACCAAACAACCCAAGGCACACTGGCACATCACCTAGGTAGACCTGAGCACTCACCCGAAGCACGCAAGGGTACCAGGTCCCTCTTTTATGGAAGCTTTGTCAAGGAGTTAGCATGATAAACACATATATAGATATATTCCAGATCCATAATAACAATGCAATGATAAACCATAAAGAGATCTAGATCATAACCATATGCAAGAATAACTTATACAAGAATCAATATTAGGTTTACCATACAAGAACCAGTCATAGATATGTCAACAACCAATATCCAACCATCAATATCCATTGTATTAATTACTGTAAAACACATAATTTGAATACATACATAGTAATGTCACCATAAGTCATGCACACACATAAACTACTACATATGTCTCAGATCTCTCACACTATGTAAATCAATACATATTTATAGGTAGTGGGGATTTTCCCTTCACTACTCATGCATCCTCAAAATAGGCTACATGTTAAGAATATCCATACACCCCTACAAAATAAATACAAAATCATGCAAGATTGCTAATAATAGACTATCTAATACTATCAATTGCATATCTAATCCTATTAATATCTCAAAACTATGCATGTCGCTTTATGTTCCTTCATATAAGATCTTCTCCCAAAATAGACCTTGTTTGAACTACAAGTATTCATGTTTTAATCTTATCTTTATACTTTTCTTGACCACCACTCCAAGTCTATATTTAGCTTCCCATCCCAAAACTAGTAAAGTGTCTTAACTATCCATTCTTCCTCTTACACGCATTCATGTCCAACTCCAGTGTGCGAACTCTATCCTCCTCGCACACTCATCCTCATGCATGATTATTTTGTAATGCCTATTACATGTGCTAACCTTTGTTCTCCGGGTTTTATTGAATTCTCCATGCTCAAAAAAGGGGATGTTCATAAGCATATTAGATGCTCCTTCAAGGAAATGAAAAATGGGAAGTATATAAACAATTTCTAGATTTGTATGGGAACTAAAGGAAAGGATTGAGATGAAATCATGAAATGAAAATATGATCCATATGATAGTGACAAGCATGCAAATGGGGTATTTAACAAGGGAATGTTGTTGAGCTATAGAGCAAGGAAAACACATAAGGAGGGAGAATCTGCATAAGAAAAAGCTACATGGTAAAGGACTGTAAGCCACCTAACACAACTGGAGGTGTGAAGGAAATAAAAAGGGGGTAGTAAGGACAAGTAAATTCATAGCATGCACTAAAAGAATGTCAAATTAAAGAGAAATCTAGAAGTAAGGAACAACTATCAATAATTGAGCATTAATTATATTTTTATGATGGAAAAGTTACACACATGTGAAAAGTAATAAATGAATCATTTATGACAATTTTGGAAGGGTATAAATAGGATAGGGGTAATTCATTTTAAATTATGTTATAGTTAAAATGGAGATCTTTGAATGAGGAACATTGAAAAAAGTGAATAAAGTGATCCAACACATTAGACATTGAGAAATTGTCTGCCATTAATATAATATTGAAGCTTTTACAATTGATAGAGGTTAGAAAAGAGAAAGGAAGGAGTAATAATAGGTTCTCAATACATAACCAAAAACCTCAAACACCATTAATGTGGGGGAACGTTCTTTAATTAGTATGAGGAACTTTGGGGAAATAAACCACCATGCAGTAAATCGAATTGGGTACTAACTTGAGTGCAAGATAACATGATGGAAGGAGGTATAAGTAGATGGATCCACACAAGAATCAATTACTTCACATGACTTAACTTTATCAAATACCACAAGCTTAATGTATGAAGAAGGATCAGGTGACCCAATTGTTAAAGAAAATTTTAAGTGTATAAGAAGTATTTTTTGAAGAGGAGGTGTAAGTCGTTGAAGTAGAAATAAGTTCTTCCATGCTGACAAGGATGGATAAGAACATAATGGATGTAAACAAGAAAACAAAGAAGGATCAAATATCTAGTGCACTACACTTAATTTTTGAGATGATATGTCTCAAAGAAGTAACCAAAATGGGGATATTGTAATCGTAATTCAAAATGACCAAAATGGTTGACTTCAACCACCTCATACATGAGATATATGGGTTGATGTCTGAGGATTTAGTGTGCATGATATAAAAATTATTGCACATAAAATGAAATATATGATGAAAACATAAATAATACGATGGAGAAAGTAAGGTTTCTTTAATTGGCACATCTACCCTTTTTAAACAAACTAGTAGAGTTGTTTCGATATCTAATATCACAAGTGATTGAGGGTTATTTATATTTTGGAGGGTGGTGCATGATAATTACTTTCCACCTAATTATCTAGGAAACATGGTTGATCAATAGTGCAAAAGATTTGGTGTAAGACTTGGAGGATGAGAAGGAGGTATAAAGGGTTGGAAACCTCCTGAACTACAAACAAGGAGGGAAAATGTTCCAAATTGAGGAGTTTAAGAACCCTATGACCAGATTCAAGGTGTAGCTACTAATATCAAAGGTATCATGCACAGAAAGGTGGAGAAAAGTGAACAAAAATTACTTGTGTATTGCACATAAGATGGTGCAAGGAAAAATCTACAACTTGGCCCATTTCATTGTGGATAACATAGCAGAAGATGTGGATCTCATGCATCAAAAGGGATGTACTAAATTTTGATGGGGATAAATCCTTAAAATTTTAGTTTTCAAAAAAATATGTGTATAAAAGGGAGATGGAAAACCACCATGGATATTCCCTGAAGAATACACATCCCTGACCAAAACATACAAGAAACTTATGGTGCCCACAAATGTCAACACTAATTTAGTCAAGAAATTTTTTAAATGAATTTGAACAAGACTAGAGGATCCTTATTCTATTTAAAAAAACGTTAGAGGGAGAATTTCAATTTTTTTTAGGAATACACTATAATCTAGTGTGGTTTAAGAGACTAGGAAAAAAATGGTTTCCATGGGGAAAACTACCATATGTATTCATTACAGATTAATTTATGTGATCCGTGGATAAGATCAAAAAGGTGAATAAGATAAGGATTGTTGCACTAAACTTTGATGCAAACAACCGTACCCTTTGTATGAACTATAAGTACCCCCTCCAAGAAGAATATGTGGAAACATATGATTATGATATTTGCATGTTGAGTAAGATGGATATTATTGTAGTAAGAAAGAAAACATGTAAATCATTTTTTTATTTGTTCCTAAGGAAGTAGAGAGTTATAAAGGCCAGTTAGGAAGAAGATCCAAATGAAGAAATGAATATGCATACAAATACCCATGTCATGAACAATTGGAATGTCGAGAAAAGGTCATGATAAGAGAATCCAAGTCATCCCAAAAGAAACCAAAATTAAGCATTACTCAAACTCCTACTATGAATTCCCAAAGCTACTAGTAACAGAGATGAAGAACAAATTTGTAGTTCAAGAGAAACTACACATCATGAAGTTAAACATATTTATATGCCATTCAAATGGAAATGGATGCAAGATGGCCAATGTTACAAAAATAATAAGAGGAAGTGAATATAGAGGAAAAAAATCCAAAATACTCCTTGAAACTCCTGCGTAGAAGATGGAATTCAAATAGGGGATCCCAAGGATACAAGCACAAGGATAATGGCTAATCTTAAATCAACTCTTAAAGTAATTAAGGTGGAAGAAGAAGTTGGGAATAAAGAAGAGACACATGGTGAATGGAAAAGTGAAGAGGAGGTCATGGTAGTGTAGGAGGAGGAAATGGAAGTGATCAGGAGGAAGGAGAGAGAGTCCAAAACAAATAAAAAGTGGGCAGTAGAGGTTTCATATGACGAGGATAAAGATATTCAACTTGATCCACACAAACCTTGAAATTCCATGAGCACAACGTTCTAGTAGATAAAAATACTAAAATAATTGTTTTCTTGGGAATGTATGAACAAATCTATGGCAATAAGTCATTTCAAAAGAGAATTATCCTTTTCCCTAGATGCATGTACAGAAGATGCGTAAATTTATCTTCCTACTGCCTACATAAAAAGGGCTCTAAGAAAGGAGGGATTATTGGTGTTACTCATGGAAACTTACATGATTTATAAATTACAAGTGAGTGGAGTGCTCCTTAAAGTTGTTGGATAAATAGTACATTAGAATATCCATAATAATAATGACTCCAGTATCAAAAGAGAGTAGATGCATAAGCTAGAGGTGGAACATTAAAAAGAAAGGAGTATTTTAGGTGACTTGCATGGAGAGCTTAAGGATTTATAGGAAAATTATGAGCTTGCATAAACTCTAAGGCCAAAAACTTAGGATAAATAAGTATTTCCTTGAGCCCAATCTCATACAAGAATACCCGATCATAGAGGTTAAAAATATATGAACAGTAAAAACTGATAAACATGTTTTTCAAATAAATTGAGGTGGATAAAGAACATGGAAAAATTAAAGGAATACCATGATAACATAAGGATTATTTATGGAAATAAACTTATAATGTGTGAGGAACTCACCAAAAAACTGGAGGGAAAATCTACACATGTGAAGAAACTATTAAGATGGTTTTTCATACATACCCGAATTATAAGCTCGCACATGCAAGAGGTAACAACCAAGAAAGCATCATTAGAAGATCATATGGAATTTGATTCCATTTATAAGGCCACATAAAATATATTTATGGAAGAATATGAGATTATTAGTGAGGAATACCTTAAGAAACATTAGAAGGTGAAGCTAAGATTTCCATATTTAAGGAATATTACCAGCAAAACTATAATTGGGTTGTAAACTGCATGCACAAAACTATAAACAAAATTCAAAGACCTACAAAAAGTAATTAAAACTGGTGTCAAAAGTAAAAAGGTTCTTACATATTTCACCACTCAATTATATCAGCTAATCCCTCTTATCTAGAGTGTCATTCAATACTAGCAAGTGCATGAGGACATTGTCAAATCTCAAGTGCCAAAATTATCTGAAGAGTCAATAAAAGCATTTTCTGAGGGCGGACATTAGAATTAGTGTGGGGTGATGTTGGAAAACTAAATTATTTCATGCTTTATTCTATATTATTATGTATTTTATTGGGACATGACATTATTTATTCTTTACCTGCCATTCTTTAGAAAAAATTGGAGGAAGGTTGTGTGTGAGAAGATGTGCCCAAGATAAAATTGGAGGAAGGTTGTGTGTAGAAGATTAGAAGGGAAGAAGTGTGCCCAAGGATAAACCTTATGTAATGCATGGGAAGGATGAATGATTGTTAACATGTAAATATGGAAAATATGACCAATACACGTAGTAAAATAGGGATACTTGGTAATAAGTTGCAAGTTTCAAAGATTCAATAATAGCACTGAGGAACACAAAATTATTTCAGAATTAATCATACATAAAGGAAAAAAGTAGACAAAGATATTCATGGATAAAGAATGCTTCTATGTAGATAGGGCTCCTTATTCAAATAGAAAAATTGTAGCCTTATTTTTACCAAAATACTAAATAACTAGGCACACTGGAACTTCAATCTAAGGTTTGAATGCTCACCCATGATCGTAAATGCACTACATCATGTGCAACCACTAGGTTACCCAATGACTACCTTTGTTCACTCATCAAGATGTTAAATCAACAGCTGCATGGATGATTATCATAACCATTATAACCTACAAGGGTGATGGAGATATGAACATATACTATATGAGGATTTGGAAACACAAAGTACACTGGAAAAATAAGGAAACTTAATCAACTGTATCAGGATCTTCTTGAACAAGATAGATCAACTGCATTTTTAACTTTTAACAAATGTTTAAAGCTTGAATTAGCCCTAGTTGAGGCTTTCCTATGGTAGACTCTTTTCTTGTTGGAGGAAGGAGGCAATGGAGGAAGGAGGAAAATCAGCGTCCTCTCGTCATACCAACGATGGGGTCACAGACAGATGTGGTGAATTTTATTTCAGTTATGTGGTGTGTTTATACACAAAAACTAGTTTCAATAGACTATCCTGAGTGTCTATTTGGTGTGGAAGAAGAAAACTGCATGACTCAGCTTACAACATCTAACGGTCCTCTGGTTACGGTCCTCTGACTGCCATACTTCGGTGGAAGGTGATCAGTCGAAGATGTTCATACGACAAGGATGATCACAGCAAGATCCAGATAGCCAAGATCCAGTAATCTCCGACAAGGTTGATGTTTCCAGGAGCTCTTACCCCATGTTCACACTAAGGGGGCGAATGTTAGGAATATCTATGTTGTAGTGTGAACATAGAATATTATGTAAGTGATTATATTATCTAGGATAATATAATATGTGTTGTAATAATTAATTACATGTATTGTAAATGTAATTATGAGTGGGTGAGTAAATATTGTTATGAGTTGTTGAGTAAACAAATCTTAACAATATTAGAGAAAACAAAATCTCACGTGTTAGGTTATGTGTGAGATATTTATGGAGATTATATCCTTAAATTTTCATGTGTGAAAGTGTTTTCGAAAGACTATACACTAATTCCCATTACACCATATTCATAGAGTAATATTTACACTTTCCACAGTTGTCTACAGGAATCCAATACATCCATGCACTCGAATACACGCACATATTCACTTACAGACTCATGTTAGGTTTTGGATCCTATTTTCATGTGTGAAAGTGTTAAAGACTATACACTAAGATTATTTTACACTTTCCACAGTTGTCTCGCTAGGGTTCGGGGCCAGGTCGAGCCCAGAGCGGGGGTCCGGGGGCGGTAGTCCCCGAAATTTGTTTTGTTTTTTTTTCCTAAAAATGTTCCCGATATATCGGGAAACGTGATCTTCTCATATGTGCAAGATTTTTGACCCATAGGTTTATGGGGGCGGTTTTAGACCATGGTTTTGATACCCACGGTATTGTAAAACTTATTAAGCAGTTACATATTGATATGCTTGGGTGCATATTATAGGGAAAATAAAACATTGTAGATGTGTATGAGTCCAAGTGTAAATTCAGGAGAGTTTGTTGAGCACAACTCCAAATAGATCTGGATATTGTATTGAGAGAAAGAGGTGGCTTGTAATAATATCTGAGAAAGTGATTCTTGGTAGACATAGCCCAAATTGGGTGAACCACATTAAATATTGTCTTTGTGTTGTATTCTTTTATTTTTTGCACTTTTATTTCAGATATGTGAAATGGGTAAGTGCATGGAAATGGGGGACCAAAAGGGGATCAAAAGTGGACATTTTTTTCTTGAAATCAGCAAAACCTGAACTTCATCTAATAATTTGGCATGCATATGCTCAAAATTTGACAAAGTGATAAGAAAAAATACCATAGAGCTTGGAATCTAGTTTCTAAACTACTAGTTATTTAAAAATGGTGGATATTAAGAGGGTCAAATGTGGTGCGCACACAAAGTATGTCTATTTTTGTGTCAAAAAGATAAGAACCTATTATGTGTACACCTCCCCATTTTTTGAGTTCTATAAATTATTTTTCAGATCCTTTCAGTAGAAGGTTAGCTAAGACCATGTACGAGGTCCCACTAATTTTTCATAATGTTTTGGATGAATTTATAATTTTTTATTAATTTTCAAAGTGCATACATCTTGAAAATGAAATATTTATGTGTACACCCCCATAAATTTGAGAAAAAAGTCATTTTTTTAGTTTTATAGTGCGTGTAAAATGGAGTTTAGAAAAATCCAATTTTTTAAAAAATTGAATGAAAAAATCATAAATTGTGCACCAAAACGTATGCATAGGTTTTGGCAAGAAAAGAAGGCACTAATCGGATTTTAGAAAAAATATATATCGTCACCAAGGTAAAACCAAGCTTGACATCGTAGTATAAACTAATCATATTTTAGAAAACATTATATCTTCACCAAGGTAAAAATAAGCTTGACATCGTTGTATAATTGTTTTTTAAAATATTATGTTATAATGCATGAGATATCGGGGTGTACACTCAATATTTTGATGTTTTGCTATCAAACATGGATTTATTCATGGATTACACAGTCCAAACCTTAGGTTTGGATATCCAAGGAAAATCCAAGCCTATGGATTGGGAATTGCGAACCCAAAAAGGATGAAATGTGAGTGCATTATAACACGTTCGCGTTCCTATTTGCAATGTGGAATATGTCCAAAACAGGAACACGAGCATTTTATAACGCACTCGCGTTATAATGCGATCATGTTTCGGCTTGGTAAATATAAGTCGTAATGCACTCACATTATAACACAACCTTTATTTTTCCTTTTCACGTTATAACGCACTCGAGCTGTAATGCGAGTGCGTTATGAAAAAATTGACCAAAAATAGATTTTTGTCCATTTTTTGGTCCCCCATCTTTGTGTACTTGCCCATATTTTTTTGCATATTAGTTTCTACTATTGTGATCCTTTGTGTAGGGTTGTTCCGCATATTTTATCCCTTATTTACTAACACATGACACAAATATAACATTAGAAAGATTTAAATACATAGACCAATAAGTCAAAATATATGTATTGAATCATAGCTACATAGAAACGTAACATGGGGTAGTGACAATAACCTGAATTGTGTATCAAATTCTACAAATGAGGGGAGTTGAAAATTAATTTTCACGATGTCACAAAGCCAAGTAAAAAATTTATATAGGTGATAAACCTATGATGAGTTAGATCCCTATTGTCACATTCAAAGATGCAGATCGAGTGGATATTATCAAACTCAAGAAAAAATATGATATGAAGTATTCATATGGAAATGTGGAACTTAAAGAAATTTGTAATCGAACATCAAAACAAAGCTGGCCCATGAGGCATAAGTGAGTGAAAGTGTTAAGTTAATTAATTGTTGAGCGTATCTCACCATTTTGTTATGATTTTTTGAATAACTTCTCTAAGAAAAAAAATTTCTTAATAATGATGAAATGGATATCATATTTAAGATTGAGACTAAAAGTGACCACACTTGTAAATTTAAGATTCCACTATCCTCAATTGTCATTATAAAATACCTCTACATTTTTTAAAAATATTTTTACTATTTAACCATTTTAAAAAAATATAACTAATAATATATATTATAAATATTTTTTTGTTAATTATAATTGTACAATTTTAAAAATAAATATTAAAATAATACATTTTTAAACATTTGAATTATTTTAAAACAAACTTAAAATATCTTTTAAATGTTTCGTGAATATATATGGTAACTAACACATTAATATCATATGTGAGGTGAAAGTATACTTTACTTAAGCTTAAAGATATATATATTTTCCAACTGGAGACTTTGTTTGATGGAACAGTCTGGCAGTCCTGATTTCAACACGTGTGAAGAGGAGAGTAGAATTTACGTTGAGATTTGATGGTTGGCCCTGCCCCTTAAAAACTTTGTGGATGTGTAAGTTATTTTATGATCGTTCCATTATAATATTACATCTTTTTTAAATTATATATTTTAAATATATTAAATTTGTATTGTTGCAGGTATATTTTTAATAAAATATTTATTATTTCAAAAATATAATTATTCTTAATATTGTTACTATTTTTATATTTACACCGAAGGCATTTATTACAATGGGAAAGGCCTTTCGGGTCTCTGACAATGTTAGAACATCGATGGCCCGCATTGAAGCATATGTTGACGTTCACATCCGAAGATTGATCTATCGTTGTGTCACTCCCTTAATTTATTTATTTTTTCTCAGTCAATGTGGACTAGGAGGTCATTCAACGTCGTTCTCAAAAATAATTTTCGGACATGACCGCAATGTAAGAGACAATGTTCACCTGGAACCTGTCGGTAGTAACCCTACACGATTCGGGAAGTATTCCAACAATATCTCACCTTCCTATAAATTTAAGAACTTTGTTATGTAACGCAGTTTGCCTCTTTGTTGATTGAATCATATTGTAAGCTTTTCCTCTTGTTTTTTCCGTTCACGGTTGATTCCTCCTCCTCTTTGATTGTCTGTTGACGGTCGGTCAACACACTTTTAACATGTTTTTTGATTTTTTTTAAAAAAATTCAATCCGCTAGGTATATGAGGTAGTGGAAAAAAAATCGATCCATTTGTGTTAAATTATTTCCTCCACAATTAAAAGGAGCACCTCACATCTCGTGACATTGGATGCGAAGAAAGAAAATTCAATTTCGTACCATAAACATGGAGAATCGTCGTCTCCGGCTCCTCATCATCATGATTTTATGGAAAGGATGTCGATGAAGAGGTCGGGGTTGGTAGATTCGGTGACAAATAGGGAAATTAAAACGTTCATATGCGTGCATATGAAGCACACAGGGTTGTTTTGGTGCCACCTCCATCACATATCTGATGCAACTTCTGCTGAGAAGATGTCAATGTCTTTACAAACCCTCCCTGCACAGTCAAATTTTTCAATTTCTTCCACTTGTGTTCAGAAACAACAATTCTAGCTAAGATAACAATATTTATTCTAGATTTTCCGCATGTATGGGGAATTCCTTTTGCATCTGGGGTTTGTGCATTAGAGTTTTTTGTTCTTCCTTGGAAGGAAAATCTTTCTAAAAGTGATAATTTTGGACATATACATGATGAGGGAAGGTGAATGTGTAAAATTGTTTAAATGCATGTGTCTTTTTTAATCTGTTTTTTCTGGAGTCCAGAGAAAATACCCTTGATCGTGACTGTTGAAGATGTGGAGCCTAAGTACAAGTTGAAGTAGCAGTTTGATTTTTCATAACTTGATTATGGGAGGAATGCATGTCCATGTATAAAAAAAGCATTGTCTTATTAATATATTAGAGTTGTTATTTTTAAGATATTTGATATTCAATTAGGTATTGATATCTTAGTGATCAAGAATGTTAATTTTGATTGCAAGTGTTGAGAATTAAACTTTTACAAAGAGGTGCACATGTTATTTATATGTATGAATTTACTGTTTTTATAATGAAAGAGAAGACTGTGAATTTATTGTATTCCTCAGTTGAATAAAAAGATTTGGCAAGTTCTTAGTGGATGTAGCCCACATTGGGTGAACCACGTTAAATCTTGTCTTGTCTTCTTTTGTGCATTATTTATTTATGTTGTTATATTTCTCCCTTAGTAGAATTGTATGCTATATAGTTTCCTACTGTTGTGATTTGAAGATCATTTTCGAATATTAGTTCGCAAATTCCTAACAATTAGTATCAGAGCTTTGGTGGATTTTTTATTGAAGTGGTAAATCACAGGGAAATTTTAGCTTCAAAGTGGGAGCCATGGCGGATGAGGGCAGATAAGAATATTTGAGATAGTTCAATGGGTAGAATTTTGTTTTATGGAAGATGTAATGGATTTACTTACTATCAAAAGGACCTCCATGTTCCTTTTGCACGGAAAAGAAAAGACAACCTTCCAACCATGTTGGATGAGGATTGGGAATTTTTGATAGAAAGGTTTTTGGGGCAATTCTTATATGCCTTGCATCTTCGGTTGCTTTCAACATATCGGAGGAGAAGAAATGGAAAATCTCATGAGTGCATTGGGGAAGTTATAGTCCAAAACCCTCTCCTCTAATAAAATAATCTTGAGATCAAAACATTATTTAATATGACGATGCATAAGAATGATTCTATGCTGATCATTTGAATGAATTTAATACGGTTGTGAGTATGTTTTCTCTTGGTAAAAATTGACTTTGATGATGAGGTTGGGGCTTTGAACAGTTGATTTTGTGCTCCTTGCCAGATAGCTTTCTACAACTTGGTTATGGCTGTAACGTAATTGTAGTCACTAATAATTAAAAGCTGAAGTTTTTAATTGGATGTTAATAGGTGTGATCTATTTTTCCAGCTGAAATGGGAAGTTGAAGAGAATCTGTGATAAATGTCTTCTAAATTTGGAGTCACTTTGTTTTAAAGAGAAAGGGTAGACAAATATTTGTAATATGATCTAGTTTTAAAGGTAACCATTCACTAGTCAAATTTTCGTGGAACGTCAAAGTCACAATCAATTTTTTTAGAATGTTGGCACTAATTGTTGGAAAAACTCCAAGGACTAAGATAATAGATTGTTTCAATGCTCTTCAGTGATGAAGAAACATACAACAAAGAGCCAAACTAACTTGGCTCAAATGTCAGACAAGGTGATGTTTGTCAGGACACGCCTTAATTATTTCTTTAGTCCAAAATATTGTTGAGTCTTGGGTGTTCATGATTGGAGTTGATTCTTTCAATGAAGTTATTTTCTTATGGACCTTACTTTACTTCTCCCTTATTAGAATTCTTGGACATCTAGTATACACTTGGTGATGAGAAATCAAGTGCAAAATAGGCCAAAACAAGGTTGTGTTTGGGTAGGAGAAAGTAGAATTAACCAATGGCCCCATTGAAACATCATGATTTGTGCTTCAAGTTGAGAATGAGAACTTGATATTTGTGGGTCAAACTAAGAATATGGTTGTACAAATTTTATAGGTATAAATTGGAAGGTTACTCAAAGTGAGCTTTTTGGTTACATGAGGTATTCCTCACATAAAATGACTTTGTATTTAACCAGTGGTGCTGATTAATGAAAGAAGACAATCCTTGAAGATAGAGATTTTCCTTTTTTGTGGCACCAGAGTTTTCCATATGAGTCTATCAAGTGTCCTGTTTGGAAACATTATGGCAACAAAAGGACAATCTTCGATAATCTAATCTTTGAGTCCAAACCTTTGGACTTCGATACAGACTGTAATCTTATGGGAAATCAAGGGGAACATCCGATATCCTATCAATATGGACAGGCATAAAAGGATGCACAAATTGGAGTGTGATACAAATGTATGGGGGCCAGCTAAGGTAGCCTGTTTTTCATCTTCTTGAATGTCAGTGATGAAACTGGAGCTCGAATGTTTGGGTGGATTACTTCAGGAGCTTTATAAATTTTACTGTGATGTTGAAACTTTGCAGTCAAGATGGAATAGCCTTGGTGATGAATGTTTTTAATTGGTCTCAAGTTGAAATGTCCCTATTTTTCTAGCCATGGGAAGTTGGGATTATTGCAGACTTTCAAACTTCTTGATATTGGCTCTAGTACTTCTTAATGAGGATTTTAAACCTATAAAAGAATGTTAGGGTATCCAAAGGTATCTTGAGTGTTCACAGGGGTATTAATGGAGCGTCAAGAGCATGATCAAGAAAATTGGAGCGTGCTAGGTACATGAGGTTTACATGCAGGTTTACCACTCATATTTGGGCTGATTTTTTTGCAGGACTATTCATATTTGATTAGAAAACTGTGACCCTTGTATGGCCTCTGGATTGATAATATTTGAGAAGTTCTTGGTGTACGTAAGCCCACATTGGGTGATTACTCATTTATTAAGTATCTTGGATGTGAGGTATTTTTTCACATTGATGAATTTATGGTGTTAGAGGATATTTCTGAAGAAATACATTTGCTATATATTTCCTGAATGACTATGGTTTCCATGTTTAGAGTCTTAAGGACAAGATTTGTTATTTCATTCCTAGACATATTGGTCAGAGCTTACTGGTGGTTTTTCATGTATAAAGATCAGTTGTAGGAAAAAAAAGAGGAAAGTTTAGCTTGGAGTAATAGCTATGTTAGATGACATTGCAGATCGAACAAGAGTGTTCAAGGGTAGAACTTTGGTTCAGTGGAAGATGTTTCAACATGGTCATTACTAGGAAGGACCTCCATGTTCTTTGGCTGGAAAAGTAAAGAAACCTATAGCATGTCGAATGAGGTTGAGAAGGTAGTTGCTAGATAGAAAGGCACTCGAGGTAACTTGAATGATTATGCCTTGCATATTTTTGCTTTATTTATTTCAGGAGAAGACAGTGGAAGGTCTCATGAGTGCTTTGAGGAAGCAGTGTATAGATGAAAAACCCTCTGCCTCTAAGTAAAGCATTTTTGGATGAAAAATTTATTTAATCTGAAGATGTTTGGAGAATGGTTATGACTGCTGATGATTTGAATGAAGCTTAATACGGCTCTAAGTATGTTAAAATTGGAGAAATTACTTTGTTGATTTTGTGCTCCTTGTCAGATAGCTGGGACATACATGGTTCAAAGGCTGTAAGTAATTCAGGAAGGAAATAGACTACAAAGCTAAAGTTGGTGATGTCATAGGGTGATCCTAAGTGTATAGAATGTGAATGGTAGAGAATTTGAGATTTTTTTTCTTCTATTGTTAAAATGAATTCTGGACTGTTCTTAGTTTAGTAGCAGAGTAAAAAAAAAATAGCACTTAGAGAAGTAACCGTGGGATGTCGAATGATCTACATTCCTTCAAAGCCTAAGAGTTGGAGTTAGGAATTGTTGGCACTATGGGAAGGTTGGCCATAGCTAAGAAAGATTGCTGAGGCTCTTCGGGATAAGAAGAGGTTAAGTGAGGAAAATTGAAAGAAGTAAATTTGGCATGACAGGTGATGTTTGTCAAGATGCCTTACGTCAGTGGTTACAATAAGTATTGCTAAATATTGGGTGTTAGGATTCAGGGGCTTACTCTCCAGTGTCACTCCACATAGACCATTGCGTGTACTGATTTTGTTCAAGAAGTGATTCCTGATAGTACATATATTATCTTGGTGATGATGAACCATGCAACATAGTGGATGATATGTTGTATTTGCAGGTAAAGAACATAGCATGGAAATAAATGGCTACTCAAGAAGCATCTAGGTGACTCCTTTGTTATGAAGGATTTGGGGGAAGAAAAACAAATCCTTAGTATGAGAATAAATCAGAACAGGAAGGAGAGGAAGATGATATTATCTCAAGAAGAGTAAATAAAGAAGTTCTTAGAGAGGTTTAGTATGCAGGATGCTAAATCAGTTGGTACTCCTTTGGCAGGTCACTTTAAATTATCAAAGGAGAAAGTCCCAAGATTGATGAGGATAGAATCCAGATGTCCAGGGTACCGTAATCAGTAGCATTTAATAGCTTTATGTATGCTATGGTATGCACTAGGCCTGACATTGCCCATGCAGTGGGAGTAGTGAGCAAGTTTATGAGTGATCCAGGTAGAGAGCACTAGTAGGCAGTGAAGTGGATCCTTGGTATTTGAGAGGGACCATGGGAGAAACATTATGTTTTGGTGGACCAGACACTACATTACATGGATATGTAGATTTGGACATGGCATGAGATTTGGACAGAAATACGAGCACGACATGTTATGCATTTATGGTTGGTGATACAATGGTGAGTTGGATTTCATGGTTAGAAAAGGTTGTGGCTTTGTCAACCACAGAGACTAAGTATGTTGCTGCCACATAGGAAAAAAAGGAGATGATTTGGCTACAACAATTGCTTGATGAGTTGGTTCATAAGTAGGAAGTTGGGAGACTAAAAATTGATTGTGAGAGTGCTATTCATTTGGTGAAGAACTCCGCTTTCCACTCTAGGAAAAATCACATTAAGCTGAGATATCATTTCATCAGGGTAGATTTGGAAGAAGTTAAGTTGAAGATGGAAAAGATTCATACCAGTCAGAATCCTGTGGATATAATGACTAAGGTGGTCACAAGGGAGAAGTTGAAGTTGTGTTCAACTTTGATTGGCCTTCATGGTTGATAATGAAGGGTTGAGAACTTTAGTTAGTGGAAACAGTCTCCAAGTGGGAGATTGTTGGGGTGTGGAGCCTGTTTTTTGGTCTTTTTGGAGTTTGAACGGTTAATTTTGGAGAATTTGGGAGCATTATACAGTCATCTATTGTGATTTTGTTGTGATGTTGCTATTAAGTTGTTAATTGGTTGTCAACGCCATGACATTTTTTTTAGCCGTGGGAAGTTGAAAGGTTATGACTTTCAAACTTCTAGGGTTGGCTTTAGGACTTCTTACAAGGATTGTAATCCTATAAATAGAGGTGTTAGGGTATCTTAAAGATATATTGAGTGTTCAAGAGGTCTTGAGTCTTAGTGATCAAGAGGTGATCAAGAGTGATCAAGTTTGAGAAATTGAGGTATCAATTGTGGTCTAGATGTAGTTTAACATCTTTGGAATTCTGTAGTGAGTTCATAACTGAGAAAAGACTGTGAGAGTTGTTTTACTCTTGTTGATAATAAAATATGAGCACCTTTTTTTTGGATGTAGCCCATATTGGGTGAACCACGTTAAATATTGTCTTGTCTTCTTTTGTGCATTATTTATTTATGACGTTATATTTCTGCAAGTATAATTCTACTATATAGTTTCATACTGCTGTGATTTGAGGAATTATTTCTGCATATTGGTTCACTAATTCCTAACACTGAATGCACCCATCAATCAAAATTTGCATATCTTTAAGAAACCATTCCCTAACCATACCCCATCATCAAAGCAAACTGAAGAACCTTCAACTAATGATAGTAATATCCATGAGGTGCATGTTGTGTTTGACATTGTACCATCCCTTATGTAATTTCCTCTTATCCCCTATATCGAGGAGATTCTAACATGAGCTACTCTACCCATAGAGGATCCTACTTCCTCTACGTCTTCACCCATAGAGGAGTCCCCTTCATCTCCCCCTTCAGCCATGGAGTAGTCTACAACTTTTGCTAATGTGTTTTCACCACTTACCTTGCAACCTAACAAATAACCTACATTATTAACTCTCCTACTCATGGGAGAGTCATCTTCACTTTCCTCTCCATCGAAAAAGGAGACTACCTCATCCCAAATGTTATCTCCCCTAACCATAGGGGATCCTTTATATATGCCACTAACTTTTGGGGACAATTCCCCATTAGCATTCCAAGATCTCGTTGATCTGCTATCGACTCTCTTACCCATAGAATCTGAAGCCAACCAGTTCCCTATCTCATAGACATATTTTATAGGGATTGGTACTAAGACAACGTCATCTTCTCTTACAAAATATTCATTTTCACGCCTAGATGGCCGATTGGATTACGCTGATAATTCCATGCTTTAAGGATGCCTTCAACTACCCTTTTCAACCCAAATGCAAATTTCACTTGTGGATACTGCCATGATCTATCCAAAGGTATTTCAAGAAACCTAATCAACCACGACCATGCCTGTTAAAACGGACTTTTCTTCATCACCCTCGCCTACATCCAAACCTTTACAAATAACTAAAATTGTTCATATGCCTAAGAGCCTACCTGCACGTACACCTCCCCCCATGTATAGACCCATTACCACATTAGGTGTCATGTCGACATCAAGTCTAGTTCATCCGTCTGTCAAATTGGATTTAGCCACATCTTCCCAAACTCACACAAAAACCATTCCTCCACCTAAAATGAAGACCCAACCTTCTAGGATGCGTACCAGTATCACCCATTACGCCTTTGTCACCTTCGCCCCTTGCGTCTATCCTAGGACCGCACCTATTGATGTTGGCCAAACAACCGCCTATCCAAGGAAAATCAAAAGCACTACAGCCCACCTATTCATCACAATCCTTTATTACACCTAAGCTACCAAAAAATTTACACCTTCACCGTTACATGATTATTTATTACCACATATACCCCCACCACTTACAGTAACAACTTCAGTACCTATGAGATTTCCTTATCTTCAACCCATACCTTCCACTTTGCCTTTGATAGCAACCTTCACCGCACCTCTTTTATCACCTTGGCTAACTCCTCCTCTATCACCATCCACTTTTCCCTCTACATCATGTACACCTCCTTCACCTTTACCTAGGAAGGTGTAACCTAAATTGAAAAACCCACTACCCTCCAAAGAGGTAGTTAAGCCTACACAACTTGCTATCGTTAGTTCATCTACTACACCTTTACCCAAGAAGGTAAAACCCAAGCCTAAAATAGTACCACCTACCAAATTGGTGGTCAAACATATCCCACATCGAATTCCACCTCTTGTAGTACCTCACACATCATAATCACCTATACTTCAATCCAAACCCACACTCACCTCACATTGTGATCCATAAGCAGGGTCTTACGTCAACATTCTAGCTAACCTTGTAGAGACCTATGTCTTCACATTGCCACCCCTTAGACCTTACAACCCACTCAAACTCAAACCAATAGGGTTTGACGATACTAAATTTTGTGCCTACCATCCTGTGCTAGGACATGATGTAGAAAATTGTTAGGATGTAAAACCCGTTCTTCTCCAACTTTGTCCTCCTGAACAAAACTTTGATGATGATGATCTTCTAGAAGAGTACCCAATTTTACCTCCACCTATCACTACACATCCTTTTCCACTACCTATTCAACGACCTGCACCACCACCTCCATAACCATTTTATCCACCTCCAAAATTTGAGATCAATATGGTCCATATAGGAGAGCTATCCAAAACTCCACCAAAATGCCTGTGTGCCTTACTCATTTCATAAGGTTCTTACCCTGCACTAGGTTTTTTTCCATCATGTTGTTATAATTTTCTTGACATGCCTTCTCAAACCACCCCTCTTCCTTAGACTAACATGATCCAAGTTACCACTCACACCCAGAAAGACAAAGGAAAGGAGAAAGAAACTAGACCATCCATTAATCCTATTCCCAACATACCATCTGCACCTGCATTGAAAATCACCATTCAGGGACCCACATATCCTATTTCTAACGGGGTCATCCATTGTACCATGATAAAATAATTGCATCAATCCCCTCTAAAAATTTCCTTGTATGACCTCATGCAAAGTTTTGAATCCCATCAACAGTCCCTCATGGAGGTTCTGCAATCCATCGAGGTTTTTACTTGACAACTTGACACCTATGGAATCCATTATCACCCCTCACTATGTGGCTTCTCTCACCAATTCATCCCCTTCCTCTACACCTACCACTACTCATCAAGTAGCCACCCTCATTTTCTCTAACGACAAGATTATACCTCTCCAATAAGATGATCGTGACCCCTCCCTTTTCATCTCTATTTATATTGATAATATACGCATTTGATGCATTATGATCGATGTCAGTGCCAACATACACATCATCTCCTCCCATGCATACAATCAAATGTGTATCCCTTGAAATTACATACATAATAACCTTGTTATGATACATTCATCAAATGATGCCATCACTTCCACTCTCGACACCATCATCCTCCATGTTCGTTTGGGCCCCCATACCATTCCAGAATTGTTCTATGTCTTAGAGGGGGAGTTCCAGTACAACCTGTTGCTTGGCCGACCTTGGATCCACGTCATGGGTTATGTTCCTTCAACCTTACATCATTGTGTAAAATTTGAACATGAAGGACATAACTATACCATCCCTATTGACCTTTCACCATTCAAAACCTGTAACATGCTATACCAACCTAATGATGTCCTTATAATAGTTAAGGCATCTACCATTGCTACCATTTCTCCTTCACCCATAGCCCCATCCACCGATGTTGTTGCTACCTTTTTTTCACCTACCTCCTCTATTCCCACTACTATTATAGCCTCTGTAGCTGACCCATCTGCTAACCCATCTACTTCTCAATCAACCAATGCTTCTTCTTTCCAATCACCTAGTAATTCATCTATTCCCACTACCCATATACCAACTAGCAATCCCTTACAAGGTGTTTTTCAACGTCTCACTCTAGGGGAGCACCATATGTACAACATCGACACATTCCTTACTCCTCAAGAGTATGGTAACCTTCGCCAACATCCTTTTTATGATCACCACGTAGGCGAGGTTTTCCCTTATGGTCCTCCCTACCTTCGTACCAACTTAACATATGGAGAACTCGATACTTCTACCTACTCGCCCAAGCCACCTTCCCAAATGTGACCATTTTCCTCTGATCTTCAATCTCTCACCAACTACCGCTTCACCCACACTTTCCTCTGTCACTGTGCATGGAAGAGATTTGGCTTTGGCTTCTATGAACAGGGCCTCCATACTCTCATCCTGTGTACCACACGTAAACACAGTGACCCCAGTGGTATTGGATTTGCTGAACCATCTTCCAAGAAATCCTGTGTTGAAATCATTGAGGACAAAAAGCCTTCTTCACCCCATTTACCAAATTCACCACCTTCACCCACATAGTCTATGGATCCAAAATCCATTCCTCCTAACTTTTTTTTTTCGTAAACACCATTTCCCTGGGACCTCTGAGTTATCAACGTGATGGTGAGGTTCTCTCTTCTCTTCCATTCCTTTATCCTGACATGTTTGATGATGATACAAATTCTATTAACGTCATTCAATACTAGGATGACGAGTCTATTCTCACCTATCTTGGTGCGGAGGATTCTTATATTCATCATTCATTGCCTTCTGAGATGAAAACCATGTTAAATGAATCAACCATTGAAATCAATATTAACACTCAAGATGACCCGCACATCTTAAAGATAGGGCAATCTTTAGATTCTACTGAACATGAAGCTTTTACCTCATTCCTATAAGATCATAGTAATGATTTTGCTTGGTCTTATGCTGATATGCTTGGTATTGACCCAAACATTGTGGTCCACAATATCATAGCTATTCTGGAAGCCAAACCTCACATTTCCTTTCTTGTCAAAGAATAACTTCAACACCTTCGCTCGGTTTCCTTCATCCTACCCATTGATTATCCCCAATGGACCTCTAACATCATTCCTGTCAAAAAAGTGACAAGAGGACTCCGCATATGCACGGATTTTCATGACCTTAATTTATCTTTCCCTAAAGATGACTTTCCTCTACCTAGTACAGACCAATTAGTTTATCTTACTACTAGCCATGAAATGCTATCACTCATGGATAGTTTCTTGGGTGACCTTCTGCTATCGAGTCATGCCCTTTGGCCTTAAAAATGTTGGTGCTACATATCAATGGGCTATGACTTATATCTTTCATGAAATCATGCATCGCACATTGGAATATTATGTAGATGACCTTCTTGCCAAATCCAAACATCAAGCCGAACACCTTACAATCCTTAAGGTCATCTTTGACCGTCTCATCAAGTATTGTGTTCACCTTCAACCTAAGAAGTGTGTCTTCACTTTTCTCTCAGAAAAAATCATTGGTTTTATTGTTTCTTTGCATGGCATAGAAGTCGATTCCACTAAAATCAAGTCTATTCTTGAAATGCCTCCACCTTATAACCTTCTCCAACTGTGTTGTTTGCAACGTAAGTTACAATCTATTTGTCATTTTATTTCAAATCTTTCTAACTGTTGCCACCCCTTTCATCATCTCCTCAAAAAGGAAATCTCCTTCAAATGGGATGGTGAATGCCACAAAGCCATTGAGGCCTTAAAACAATACCTTCTTCAACCACATGTGCTCATTCCTTCTAAGGATGACCAACCATTTTACCTTTACATTTCTACTATGGATCATTCCTTAGGAGCCATGTTTGCTCATTGCGAAAAGAATCACAGGGATAAATTGGTTTATTATATAATCCGTACACTTTTGGACTATCAAACCCGATACACCTACACCAAAAAACTCTATCTAGCCTTTGTTTTTGTTGCCACTAAAATTCACCATTACCTACTTAACCACAAAACCTTTGTTGTCACCAATACAGACCCCGTACATTACATGTATGCCAAGCCCTACCAACATCAATGTGTTACACGTCGGCTCATGCTTCTTACAGAAATAGACCTCAAATTCATCCATGAAAAATTTATCAAAGGACAAACCATCGCTGACTAACTTGCAGATGCACCCCTCTCTAGTGATCAATCCTCTATCTTTGATTTCCCGGATGAATCCCCAATACCATCTCATTGGACGATACCATTTACCAGATGACCTTATTCTTTGATGGTTCCAAGTGTCAGTGTGGGGGTGGTGCTGGAGTTATCCTCATTCCTCTTGATGGTGAACCTATTACATTATCTTTCAAACTAGATTTTGATTGTACTAACAATATTGACAAATATGAAGCACTCATATTAGGACTTCAAACTGCCATCGCCTTAGAATTTAAATCAATTAATATATTTGGTGAATCTCAACTAGTTGTAAATCAAGTCAATGGTATATACTAGTGTCATAATGAAATACTTCAAAAGTACAAGCATTATGTAGACATACTTTTGACTCCCTTTGACCATTACAAACTTCAAACCACTCCATATTTTGTCTCTTCGTATCTCACTTAAAGAGATGCTCAACGAAGATGAATTTCACCAAGACCATTTGGCACAACTCGAGTTATTAGATAAACGTCATCTTAATGATCTTGACCATCTCCAAATCTACCAAAAGCATATCAAACATGCCTACAATAAACATGTCCATGAACAAACCTTCCAAGTTGATGACCTCGTCCTAAAGAAAAATCAACATGTAACAAAAGAGGAAAAATGTAAATAGGGAAAATTTTCTCCTAATTAGCTTGGACCTTATAGTGTTGCTCATGCCTATGGATCAGGTGCTTATCATTTTTCTTCACTCGAAAGTAAACCCAAACCTGAGACCCTCAATGCCTTGCATCTTCGAACATTATACTGTTGAATTAAGTCCTATATCACCTCTTGTCTATTCAACGCTTGTCCCTTGAGCACCGTTCACCTTCCATTTTACCTATTTTAAGGATCAACGACTAAACCAGGATCATGTGATTACCCGTTACCTTTCAACCTTGTATTTAATATGAGTATCATGGCTCTATTGATGGAATGATTCTCATGGATACTTTTCATCTTTTTCAAGATGGAATCCCATGGTTGTTCATCACTTACACCCTCTCTTTCATAGTTAGCCTCTGTATGTTATGGTTTTGTCTACAACACAAGAGCCTTCGGACTTTATAGTCTTGTCCATGACCTAAAAGTCAAAAGGAAAAAAATTTCCAAAGTAAAATGGGATTAAACTCCTTGAGTCAAAATTATGGTAAAAAGATGATTCCGTCAAAAGGGACATCTACGCTTTCTATCTTGTTGCTATAAGTAGACTTCTCCCTCAAAGAAAAACTATAACAAGCCAGCCATATCGTACATAGTCTATCACCAAAAGAATACTATTCTTGCAAAAATAAAATAGAAAAATACATTTTGAAGCTTCCTGCATCAATCAACTTCACGAATACCTCAAGGAGAGATTCTACTCATCCCACATAGAATTCCCGTATCGATCAGTTATAAAAAAAAGAAAAAAGAAAAAGATTAATTTTTTTGTCATGGACTTGCCTATTGTGATCTTGGGTCTCTTCCTAAGTCGACATGTTGTCTCACACTAGGTTATGCTAAAACTAACCTACTTTCACCCTAATTTCCTACCCACTCAAGGGATGTGCCGCAAATGCAACATTTCGAGATCATGTGAATTTCGTCAACCGTAGAATATTCCATCATGTAACACCTTTAGGATCTTATGTTTATAAGCCCATCTTAGGTATGGCAGTCTCATTTTGGTTCTTACCAATTAGGCAGCTATTTTGGTCATCTCTTACCCTTCACCTTCTTCATTACTTGTTGATAATCCTATATAGGACCAAGCCTTCGACACCTCAATTTAAACATACCTAAATGACCTAGACTCAACCATGCCTAACTGACCTAGACTCAACCATGCCTAAAACCTACCAACCCATCCTGTTACCTCATCATATTCTTCCCTACTTATGGGAGAACTACATCAGCCTGAGGCCCCTGCCAGAGCTATGTAAGCAACACTCCGAGGGCATGTGGCCCTTGGAGGTTAGCTCGGACACTCTTTGCCCTAAATAATTCCCCCCCCCCCACTTTTTTATTTACATTCTACCATTACTTAGTTTCCATCTTCTACATTACTTGGAAATTAAACAAACATACAAGTATATAAACATATATACTTACCTATTTCTTATAACATCATACTATAAATATTCATCATCATTTATTTTTTCATGTTACCAATAACTTGGAAATTAAATCAAAACCAAAAACCTAACTCCACCATGCCTAACTGACCTAACTCCACCATGCCTAACTGACCTAAACTCCACCATGCCTAACTCACCCGAACTCAACCATGTCTAACTGACCTAACTCCACCAGGCCTAACTGACCTAACTCAACCATGCCTAACTGACCTTGACTCTGTCGCAACAACCTAAAAAATGAAACCCATCCTGCATAACCCATTTCACCTAAAATTCACCAAAATCTAGCCTAAAACCTACCATAATCCAACCCAATATATCTAATATTAATTTATTATCTCATTAATCCTACATTTACTCTTCCCCATGTTGATTTTACGCATTTTTTAACACATTTCACAATGAAAACTCCCCACCCCAATTTCTTCATTTTTTACGGCACCAAAATTTTAACAAATAACAAATTAGGGAATGCCTCCTACCTCATCATTGTGTCACATATGTGGTGGCACATCTGGCCACTGTGCCGGTGGTCCACCCGAACCCTATCCTACCTCTGCCATGCCAAAATCTACCTCGAATCCCTCCACCAATCAAACGTCTCCAACCACTCTCGTGGACCTGTCTACCTGGCTCCTCTCACCACTTAGTAACCTCCACCTCAGCTAAGTACAATATTTTATTTTTTTCTCTAAGAAAAATGCACAAGTCACTCAGCTATGTCATTTTCTCAAAGTCAAAAGACAACAATGATTCTGTAAAATATAGAATTTCAACTTTATAACCCTAACCCGACATGACCGACATCGGTCATACCAAACCAGCGTCGATAACTTTATCACCAGCATTGGTCACCTATCAGTACCATTTCACCTACCTTTTTCCCATTTTGAACAAAATTTATTACTTCCGAATACATTTTAACATTACCAACACCCATTGTACCCTACCCACAAGCCTAAATTACCGATACATTTCCTTAATTACATTTAAGGACTTGTTATTTTACCTATACCTTGGCTCTACCCGTGCCATGACCTATATACCCTACCTTGAACCAATTTTTGTGACCTTTGAACAAATTGTGTACTTTCTATACCTTGCAATGTCATTACCCATGTTGTTTAGCCTAATGACCTTACCTTGCCTATTGAGCTGTTGTTTATCCTGACAAAACCTTGGGTGTACCAGATCATACCTAAAAGTTCTTACACCTAACCTAATTTGTTTTTCTAGACCATATCCTATACCCTAGATACTTGAATCACTTCAACCTTTTTTGGATAAACCTATCAACCTTGGACGATGTAGAGTTTGCAAGCTCTTCAACTTGGTACCGTGTCGCAATCTATACGTGTGCATGCGTTTGATTGTCATTACCCATTATCCAATATGACCCTTTCCCATTACCCATTATCCAATTTGACCCTTACCCATTACCCAAAGTTCCCATACCCTTACCTAAAACTCACCTACCTTTACTTTCATCACTTTCCCATTTATCAAACTAGTCACCGATTCTGTCTCTCACCTCATCAACTCATACTTTGAGGGGGATCACCTTTAGCACTCCCTGAGGCAACCCCACTCTAACCTATATTTGGACAACCAATTCCTATTTTTGTCAGCATCGCTTACCAATACAAGCTACACGACAAAAAGGGGAAAATGTAGACACCAAAATTGGGTCATACTTCCATTAAAACCCTCGTTAATTAAATTAACCATATCCTACCCATTCATATTCCCTATTGCACATGTTAATACTGAATTAATTAATCTTAATTAAATTAATTAATATCCTCACTTAACCACCTCACCCTAGCCAAATCACCTAGCCACCTCACTCAAATGACCCACTCAAACCTCATTAATGACCTAAGACCAAGTCTAAGCTTATCCTAACCAACTAGGACTTAGTCTAAACCTAGAATTAACTCCTATTAACATACCTATAAAGAATCCTACTTATCTTTATGGGATCTATCACTCAAGACTTAGAAGAAGATTGGAGGTCATGCTAAAAATAACAACAATTTGACTATTTTTGGCCAACCTAGATATTCCCGCCTTGACCAACGCTGGTTATATCTCAACCAATGTCGTTCCCCTAACCATTTCTGGTTAGGTTAAATACATTTCCATAAGACTTTACCGAGGTTGGTCATTCAATTTAGGATACAGTCATACGAACAGAGACTTGAAGCACTTGAAATTTCTGAAGCACTCAAGCGAACGAAAAACATACAGGAGCACTACCAATAACCATTTGCATTGATCAAATTCTTCATGATCATAGAAAATTCACATAAAGAAGCATGAAGGTTTGAACTGCCATGACTCATGAACACAATGTTCTTCTCTTTGGATCTCTGCCCTCACCATCCTCATCCCATCTACATTATCCAAAGCTACTCTTTAGTAAGTACCTAACATCTCTTCATTTTATTTTTGTATTATTCTAGTAAGATTTATGATTCATTCAGTACCATCTCATTACTCCAATCGAAGTATACTTCCTTCCTGGGTTATCATTTAAGATACTTATCCCTGTTAAATTTTCACCCTCTCTTAATCAAGTGAGTCCATCTCATTACCATGGCTTATGACCTACCCTCGACCATTTCTAACCTTTCTTTTTGTGCAACACAAGAGCCAGAACAGACCAAGTTTTAAGAACTTTATGCTAGTTCCCCTATCATACCAATGCCAACAGTTATGGATGTATTATGGTCAACTCTGCCTGAACTGGCATCGGTCATATGAACTGACATTGGTTTGGTGTCATGGAAATATACCTCAGATCAAGAGCTAATAGCAAGTCTCAATCCCACAGCAAAGTGAACCATTTGCCAATACCAGTTTAGCATAAAACCTTACATAGAGGAATCGTATACATAGACCAGATACATTGAAAACCAACCAATAGTTGACCCATTTTGACCTTAAAACCCTTTTAGTCTGAACTTCTTATTAGTTTTGTTGAGATACCTAAATCAGGGATTTGTATGCAACAGGATGATTTACTTTGTGCCACGATTTAACAGTTTAATCCCTCTTATATAAAAGAACGATTGATTCTATCGTTTAGGAAGTATCATACTTCCAGGATCTAGCTCAACCACTAGGCAATCCACTCACTGTTTGTGTTTAACTTATTTGCATGGTCATTGTTTTGTATTTACAGGTCAGGTTCCTCCTAGCCAAAAGGAAGCTCATGCAATCAAATTGATCAGGTTTGATTAAGAACATTTACTGGCAACCTTAACCAACATGACAAATTTGCAGTTCTCCTGTAGGTGCTAAAGATGCTTATGTCTATTTCATTAATATAACAAAATCATTTGAAACAGACTCTCATTCAAAACAACAAGAATGTTTGCATGTGAAGAAATAGTGATCTTGTATGTAACCTGATGTTGAGAGAGTGTAAAACATTATAGGACATAAATTCCTTAGGAGAGTATTTTATTTAACGATATACGGAAGCATGTGAGCTTCCTTTAATCTCTAGTATTTCCAGTCATTTTCCTTATGGGAATGTCGGTGGAAAAGTCTTAAATGGGATTTCAACTTAGTGACAACTTACAACCTTGCTACAGAAACCAGTTGCAGGTCCCCCTTATATCTTGTCCATGTGTAGGTGAAAAGCCCCGGGTAGGCGGGATTGCATGGAGGACCTGATGCAACTGTTGCAGAAGTGTCTGATTTTACTAGGCAAACTACAGGTGGTGCGTTAAAATGATGACCATATGGTGGATGGGGTGCCAGAACAATGGATGGAATGTTGATCTAGCCTGCACAAGTGTTGTGCCCTTAGTGTCACCTGCTCAACAAAAAAAATCATCTTATGACTTGTTAAGCTAGCGAGAACGGAAATGTTAGAGTGGAATGAACAATGACCTGGAAATGCATGAAAGTTTGTGGAAATGTTAAAGGCCTATGTTAAGGGACTTAAAAGATGTGGCTAAGTTTCAAGATTAAGTTATGACAAAGCATAGAAATTAATTGTGAAAGGCAGAAAATAAATTTTGGGTTTCCCTTTGGGGGGGTCACTATGATTTTGACATTTGGGGAGCCCATTCCTGAAACCAAGATATCTTTGAATTTTAGACTTCAAAGCAGTTTATGAATTTGGTAACTGCAACCCGTGTACAGCTGTTTTCACTCAACCGGCTATCTTTAAGCTCTAAAACCACGAAAATGTGGCAAGTCTTTATACCATTTTGTAAAATATTTAATAGTTCTTCGAACCTATTAGTTTAATGTAGATTGCCAAAATTCACCAATGGTGAGGCTTTGAACTTCCTGTGTTGCTAACCCCGAAAACACTCCTATCCCAGAACATGCAAACTATAAAATCACAGCTCATGCAAGCATGCCATCAAGTGACAAAAACTCTAAAGCAACTAATGGGGATAGTTTGAAAATTATTCCACTATGGGCATTTGTGTTGTCTAAAACTCGCCATTTGTTTCATTCAACACAACTTTAGAAATGGCAATGAACATTGGCGAGTCCCCTTCCGATGCAAAAGTCAATAGAACAACCTGAAATGTTATACACATTTGAATCCTATGCCTTTAGCTCAAGTGAATCATTAATGACCTTGTTGGTCATGAAAATTGGATCAGTTTATGAAATTTGTATTGATCGTGAACTTGTTAATGTCGAAGCTCCCACGTTTTGAATTTCAAGTATTCCATTTCTCTTTGTCAATGGTCATATTTATCCATTGGTCACATGAGGGGAAAAATTAGATAATCAGTTTTAGAAAATTTCTTAGGTCTCATTGATCTACAAAAGCTGATCAAGATTAGATCAGGATACATCTTCCCACATTGTTCATAATGCACCATAAATGTGTTATAAATTCATGTTGGCTATCATTCATCGATAATAAAGCTACGAAGTACCCTTCCCATTCATGGCTTTAAGTTAGATGAAAATATTCTTATGGGGACTAGATTTCCTAGTTGATGATCGACAAGTTCCTCATTCATTCATTGCGGCCGCATAGGATGGAGGCCTTGATGGCAGATTAATCGGTAAAGTAGGTGAATCATTGAGGAACATAACTCAATATTCTGAATTCCATCCTTGACTTCCCCAAAAATCCCGATTCACCGACAACTTTGGAAAATCTAATCCATATTTCATTGATAGCCAAGGTGTTCTTAGAGGAACTAAGGAACTCTGATTGCATTCTCCTATTCATGGCATTCCATTTGAATTTCCGCTTGGTCCCATGCATTTGTAAAAGCTTGGAAATGGTATTAGGGAAATCGACTAATAAGAACTATGATCAGGAACAGTAAAGCATTTCCATGTGTTGATCAATTTCAAAGATACAACAAAAATTGTAGGAAGAGAAGTGCTCATTATGAGATGATATAATTACAGAATGGAATATACAAAGGCAGATTCATCAAAAGCATGTTAGAGAATTAACAAGGAAGAATGTACAACTCTCAGCCAATCTGAATGGACATCATTCATTTACATTTTGTCCTTGATAAAAAATGCAATTCCAACTCTATAACTTGACATAGGTTTGGTAGACATGTTTGGTTGACAAACATATCCTAGACACCATAAACATGTCTCTTGTACTTGCAATGGTCATATTTTAAAATGCAAGTCAGATCTGGTCAATAATCTTTTAGAAATATTGCAAAATTTGGCACCAAGGAGTTTAGGTTCATGGAAGCATTGAAAATGTCTGCACTGTTGGTATAAATGGACCTTAGCATAAAAGCTTGGATGAAGGCAGTTTCTGCAGAGTTGGTATTCCTATTTTGCAGGGTATTTGGTTGCATGGAAAAAACAGAACAAAATATGGTGTACCATGAAAGAAGGAATAACAGAATAAAGAATATGTCTTGATATATGGGTTTTTAAGAAATGTTCCCTTTAATCGGTTTACGAATCAAGTCCAGAATGACTATTCATTATGGCGAAGAAATTGGGGCAATGACAACACTGAATTCTTAGTTGATTAGGACGCCGAAATGTTTGCGTGAACGAACCTAGCATCACGATGTTCAATTATGCTACCATTCACTTCAAGCACATAGGAAGCAGTTTGGTGATAGACCTATGATAAAATCGATAATGCCGTACCTTCATGTCTTGACAATAATGATGAGAGATCTCCGACATATTTCCTTTGTGATTTGGTGCCTTAGATTTCAACAACCTTCAAGTTAGGATATTATGAATAATTCTATTTTAAGGGAGAGTCTAATGGGTAAAATGGATGGAGGATATGAAACTAAAATGCATTTGAATGGAAGGCTATTTATTGGAGGTTCCCTATTAGGTTGTGGAGCTTGTTTTCCATGTGTGAAAATGTTGAAGACTGTACACTAAGAGTACTGTACACTTTCCATGTATTATCTTTATTAGGGGTCCGGGGGCGAAGCCCCCGAAAAGGAGTAAATTTTTTTGGTGAACAAATGGACTGACATTTGGGAAATGTGTTTTCTCATATGGGCGAGTTTTTGACCCATAGGTTTATGGGACGGGTTTTGCCCATGGTTTTGATACCCACGGTTTTGTAAAACTGCTTAAGCAGTTGTCTATTTATATGGTCTTATGCATATGATAGATGTACAAGAAATGTATTGTAGATGTGTTTTGAATTCGGTGTGAATTCTGTAGAGTTTGTTGAGCATAGCTCCAAACGGATCTGGGTATTGTATTGAGAGAGAAGTGGCTTGTAATAAAATCTGAGCAAGTGATTCTTGGTGGACGTAGCCCAAATTGGGTGAACCACGTTAAATACTGTCTCTTTGTGTTGTGTTATTTTTATTTTGCACTTTTATTTGAGATCTGTAATATTTTCTGCATATTAGTTTCTACTGTTGCGATTCTGTGAGGGATTATTCAATATTTTATCTTGTTTCCTAATAATTGGTATTAGAGCCTGGTTTGGTTTTTCTGAAGTTTAAAATCATAGGGAAATTTTTAGCTTGAGTGGGAGTTGTGGCAGATGATGGAAATCTAGGGTTATAAATTCAACGGGCAGAATTTCAATCTTTGGAAGATGTAAATGGAAGATTACCTTTATCAAAAGGATCTTTATATGACCAAGTCTGAGAAGGTGAACAAACCCTCGAGTATGACAGATGCAAGAATGGGATTTGTTGGATCGGAAGGCACTTGGAATGATCCAGGCTGTGTCTTAGATCTTCGGTATTATTTAATGTTTTCAAAGGAAAAGACTACAAAATAAATATGGATGCTATTAGGGAAGTTGTATGAAAAACCCTCTGCCTCTAACAAGATATTTTTAATGAAAAAGTTGTTTAATATGAAGATGTCTGAGAATGGTTCTGTAGAAGATCATTTAAATGATTTCAATACTGTGTGAAATATGCTAGCTTCGGTTACAATAGAATTTGATGAAGAAGTTAGGGCTTTATAAATTCTATGCTCTTTACCTGGGAGTTGGAATAGCCTGGTAATGGCGGTAAGCAACACGGTTCTAAATAACTCAAAATTGAAGTTTGAAGATGTTGTAAGGGTGATTCTAAGCGAGGAAATGTGAAGAAAAAGCTCTAGGGAATCTTCTACTTTAGGGAATGCTTTGACAGTGGAAACTAGAGGGAGACAGAAGAATAGAGAAACCATGTGGAAAATTCCAGGATCGGGCATGGTCAAAATCCAAGAACAAGATTAGTATGTGGCACTGTGGAAAGGCTGGGCATAGAAAGAAGGATTGTTGGGAGCTTTGGGATAAGAAGACTTCAACATGTTAGAAAACAAGGAGGTAAATGTGGCATCGGGTAATGTATGTTAGGATGCTTTGATTCTTTCTTTGCATAATATTATATGAATCTTGGGTTTTAGATTCAGGGGCTTCTTTTCATGCTACTCCACATAGGCATTATTTTGTTGATTATGTTCAAGGGGATTTTGGGCATGTTTTTCTTGGTGATGATGAGCCTTGCAGTATAGTTGGAAAAGGTTCTGTTCAGGTTAAGATGCAGAATGGGAATACTCGGCTATTGAAGGATGTCAGACATGTGCCTACATTAAGATGAAATTTGATATCGGCAGGGCAAAATACCGAAGTGATGGTTGTACTGTGATATTTACAAATAGAAAACTTGGAAGGTTACCAAGGGTGCTCTTGTGGTGGCAAGAGGTAAGAAGGTTGGAACCTTGTATTTAACCACTTATAGAACTAATGATTGTAATCTTGTGGCTTCAGATGTAGATACAACATTATGGCACTATAGGCTCGATCATATGAGCCATAAGGGCATGGAATCATAAAGAAGAATTTTCCTGGATATACAGAAACATAGTTTGGAGTTCTATGAGAACTGCATATATGGGAAAGGGAGAAGCAAGTAAGGTTTCTTGAAGGTTGACCTAAAAGAAAGAGAGTAAGTTAGAGCTGGTGCATTCTGATGTGTGGGGGACCACTCAGGTATCATCTCTTGGGGGTTCAAGTTATTATGTTACTTTTATTGATGATGCAACAAGGAAAGTTTGGGTTTATTGTATTAGAAATAAATCTGATGTATTTGACACTTTTGTTAAATGGAAAGCCTTGGTAGAGAATGAAACAATTCTTAAGCTAAAATGTCTCAGGTCAGATAATGGAGGGGAGTATTGCAACAATGAATTTGATGATTTGTATGTTCTAAGAATGGAATCCGCATAGTAAAAGATGAAGTTCCAGGAACTCCGCAGTAGAATGGGGTATCAGAAAGGATGAACAGAACAATAATGGAACTTGCTAGGAAGGTGAGGTTACATGTAGGATTGCCTCTTTCTTTTTGGGCAGAAGGGTGAGCCTAGGAGATGGAATAAATGTGTACTTGATAAATAGAGGACCCTTCCTGCCTTGGATGGAGGCATACCTAAGGAGGCTTGGTATGGTAATCAAGTTGATTATTCAGATTTCTTAAAGTCTTTGGATGTGAGGTGTTTGTTCATATAGACAAGGATGATAGGACTTCAGCTAGAGGATAAATCAGAAAAATGTACTTTCATTGGTTATGGTGGTGGTGAATTTAGATTCCATAAATGTTGGAGTATTAAGGAAAAGAAAATCATTCGACACTAGGGATGTGGTCTTTAATGAGAAAGTCATGTATAAGAAGGCAGTTGCAGGAAAACAGGGAAGAATCCAAGAAAGAATATGTAGTGGTAGAGGATCTTCTGGATGGGAAAGTGACACATGAATCAGTTATGGAACCTCCTCAACAGGAACCCCAAACTCCTATATTGAGGAGGTCTTCTAGGGTAAGAAGAGAACTTGAAAGGTTTTCTCCTTATATTTATTATTTATTACTCACTGATAGTGGAGAGCCAAAGAGCTTTGATGAAAAATGCAGGTAGATTTGTTGGAAGAAGTGGGAGCAAGCCATGGATGAGGAGCATCATCTCTCATGGAGAACCAGACATGGGATTTGGTAAGCTACCCGAAGGCAAAAGAGCATTACAGAACAAGTGGGTGTACAGAGTCAAAGAGATAGAAGGAGGTAAGAAAAGATACAAGCCCGGTTGGTGGTCAAGGGGTTTGACATGGAAAAAAGGTATAATATTTTGATGAGATTTTTTCTCCTACATAAAAATGACTTCTATTAGAACTGTTCTTGGAATAGTGTGCAGCAGAAGACTTGCACTTAGAAAAGCTTAGATGTAAAGACTGCATTTCTCATGCTGATTTGGAGGAGGAGCTATATATGTTGGAGCCAGAGTTGGATATGAAGTCAAAGGTAAAGAGGAGATGGTGTGCAAACTGAAGAAGAGCTTGTATGGCCTATATAAACAAGCTCCACGTCAATGGTATAAGAAATTTGATAGCTTCATGATGGAGCAAGGTTATATTAGATGCCATTCTGACCATTGATGTGTATACAAAGAAATTTGAGGATGGAAGTTATATTATCCTATGTCCCTGTATGTTGATGACATGTTGGTTAACAGGTAAAAACAATGTAGGAAATAAAAGTACTCAAGAAACAACTAAGTGAATCATTTGTAATATGAAGGATTTGGGGGCAACCAAACAAATCCTTGGTATGAGGATAATCTTAGGATAGGAAGGAAATCATGAGATGACATTATCTTAGGAAGAGTACCATTAAGAAGGTCTTGGAGAGGTTTAATATGCAGGATGCTAAACCATTGGGACTCCTTTGGCAGGCCATTTTAAGTTATCAAAGGAGAAGTGTCCCAAGACATGGAAGCAGGAAAGAAACCAGATGTCCAAGGTACCTTACTCATCAGCAGTTGGAAGTTTGATGTATGCTATGGTGTGCACTAGGCCTGATATTGCCCAAAGTGGGAGAGATGAGTAGATTTATGAGTGATCCAAAGAGCATGGGTTAGTAAAGTGGATCCTTTGGTATTTGAGAGGGACCATGGGGACAATTTTGTGCTATAGTGGATCAGACACCACTTTACGTAATGGTTATGTAGATTCATGAAATGGCTAAAAGATGTAGACAACAGGAGGAGCACGATTAGTTATATTTACATTGTAGGTGGGAAAGACAGTGAGATGGATTTCACGACTAAAGAATAAGGTGGCTTTGTTCAACCACAGAGGCTGAGTATGTTAAACAGAGGCAAGATAAAGAGATGATTTGTATACATAAGATCTTGAGGAGTTGGGGGCATAAGCAAGAGGATGGTGAATTTGATTCATAGTGATAGTCAGAGTGTTATACACCTAGTATAAGAACTATTTTTTCCACTCAAAGGACGAAGCATATAAATTACAAATACAAATTCATTGACATCTTTAGAGGAAGAAAGTTGAAGAGAAGATTCAAAATAATGTTGTAGAATCATACAATACATGATGACCAAGGAGGTTACAAGGGATAAGACCTAAATGCATGTGAAAAATAAGAATATTATTTTCATGGAGAAAGATCCTTAGTGACCAGTGTTGCATAAATATTACTATGTAGTAGAGGAAGAAACTCCAAGTGGTGATTATTAGGTTGTGGAGCCTGTTTTCATGGGTGAAAGTGTTGAAGAATGTACACTAAGAGTACTGTACAATTTCCATAGCCCCTGAATTTTTTTGGCCTCGAAACAAAACATGTTTGATATACCGGGAAATGTATTTTTTCTCATATGGGCATGGGATTTTTTTCGACCCATAGGTTTATGGAATGGTTTTGGCCCATGGTTTTGATACCCATGATTTTGTAAAACTACTTAAGCAGTTGTCTACTTATGTGGTTTTATGCATATGGTAGGTATGATGTAACATTGCAGATGTGTATGAATTCGGGTGTGAATTCTGTAGAGTTTGTTGAGCATAGCTCCAAACAGATCTGGGTATTGTATTGAGAGAGCAGTGGCTTGTAATAAAATCTAAGCAAGTGATTCTTGGTGGATGTAGCCCAAATTGGGTGAACCATGTTAAATATTGTCTCTTTGTGTTGTGTTATTTTTTATTCTACACTTTTATTTGAGATTTGTAATATTTTCTACATATTAGTTTCTACTGTTGTGATTCTGTGAGTGATTGTTCCATGTATTTTATCCCTTATTTCCTAACACTTGGCTTGATCTCAATGCATAATTTATGAATTTTGTATTATTTATGTTGATGTTCTAAATCATATTTACACAAAAAATATCTAATCAAGAACATCAAATTAATTCTCATATTACACACCTAGAGAAACCAACCCCCAATTCTCAAGTTGATCAAGTAAATGGTACAATTGAAAATTTTCTTAGTTTCTCAATAGTACATAATCCAGATGAAGTAATTTATGATTGTTATGATGCACACCTAAAACCTTATATGCAAAAGGAGCTTAAATTTCAGGATAAATATGAGATTGTAGTTGATAAGTTGTCCTTGGAGAATTCATGTAGGGTTCAACCCACCTTATGATCCTCTAGGAAATGTTGATAGTGTTTTGTTTCCAATGCTTTCTTGTTTCCTTTGTGTTTAGATGACATTATTTGATATTTGAATTATAAATTTTCCAACATGGAGATCAAGTTATGAGTTACAACCAACCACCCATTTAGTGATTGTTTGATGTGTTCTAATAAAAATTAGTTGTAGAAAATTAATTTTGAAAGAGAAAAAATGTTTGCATGAGGGAAGAAGATTCAAAATGCAACTCAATTTTCTCATATTTTGATGACAGAGAAATTTATGGTTCGAAATATGAAGGGCCATTTTTTGTATTATGTATGATGGTGTTTTTAATTGTATTCACACAAGTAATATTTGATTAGGAAAATAACATGCTTCCTATATTACACATCTAAAGAAACCAAGTACAAATACTCAATTTGATCAAGTAAATGGCTACTTTTTCCATAGTGTGTAATCAGATGAAGTAAGTTACAATTCTTTTGAGGCATGGCTAAGAGCATATATATAAAAGAACCTTAATGTTAAGGGGAAGAACGTGGTTGTTGTTGACAAATAAGACTTGGAGAATTCAGATAGGGATACACACACCTTGAGATCCTTTAGGAAATGTTCATTGTTTTTTTTTTTTCGTTTTTATTGCAATTGTTTTATTTTTTATGTTGTGTTTAGCTGACATTGTTTGTTTTTTGAGCCTTGATTTTTTTGGTATAGAGGTTAGGCCATGAATACCAATTGAACACCTTTTTATTTTACCCATCTTATATTGTATCTTTTCGATAATTAATTGAATATACCATCTAAAATATTCTAATAAAAATTGGGCATAAAAAATATTTGTGAGAGCATTTTTTTACAAGCGATGAAAGCCAATCGTTTTAATTTTAACTTCAATGATAGAGAGATTTATGCTTTAAAAATTCAAGGGTTATCTATCCTCCCAATATTCTATGAATATGGCAAAACACCATACCATGACTAAATATCAAAGTCACTCTAAAAAATATTAGGCAAGGGATATAAAATTATTTGCCACAAAATTTCCACATCTTAAAAATTTCCAAATGTTTAACATACATGAAAGGTCATTACAATGTCCATTATCCACAACCTACGCTTTCCACAGAATTATAATCCATCTTTATTTGTTGTTAACTTGCACTACATTGAATGCATATTTTAGTTTATACAATTCTATTTAACCCCCATCACTCACCAAGATCATTAAATTCATATTAATCCAATATATGAGTTTCTCTCACATTTGGGTGCTTTAAAATTTTATAATTCATTTCTATTCAAAAAATTTACTATATATTACTAGAAGGTGCAAGAGAAGCAATACATAGAAATACTAGATTATTATTGTATATATAACCCTTGCATTTCCATTAAATAAAGAAGCTATGTTATTCTTTTGAAAATAATAATTTAAATATGACTAAAAATATAATTTAATATTAATATATGAAAGTATGCACATGAAAAGAATATTTTATTTACAAAGAACACCAAAATAGAATTACATATAGTAATATTCCTATCCATATCAATAGTTAATGTGTATATAGAACAATATAATTTACAACACATGATACTAGGAGTGATTAAGGTTATATGGATTGTGACTCTAATCAAAACCATGAGACAAATCATAAAAAATGACGGCTAAATGAATCTAATATGGTAAGATATAAGCCATAGAAAATAAAAAAATATTTTTAAAGAAGCAAGATGTAACCCTATTAAGTTGTAAGAGAGAAAAATATTGGTTAGGTAATTGATATAAATATATATGCTCATCAAAATATAGATGTGGTGAGAGGTTTTACATTAATATTAATGCACTATTCTTCACAATGTATTTGTAGTGTCTTGTACCTTTTTCCTAATCCATAAACCAATATGGAATAAAAATAAAATTAAAATAAATCAGAGAGGAAAGGGGGGGATTGCGAAGTTGGTGAATTGAGTAAATAAACCCATGTGAAGCCACGTGGGTTGATTATCTTGGGAAGGAAGTTTGGTGCTAGGTGATGGCGTGTAGGAGGAGTTCAGAAAGACGTATGGGGAAGGGATAGAGGTCTGTCAGACAAGCATTCTTTGTAGATGTGTACCCAAAGCACATGGCCTCCCTAACAAGGGCATGGGTGTCCTAAGTAGATTTCAGACCTGTCATTTTCCTTGCATAATGATTTCAACCACTTTATTTGAGATCTAAAGGCTTTTGACCACGTTGGAATCCAACTTAACATTGTAAATTTTAGCGGTATTTGGGTAGTTGCAGTGTTTGACTAAATGAAAGAATGAGGAAACTTCTTATGGGATAAGATTTTGGGCATGGAAGTTCAGAAGATATGGGTTTCCTCATGTGATAGTCACAATGTTCCACCTATGCAATAAATAGGTCTCCAACCTGATCAGATTACATTTCCTGCATACCCCTGGCCTATGCCAAAATGCAAGCTCTAGAGCAGGGTATGAACGTCCATCTAACCATAAAAGATAGAGGAATTTTGTTAGATTTTGTAATTACAAATGCTCTGGCAGACGTGTATGCAAAATGTGGAACCTTACACAAGGAAGGTGAACTATTTGACAGGCTGTATTTTAAAACAAAATGTGGTTTGTGGACAACTTCAACCACAAGATATGTAGAAATGTGTTTTTGGGTGAAAGGTCAGCGGGAAGGTTTAAGAAAGGAGCTCCTGAGAGTCTTTGTAAACTGAATGGTCTTAGTCTTTGTCAAATTCCAAGAATGTACAATAGGTGAAGTGTATTGTATTTGATGTTCTCCATATGTTGAAAATTCTTCCATTACATGTTCTGGCAATGGAGAAATCATAGTGGGTATGATAGAAAAAAATTATATGGATTCAAAGGACAACGTGGTAACAGTAGCCATCTGTGGTATAGGCGGGGTTCAGAGAACCACCCAGGCCAAAGATTTTTTTTTAACAAAATTGGCTTTAGATTTCAAGCTTTTAGCTTTGTTTCTAATCGTCAGGAAAATGAGATCTGTAAATTACAGGAACATATTTTGAGATATCTTTTAGGACATGATATTTATATGAAAAAATGCTGAACATGGATATTAAGGCCAAAATATGCCTCATCAATGTGCAATAAATGATCTTATTTTACTCTCTTTTTTTTTATGAAGTTTGATTACATTTTGTGACTTTTGTTTGATCCAGTATAAGTTAGGATGTAAGTGTCCACCTTTTGTTGGATTTAGTTCTAACATTTAAAAAATCTGTAACTCCTAACAAAGTGTGTGGAAATTCATTTTTTGTAATAAAACATGTCACAATCAGTCAAAAGAATAAAGTATGAAACAACTAACACGTTTTTGGAAACATTGGATTCAAAATGGCTTAACTCTGGAATGTCCAAGATTAGTTTTGGAACTCCATCACATAACAAAGGAACTCTATCACTTAGTTCTAGAACCTTCAGACTTAGTTCTGGAACTCCTACACTTAGCTCCAGAATTTTCGTAGTTAGTTCTGAAATAGTCCCCTTTGGTTCCAGAACTTCTCCAAAGTTTTGGAATCAATGGGAATATTTTTATTTTGACAACATTTGGAGATAGAGAAATAAATGGGCCTTCCACACTTAGGAGAAGAGTTAAACAAATAATTAGGCTTTTTGGCCTCTCTTATGTCCATGTTTTCTTCTTTCTTTTCCAGCTTTCTTCCTTCTGAGTGAATAAAGCATCTATGCAGTTTTTCCTTCAAGTAGAATACATCTCCCACTTAGGGAAAGATTCATATGCACAAAGTAGGATAGTGTAAGAATATGGGTTGATCCCTGAGCTCGTAATTGACGGTTAACTTTTCTTATTTTTAGGTACAATGGATTATACAATGAAGATGAAAGAGAAACAAAGATGGAGATGAAGATGCTTCAAATGAAGAACAGAAACCCCAAGGCAATGATGGGCTCACTCATACTCCTTTGATTTCTCTTTCATGCATGTGTATCTTTCTTTTCAGTAGTTGTATTTTACTTTTCAGTTACATCCCACAGCTTGTGTGGGAAACATTTAAAAACTCCTTATGTATATAACATTGAATTATGTAAATGAGTTGTATATCTCTTTCTGTCATTTCTACTTTTTGTATGGATTGTATAATGAACTAAACAAATCAGTAACATAATTGAATGTCTTAATCATAAGGGAAAGAACATTGAATAGAACTTGTAACATTCAGTAATGAACTCTGATTTTTTGTGATCTACACTTATGTTTTTTGTTCCAAAACTTTACACTTCACCTATTATGCATTTGGATGTCCTCATCAAGACAACACAACTGTCCTTCGGGGCTTGTGTTCTTTTACTGAGGATGGTCATGAAATTGCAGACTATGTGATCTAATTACGTTTTGTAACAGCACACATAGTTGCAGATTTCATGTAATATTTTAAATAAATTAGCAATAACGACATAATCTAATATAATCTCCCCTAGCTTAGGTATACTTCACTAATGCTATCCATCGTAAAAAAGTTTTGAGTTGCCCATTTTTGCACAAGTGCAAAAATTGTCAACATCTTCATTGATAATGTGTTGTTAAAAAGAGATACAAATGGAATCTTGCTACGGTGTGTTGACTATGATAGAATTCAGAAAATATTGTTAGAATTCCATGAAGGACCCGCAGGAGGTCATTTTTCAGCACGTACCATGGCCTTAAAAATTATGAAAGCTGGTTACTATTGCCGTTAGCATATTCAAGGACTGTTTTGAATGGATCAAAAAGTGTAAAAAATGTGCTTTCTTTGTTGGAAAAGAACTTTTAACTTTGCTTCCCTTATAGCCTATCTCAGTTGATTAACCTTTTTTGTAGTGGGGTCTTGATTTTATTGGCATGATAAACCCACCTTCTTCACAAGGACATAAGTGGATCTTAACTGATACAGATTATTTTTACACGATGGACTGAAGCAATAGCACTCCTTGAAGGATGCTAATGAAGCTTCGATACTATCCTTTTATGAAGGAATAGTCTACAAATTTGGTGTTCCAGTAACTATCATATCAGATAATGCTTTAGCATTTCTTGGTGCAAAGATAACAATTAGGCTGTCAAACATGGAATTTACTTAAGTTCTTCATCTAATTATTATCCGTAAGGTAATGGCTTAGATGAAAGTACTAACAAGAACCTTTTAAGGATCATCAGAAGAACTCTCAAAGATAATCAAAGAGCTTGACATCTGATGTTGAATTTAGCACTTTGGGCTGATAGGGTGACTCCTAATAAATTAGTTGGCAATCCACCATACAAACTTGTGTACGGAAAAGAAGCAAGAATGCCTATTTCAGTTGAGTTACCCACATTGGACTTGCTGCATCAAACCAGGATTTATTTGAGAATAAACCATTACAGGTTTATTATGTAGAGTTAAACCGGAATTTGAAGAGCTAAGAGATAAAGCCCATTTGAATATTCCTCTTTGGAAAAGAATAAAAAACAAATGAAGAAGACTTTTGACAAGAAAGCCAAATTCAGAATCTTCAATGAAGGAGATATTGTGTTAACGTGGGATGTTGATCGCGCAAAGCCAGGAAGACACGTTAAGTTTGATACAATCTAGAGTGGCCCTTACATGATTTCAGCTTGCAAAGAACACAATGCTTTTCAACTTTCAAAGTTGAATGGAGAGGAACTTCCCATTCCTGTGAATATTATGTTTCTCAAACACTGTTATTGAAAATCTTACAGTGATTGGTAGAGTAGGATTTCCATTCAATAAGTGCAGTCTTTGCACATTGCATTGTTTTTCAATTCAATAAGTGCATTCGTGCACGTGATCTAGTTTACTAGATCCTTTCCCAGTTTTAGTTCCGTGTTGGAAGGGTTGGACCTTTTGGAAAAGGAAAATTTTGGTTAGATGTTTAGACTAAAAAATTGCCCAATGGACAAGAGCAAGGCACTGGTCTATAAGCTAGCAGGTAGCTTTTCCCACAGGATCGCCAAAAATGTTGACAAATTTTACACTTGTGCAAAAAATGGGCAACTCGAAACTTTGTCGTTACGATGAAAGGCATTGGTGAAGTGTACCTAAGCTAAAGGAGTTTTGATATTATTGGTTGTTGTTGAATTAGTTAATGATTAAATGAAATCTACAGCTATGTGTGCTGTTACAAAACGTAACAGATCACATAGCCTACAATTTCATGATATCTTCAGCAAAAGAACACAAGGGCCCCAAAGGACAGCTATGTTGTCTTGATGAAGACACCGAATTATAGAATAGATGAAGTGTTGAGTTTTGGGACAACAAACATAAGTGTAGATTGTAGAAATCAGAATTCATTATTGAATGTTACGAGTTCTCATTAATGTTCTTTCCTTCATGATTAAGACATTCAATTATATTACTGAGTTGTTTAGTTCATCATACAATCCATACAGAAAGCTAAAATGTAGAAATAAATATACAACTCATTTACAAAATTCAATGTTTTATTCATAAGAAAATTTCAAATGTTCCCACACAAGCCGTGGGATGTAACTGGAAAGTAAAGTACAACTACTGAAATAAGAGGTACACATGCATGAAAAAGAAAGTAAGGAGTATGAGTGAACCCATCATTACCTTGGGGTTTTCTTCGTTGTTTGAAGTAGCTCCATCCCAGATTTTGTTCCTTCTTCATCTTCGTTGTGGAAGTCACTGTACCTTAAAAGAAGAAAAGATGAATTGTCAATTATGAGCTCAGAGATCAATTCATATTCCTTGATGTCCTAGTTCATGCATATGAATCTCTTCGAAACAGGAGATATAATTTACTTGAAGATCAGACTGCATACATGCTTTACTCATTCAGAAAGAAGAAAGAGAAAATAAAAGATGTAAAATGGACACAAGGGAGGCCAAAAAGCCTAAGCATTTTCTAACTATTTTCTTAAGTGTGCAGGTACAGGTTGCAGCCAAGAAGAAATATACAGGTCATAGGTACATGATGGAAAGAAATGGTTATAACTGAAACAGAATAAAGAGGATTCTGGGAAAATTTTGACAGGGCTTTTCCGTGTAAAATGGACATTTACAACTTTTCATCATGTTGTTTTCAACTACTACATGCTTTAAATGAATTATTTAAATCAAGTAAGTGATATAGAAAAGTAGAAAAGCATGTTGTCATGATTGAGATAAACAGTTATGATGTCTCAGTTTTATTTACTAAATTAGCTTCAACATGAAGTGTTATGTTCTATATTCTGAATCAGAAAATACATCTACTATAGTTGGAAATGGATGGAAGAGAGAATTCTGTAAAAAAAATTCCAGGGATTCGCCATGAAAAATCAACATTTCAGATTTTCCAGCATGCCAGAAATATTACTATAAAGGAAATACAACATCTAAGTAAAAGAAACAAGCTACTGCCATCCAATAAAATATTTAAATCAAGGCTTATGCCGGAAAACAGTATCAGAAATAGATGAAAAAATTGCTTGTAACTTCTAGAAAGCCAATTGCAAGCTACAGGTTACATGAATGTTTTCAAAGACAGAATCCTTTTTGATAAAGAAATAATTAAAATACAGTTGTGCCATTTGAAGTCCTCAAGCAAGAAGCATGTACAACAACATCACCTACTCTAGGAAAAGATCAAATTCAGAGTAGAAAGGATAAATTGTGCATCAGATCATCATCTTCAGGAATACAAATCAACAAACCAGGTCAAAGAAAATATTTCAGATATTTTAGAAAATTTTGATTGCCATTGAATTTAGATTCAAGTTGCATTATCAGATTAAAAGAAGATACGGGTTGCAAATTTACAAGGGAAGGATTTATAATGGATTTGAATCATAGCCACCAAAGGTCTATACAGAACACCAAATTCCAGTCATAGAATTCCATTGAAGTCAAAACGGCCACAAAAATAACAAAAAATTTGAGCTCAGTAATGCTAAAAGTAGCTACAAACAAATTCGAGCTCGAAAGAAATAAAATGGTGGACAGTTACAATTATCCGAAGTTGCAGAGTTTAGAAGAACAATCTTCTCAGAGCAGCTCAAAACCCTCATGACATCTCAACATCAAATGCACAATAACAAGGGTAATATGAACCACAAAAAATAGAGCAAGGTACAGAGTTTTAACTACTCAGATTTGAGAAAATCAACAAAACTGAGATCTCATAAAAAAATTTGCAGTGGAATACTCTTTATTCACTCAGTGGTCAAGAAATACATCCAAAAGTGGCAAGATCTTAAAGTTCAAATCCCAGGAGGATATCCATGACAGTTGGAAATAAGAAAATGGGTTACTACAGGAAATAAAATGAATGCAGTTAATAAACAAAATCCTAGAGTACATATAAGCATGTTTTCGATTACCCACATCAGAAAAACGTCTGGATCTACAGTAAAAGGCAAAGAATGCATGAATAGAGAAACCCCACATGAGGAAATAATCAGATATAAAGCACGAAAGAGGAGCCGATTATTGAGAACCCGGCCATGGGTCAAGCCTGAGATACCAACCCTAGCCTCGAGGGCTTTAAAAAATCTAGAGGAAAAAGTAAGGGGAGATTGGAGCTCTTAAGGAATCAATAATGGCAACAATATATTTTAAAATCAGAAAACCAACTAATACGTTTGACCCAAGCAGAAGGAAATACGCAATAAATAGTTTTTCATATTTTTAGAGTTCCAGATCTACAGAAAGTTCAAACAGATAAGTGAATGCAAAAGGATATTACCTTCTATAACGGTGTCAAGCTATAATGGCATTAAACTTGAATGGAGCTCAAACCCATTTTCAAAAAAAACTCTAACAGTAGCCATTCACAGATACAAAGTCTTTTCGAGCTCATCTAACCAATGACTGAGCACGAACAATAAAGAAAAAGGGAAACACAAGTATCAGTGCTCGAAGGAGAAACCGACACTTCAAACAAATGTTTTCTTAGCAAAGTTGAAGAAAATCGTCAAGACTACAATTGTAAAGGAAAAAACGTACCGAGATAACGTGATTATGATCACAATGACCTTTCTCAAGAGCTCTGACCAGAGTAACAGAAGAAGATGTAGATATTTCATAACCCGCAAGGTGGATATGTAGAAGAAATCCAAGATCGAAAAAACTAACAGTAGTGGCCACCAAAGGAATAATAAAGAAAAATTGAGCTCCAAGCTCTCATCATAATGGCACCCCATAATCGCTCAGAATCTCTAAATAGATCAAACACATGAAAGTATAGATGCACGAGAGTTCAAAAAACCATTTTTCATAAGGGACCAAACTCAAATGCTTCAAACAATGGCGTTGAACAAATTTTTTTCCAGGGATTCACCCGCATAGTGAAAATCCAAATGAAATGGTCATTAGGGTCGAGCTTTTCCTTTAACACGCAAACTCGAGAGGCGAGTTCAACCTAACTCAACCAGGGTTAGTAATCAATGGCTCAAGATCAGAAGGACAGAGATCAAAGGCCAAGGATCGAGTGCTCAGAGATCAAAGCAAGTAACCACGGTCAGTCACCACCGGCCACATTCAATCCATACCGGCCACATTCAATGCAGGGTTAGAAACTCTAACTCACAGTCAAAATCGATGGCATCGAATGCATCAAGGACAGAGATCAACGACCCAAGATCATCACCAATTTACCATGCAAACTCAAGCCAAGTTAGAACACCACTGACAAAGCATGTGGAGGGGTGAGTCATCGTGCAAAAGGGGCCAACCCATGATTAAAAACAAAATCATTACTTTCAAAATGTCAAAATATCAACTATAGTCTGAGTTCCCAATATGCTAAGGCCAACAAAATCTTTTGTGCAATGATCAAGTAAAAGGTGTTTTCAAACTTTTTTATTCAAATAATTCCAAGGCCGACAGCTACAAAGTGAAAACTATATATTATAGCATATTTACAAAGTGAACCCCAATGTACATCTAGACACAACAATATGCTAAGTCCACAAAGGTGGTCCCCAAACCAAAAGGAAGCTATAGTGGCATGTGCCATATAAGATGGTCAACCCTTTTATATTGCTAAGTCCACCAAGGTGGCCAAACCAAGAAAATTGGAGGTGGTCCCCACTTCAAGGAGCTAGAGTTGATTTGCAGAGTGTCACTCATGTGACCACTTAGAAAGAGATGTCAATGTCAGAGCATGTGCACATGGACAATGGTCCCCATATTGGATTTTTAGTTTTGCAAATATTACAAATATTTGAATTATTTACTCACAGGCAGAGAATTGATTTGTTGCATGCTTCACAAGAGGACAGAACAGAGAAAGAGACATAGTTACATGTTTAAAGGAGAAATACTTACATAGCAAGAAAGCTTATTATTAGCAAATTATTTACCCTTTCTTTCTTAAAAATAGAACAGTCAACTTCAGTTTGACTGTATTGTAATCAAGGCTAATAATGCCTATTTTTAATTGCATGCTCTATTTTTATTCCTTTATCTATTATTAAATAAAGGATAAAAATAAGATGCAAGGGCGAGTACAAGCCTTAGCCTATTTTTAGGAAGAGGGTAAAATTTTTATTTTGCTATATGTTGTGTGCCTTTGCAAAGCACAAGGGGGGACTTTTTGGATATAGGAGTACTGAAACAATTTTTGTCAGTTTTTCCTTCTAAGTGTGAAGTATTTTCCGCCTTTCCCAATTATTTGTAGTCTTGTGTATGTTTCTATTAGTCTTGTGAATACAAATTCCCTGATTAATCATCTTACCCTGTTACAAATTTCAGTAATTTTTGCATGATATTAATGTGCATGTTTAGCTTAGCAGTATTGTTGTGATAATCTCCCTCAATACCTCAAAGTGTTTTGCCCTTAACATTCTGCAAAAGAACTATTGGTTCGTGCATCAGAAATCCTTTCACATATAATTTTTGCATATACTTAGTCAAAGCCCTCATACAAATTTGGTGTATCACCTTAATTCAAATTATTTTACAGTCATCTTTTCCATTTAAACCCCATAAATCAATTTAAGATACATCAACAAGGAACCGGCCTTGATACCAGAGATTCACCTCAAAATAGGTATACCCACAGACCTGAGGTGTTTCCATTATATCTACGAAAGAGAGAGATCAAAATTTTCAAGCTTAGAAAACCTTCAGCCATCTCTCTACAGGGTGCACTTTCAAGAGATAACAGTTGTTTCTGAAACTTCTTCTATCCACCGACCAGATGGAACAGAAGCTAAAAAATGCACCATTTCCATATGCGACACTTCTAACCATTATATTGACATTACGTTGTGGGGTTTGTTTTGTAAAACTGAAGGCACCTTATTACATGATTTGCACCATGGCAGCACAGGCGAAAGGTTAGTTGTGGCCCTGAAGCGGGTTAAAGTAACATCATTTAATGGTAAATCACTTTCAATAGGGCTTAACTCTGAATGTTTTATCAACCCCACATTACCAGAAGCTGAGCAGTTACGTACCTGGGCCACCTTAAATTCTAAGGAGCTT
>JAHRHJ020002981.1:0-10000 GCA_019776745.2 Taxus chinensis | reverse complement strand
ATGACCTTATTTTTCTTTTTATTAGAGTTTCAAGTTTCACTTTGGAAAAAAAAATCATGAGTGGATGTTCCTTTACATTTCTACTATTAAGAAGAATAAGGAGTTCATACAATGGGGAGATCATATCAGTATCTCAATCTATTTTGAGTTAGGCAATGTCTTAACTTTTAATAACTTCTTCATGACTTCTTACCTCATCTATGCAGTGGCTATTATGGTAGAATATAACGGGTTGAATACGAAAGGTGTTAGGAGTATTTCTTAGATTTATGATTTTTATCCTCAACTCACCATGGAGGAAGGAAGTAAACATTTACAAAGGGTAAATGATAATTTCTTTGTTATCCTTTTATACCATTTCGATAAGAATTTATACAGTCGTAGAGTTTATGATGAAAATTTTAAGGAGATAAGGGAATGGGGAGCCATATATCTTCAATTCTAAACATTCACATACATCAGAGTTCTAGGTTTCCTAGGTGCTCCTAATAAACTACCAAGATGCCCAACTGAAAAATGGGTCTTGTTAGAACTAGTTCATCAGTTATTAGATTATCATAAGACCTACAATAAATGGCACAAGGAATGGGTTTAGTTTCCTATGTCAATTGGAAGATACACTTGTTCTAGTATTTACAAAGCTAAGAATGTGGATGGAGAGATGTCTAAAGTCACCCCATGGACATTTCATCCCAAGACTAAATTTGATTACTAGGGTAAGTTCAATGAGATAGTACTAGCAAGTTCTCATGTTCCTCAATCGGAAGACGTTTGGATTAATTTTCGGGATAAGGTTATTATTAGACAACAAGAATATGAATGTTTGAATTTGAATGAAATTAAACAATTTGGTATTGTATATGTTCTAGAAGATATGGAGGATGATGATGAAGTGTTAGATCTAATTTATAGGAGAAATAAATTTTTTAATCAACCTCTACCATAGATTTATTGGTACCAAGAGGAATGTTGTAATACTAAAGAAATGGTGGGGTCCATCTTGCAAAAGACATATGATTGGCTAGCTACCTTTGGAATCTCACCCAAAGTGTTAGTTCAACCTATAATAATAGAATCCCAACCTACACTAAGTATCCTTACACATTCAAAAGGAAAGAGGTCTAATCAAAAGGCCACTAAAATTCCAAGGAAGATTTCATTTGTTGTTGGTGGTACCTCTCTTACAAAGGCTCCTACTATAAAAATTGTGTCCCATATAGTACATGTGTCTAAAGTTGGTGATGTTAGTTCTTCTCTAGTTGTATCTCAAGGTTTTCCACCCTCTCCTTCACTATCATTATCACCATCTGTTTGGCCCCAAAATTTGGCTAAGTATAAGAAGGTGTGTGGGCATGTAGGACCTATTTGAAGAAGGGCACCTGGGTTGAAGGCACGAAGGGAAGGGTTCTAGCAGGGTGTTTCAGAACACATGATGCACATGTAAGGAAAGATGAGTTTGGGACTTATCCATATTTAGCATTCCAGGAAGAACACGAGAAAATCCTGACCTGTATAACATGCAGAGTGGATAAGGTGCCATCCTAGCAGCTGTAGGATCAAAAATGGAATATTCCATGTATGTGATGAAGGTTCCAGAAGAACATCCTTGCATAGAGTGGAGAGATCAGATCAAAGGAGTAATGATCCATTGGAGGACCACTTCGACACTCGGCAATTGATCTGTTACCTCAGAAGGCTTAGTGGTGACGGAAGAAAAGTTATATATAGAGGTGCATGGATATGAGAAAATATACTAAGAGAGGAGACTAGAGAAAGAGATATATACATGGAATAATCATGAGTGAGTAGAGGTGGTGGAATAGGGGTGAAGCTCTGCAGAAATATAAATGAGGATTCTTTGGGTTGGGATTAGTGAAAACTAGGAGTGATGGAATATTTAGAGGGATGGGTCTACATTCATCTTTGTAATGTGAAGGACATAGTGTAGTTATGATGTATGAATTTTCTTTGTATTGTTATATGGATTTATTTTGACCGCAAGGAATGTAATGTGGTTATTGAACTCATTAATATGAATATACAACTCTGTTCTGAATCATGTATGTGTTCATGAGTATAATCCTTGTGCATTTCCTTTATGTATGAATCAGTTCTATATACTCAATGTTATTTCTCTTGTATGGGTGTAATGAGATGATAATTTTCCTAGTTTCTAAAAGGATGACATATGGTTCTTTTCTATTATTTTGCACTTGAATATATGTCATAAGATGATGTATTCTCACAAGACTCACATAAAGGAGAGGTTTAGTGCCCACGCGTGCCTTAGGTGTGTGCCCAGTGCCTACTGGGTGATAGACCAACATGTATGGGATTTTAGTGTTGAATCTAAGGGTATAAAATTGACTACATGATCCTCAGATTCAGCTCCCTCATCATTATCTACCTCTCCTCCACTCATTTCTTCTTTTCCATCTCCATCTATGGCCCAAGTTTTCTCATCCCTTACTATTCTCTTAGTTGGAGAAATTATTGGGTCTCCACTTTCCACTTTAATTTCTCAATGGCTTCCATTTCCTTCCATTTCCATGCATGTTTCATCTTCTCCCAAGGCTATTGTAACTCCTACACACTCTACCATTACCACCTCCATTTCATTTTTACTATTGTCACTAGTGTTATTGTATTATCTAGTGCTCAAATTTAAGCTATGACCATGCAACCTTTTTTTGCATCTATTATAACTGAATGGTTATATTGCCAAACCCCTAAGCAAAAGAAGAAAGTACATGTCATGAATGTAATTGATTTGAGTGTGTTGGAATCAAATCCTAAGAGTCAAGCCAAATGATGAAGAATTATCTCTAATTTTTCAGTAAATAAATCAGGAGAAATATTCGTGGAGGTATCCACTACCGTTGAAGGAAAAAATATGGAAACAATTACTATGATAGATTATCACATCTCCAAGGTTTCATTGGGGAAGGCATCACATGAGGGTGAAAAACAAGATTTTCAAGTGGCCCTTTGGAATTTATTGGAAAAGTACAAAAAAGATAAAGCTTCCAAAGATGAATTGAAAGTAAAGTTGGAACCTAAGTAGTATGTACTACCCCATATTGTAAAGCATGGGAGAGAATCCCCCTCATCTTCTAATGGGAGTTCATTACATCGAGAAAGGAGAGTATTCAACATGCATCTGAACCCATCTGGCGACTAACCCCTGATGCTTGGTTTTCTAGATCAAGGGAGAAGTATTTTTAACCCAATTGGTATGAGTAACCAATATACGCCCAAGAGATATAATTTCTCATTCAGAACATCCATGGATGCGCAATCCATTCTGATATTTCATGGAATTTTGAGACAAGGTGATTGTACACAAGGTTTGGGTATCATGTCTAGGAGTGGCATGAGACACACAACTAGTAGTGGGACAATATCACAAACCGTAAGCACACAGTTGAATGGGATGTTGGGAACACTAGGCGTGACCACTTCAGGCCATTTTCTTGCTTGTACAGGGTAAATCTGGTTGTATAGGGGTTGGAAGACTTGGTTAACCTAGTGGATCTAGAGGATCTCATGGGTCAAGAGGAATGGGACCTAGTGGATCCAATTCAGTTTGTAACAATGTTGCAAGGAGGCATGCATCGTTGGTACCAAAAGTATGACCCCCATCAGATGGTGGTAGACTACACTGTATTAAATAAAACCTTCCTAGAAGAGTTCCATATCCCTGAGTTTGAGAAAAATAGCATCAGTTCTTTAAAATAAATCCAATAAGGATTTATAGAGAGTGTGTGGGAGTATGACCTGCATTTCAAGAATATCTTGTCAAAACTATTCTATGACATTCATCCTTCTCAACATGCAAAATGGTTTGTTGGAGGATTAATAACACCATTTAGAAGGGATATATCACACAAGACTTTCATAGACCCATGTGAGGCATTGGAAGCTAACCTACGCACTGAGGTTGTTGGAAGTGTTGATACTAGTGTTATTCCTTTTTTGGAGGCTCAAATTGTTGTGATGGCTAAATAGTTGGAGAATTTGTTTGCAAACTCAACGCATAAGGTTCGTAGTGGGATTTGGTGTATAGAATATCAAGTTGAAGGGAATGTAAAGGATAGTTTCACTCAGAATTTGGTACGTACTATAGCGGTAGAATGTGAAATTTTTCATGCGGATCATGATGCAGGTAAGTTTTCTTTACTACAACATGCAATCCACAAGAATGTTTCTTGGTATTGTAATATATGCACCTCTACGACCCATGATACCATGGATTGTAGAATGATTGACCAGATCCATGATGCTATTGATCTTTGTGTGCGTTAGGATAATCTTTCAAGCAGTTCCAAGAATGATGATCATCGATATGAAGGGCACATAGATGGGGGAGTGTGTGGAATAGGTTTTTGCGAAGGATTTCATGGTTGCAGTAACCATGGAGGAAGAGAAAGTGAATTCCCATGAGGAACCTATTATACTGTGGATCTATAGAGAATTACAAACATGAGTGTCAGGATTTGTTATAATGCTCGTGATGCAAGAAGAAACATAAATACGAAGAATGTCTAGAGCTGTATGAGCATATGAACCAGCATCACCGAAAAGAAAAGGTGCTCAGATTGTGAGCATCAAGAAATATAATTCACAATGGATGCCAAGAGTGGCATGTGAGTCTGGACTAGAACCTATACTGGTGATGATATGAGTAGAGGCTATGCATGCTAGGAAGATGCCAAGACAAAGGACACTAGTTTCAAGAGAGGAAGTGGTACATGGGAAGTATCTAGATCCTACTCATCAGAAGGAGGTGTATCAAGAGACTATCGACGTGATTTGGAGTTTACAAGGGGAGATCCAAAGTCTAAAGGAGAAATCAAATTAGTCCAAGCAAAGGAAGAATGTCGAGGATCCGAAGGAGAACCTAGATGAGGTCAAGGAATTATGTAGGATGTTAAGGCAAGAGAATATTATTCCCTCACTAGGAGAATGGCTGAGGGAAAAGGTACCACACATCGAAGAAAAGTTTGAAAGGTAGGTTTTGCATGCAAACCTTCCTCCTTATAGCCTTGACTACAATAAGGAAATTACATTGAATGTAATTTTTGATGGATGGCTTTTGAGTAATATCCTCATCGACATGGGAGAAAAGGTCAATGTTCTTACTTTGGATGCCTAACATCAAATGGGAAGGCATGCAATACAACCATTTTTGAATGTTTTATATATGGAAAAAAAGACTCGGAAAATGCCCATTGACATCTTGAAGGATGCAGTTATCACCATTCAAGGGGCCAAGTTCAATAGTGACTTTGAATTCTTGGTGCTCACCAAGGTAGAAAACTTTCCAGCATTACTTGGGCACTCATGGTGTTACAAGAACAATGTTGACCTGTGGTTTAACAAGCGGTATATTAGTTTTGAGAACAAGGAAGAAAGGGTGATTATCCCTTTAATAGAGGGGAAGTCAGTTCCCCATACTGAGCCCTTAGGAGAGTAAGCCCTTGACATACTCTATGTGTGCTCCATAAAAGATCCTAAGATAGTTCATCACACGGAGGGAATCATCTAGTTTGAAAATGCTCAGTGCTTGAGTTATAATACTAGTATGACATGTGACAATTGGGCACATAGGACTTATGAGTTGATTTGATGGAAATTTAGAGGATCTTTAATAAGGGTAACAAAGGCATGCTTAGTCAAGCACCTAGGATGGAAGAAGTTTCCAAGTTACTCTAGAGGACTATACCCTGAAATTTTCTTCTGAGAAGTGGAGGCTCAATGGAAGAATGAGGACGAGAAAAGAGGAATACTCAGCTATAACCTACTCGGAACTATAGTACATTGGTGGGATACACATCAGGAGATCCTCCTAAAATGGTGTGAAGTAAGAATCACATTCTCTATAAGGTTCTCCAGGAGCAACGCACCCACTATCATACAAGACAACCATTGTAAAGAGACCTCCTCATTTAATATCCAAGCGTGTCAGAAGGTTTGGATGGGAAGTGCAGAAGTGTTACTACCTTTATTATGGGTACAAAAGTTGTATTCCACCTTTCAATTTTATACGTGTATATGATATATTCATTTGGAGATGCATCATTAAATAGGTAATTGGTAATATTTAGTGGCTGATCTCATTCAAAATTTTGGGTATAGGAGTACCAAGCCATTAATGGATAAGGCATTAGAAGTAATCAATCACATTACTATGAGAGATAATGCTATGGTAGAAGATAGGCTACTAGAATTACTAGGTGAGCCTTACTTGGAGACACACCTTGATGAAGAAGAATCAGAGGAAGTACAGCTTGAGCGCACGTGCATGGAAAAGTAAAAATGAAAAATGGTCTATGTAGTAAATGGTGAAGAGATGGAAACTTTGGATGCTAACCATTTGGAAGGTATGCATGAAGTTATAGATAGTGCTGATGAAAAAACACACACCTACCATAATCCCATGATAACGAAGAAGGTTAACATTGGGACAGAGAAAAAACCTAAGTAAGATATCATTGGGGACTATTGGTTAGAAAAATAAGTTTGAAAGGTCATTGACTTGTTGCCTAAGTTCCAAGATTTATTCCCTCATGGGAACCATGAACTCAAAGGCGTCCACCATTCCTTTAGGGAGATGAAAATAAAGTTTAGGGAAGGTGTGCGACCGATTCAGAAGAGGACTTATCAGATGAATCCAAATTTTCACGTACAGGTCAAGGAAGAAATAGACAAGCTAATAGCATGTGAAATCATTGTGGCAGTGGAAGAATAAGAATGGATAAGCCCAATGGTCATCAATATCAAGAAGGATGAGAGGATAAGGATCTGTGTTGACTACAGGGATCTAAATACAATATGTGTGATCAGTCCCTTTCCAACCCCCTTTACTGAAGAAATTTTGGAGGGAGTAACCAGGTGTGAGATCTACTCTTTCACGGATGGGTTCTCATGGTATCACTAGGTCAAAATTACAAAGGAAGACCAGAAAAAGATAGGTTTTGCCACTAAATGGGGAAGTTTTTCCTACATGGTTATGCCTTTTGGATTGAATAATGCACATGTTGTGTTCTCACACATCATGGTACAAGCATTTTAGGACTTCATCCATAAATTTATTGAAGTTTACCTGGATGACTTGACTTTGTATGGGTTTGTGAAAGACCATTGTGAAAATTTGAGGCTGATTTTTGAGAGATGTTGAAAATTAAGGATATTCATCAACATTGAGAAATATGTCTTTGCTACTCCATTTAGAACCCTATTAGGACATATTATATGTAAGGAAGTATTACTAGTGGATCCTACCAAAGTTGCAGTTATTATGGGGTTAGGGGAGCCTACTAATCAAAGTGGAGTGAATGGATTCCTTAGGCATATGGTGTACTACAGGAAATTCATCAAGGGGTATACCAAGATTACTGCCCCCTTAGAGGAATTGATAAAACAAAAGAGTTCATTTCATTAGGGAGAGGTGCAGAAGAAGGAATTTACTAATTTGAAGGATAGGCTTGTCACAACACCCATACTACGTTTTTCGTTCTTCGGATAATCCTTTCCATGTGCATGTTGATGCCTTTGGAACAGCTATGGGAGTAGTACTAGCACAACCCGTTGAGGGGATTTTTGATCATCCCTTGTGTTTTTCCCGTAGAAAGTTGACACCAGCAAAGAAAAATTACATAACTACTGATCACAAAGCACTATCTATGATCTACGCGCTACATAAGTTCAGGTAACACCATCTATATTCTACACAGACCACATGGAATTGAAATACTTAGTAAAAAATCCCATTCTGTAAGGGTGCATATGTCGTTGGGTCCTATTATTCCAATAATTTGAGTTTATAATGGTTGTAAAACCTGGGAAAAGTAATTTAGGACCTGACCACTTATCAAGTATTAACTCAGGGGAGGACATGTAAATAATTAAGGATACCATGCTAGACATGCAACTATTTAGGTTGTGGCGCATGCCATTAGACTTGGAAGATATCACAGTATTCTTGAAAATAGGTGTGGTGTCAGAAGGGATGAAGGCTCTGGAGAGAAAGCAGTTAGCAATAAATGCCACACCCTACATATTGATTAGTGGATACCTATATAAGTTAGGTCATGATGAGGTTTTGTGCCGATGTGTATTGGAACATGAGCACGTGGAGATTATAGAAGAAGTGCATGGTGGGATTGCAGGAGGACACTATGCAGAAAATGCTATCACGCGAAATATTTTACTAGTAGGGCTTTAGTGGGAAACCATCCACAAGGATTGTATTGAGTTTTGCAAGGTATGTGACCACTACCAGCACCTTGGAAAACCTTGGAAGAGGGATGAAATTCCCTTATGACCAATAGCCTACACTTAACCATTTGAAAAATGGGCAATTGACTTTGTAGGGCCAATTTTTCCAGCCATGTGAAGGATTGGTTAGTGGTATACCATTACTTGCACTAATTACTTAACACATTGGACAGAGGCAATGCCTATAAAGGATTGACTGCAACAACAAAAAATAGACTTCTATGGGAGAACATAATCAATAGGTATGGTTTTCTTTTAATCTTAACAAGTGATAGAGGTACACATTTTCTCAATGAAATAATCGAGATTCTGTTAGCATAATTTATGGTGGCCCATCACAAGATTACCCTTTATCACCCTCAAGAGAATGGAACTATTAAGGAATTTAACAAAATACTAAGCAACACATTAACTATGATCTATGAAATTAGAAGACAAGATTGGGATGACAAGGTATCAACCATTCTATGGGCATAGAGGAAAACCTACAAGAGGTTGAACAAGGCCACACCATTTCAATTGGTGTTTGGCATGGAGTCTATTTTTCCAGTTGAATTCATGTTACCTTCATTGTGTATAGTTCACGCAGGAGGGTTGGATGATGAATAAGCACTGGAAGAGAGGATTGATAAGTTAATGCAGTTAGATGAGATATGATCACTTGCTAGATGGAGTTAGAAGACAAAAAAATTAAGACAAAAGGCACGGCATGATCATCATTTCAAGAACAAGAAGTTTAAGGTTTGGTAGATGGTGTTGTTGTATGATTCCAAATACCTGCACCATCATGGGAAGTTAAAATTCCATTGGTTGGGACCCTACATCATCTCGTACATCCTTGATTCAGGTGTTTTCCAGTTACAAATGCTAGATGGGACAAGATTACCAGGTAATTTCAATTGGAATAGGTTGAAGCCCTAATGTAAATAAGTCTTATTGGTGTTTCTAAATAAGGTGGTGTTTCCAGTTATCTTATAATTTCCCTTTATGCTTTTCTTTTCTTGTGTTTCCCTTTCTCGTTGCTTGTTCCTTTCTTTTTGTTTCGTTTTACACCTTATGAATTGGTAACTACATTATTTTTCCAAGTTTGTGTATGCACAGAGGACTGCACATCTATTTTAGTGTGGGGTGGAGTAATGCAAAGAAAATTATAGGCATGTAATAAAAGTTAAGTGGCCCAATTGAAGGATGCACATAAGGTTGAGAATGCATGTGGGGAAACAGTGGATAATGAATTATGGTGTCAAGAAGGTTGTACCAAATACCATGTACAAAGGATGAAGAGTGGAGGAACAACCTGAGGTAGGCGAGGGTAAAAATCAAGCAAAGGAAAGAATTAGTTCCTTCGGCACTGTAGATGCACACGTAAGAGTGTTTGGTCAGATTGGGATTTTGCACCCTAGAAGGTTGTAGAAGGTTTTTCACACAGGATGTGGTGCATGGGTAAGGGTGCTTAAATTCAGCATAGAGGAAAAATCTACATTTAATGTTAAAGTACATTGGTAAGTGATATGACATTTATTGTTTGAGGGAAGAAAAATATATAAATATAAGGTTGGGCATGTCATTATTCTACCTTACTATTTTGAAGTTGAAGTGCTCTATGAACTAAAGCATCCAAAGAAATTTTTGCATAGGAAGAAGAATCCAAGAAATCTAAGTGTGTGACTAGAGTGGATCTATAAACCAAGAGGAAGGAGTACATAGGTGTGAGAGAAGT
>JAHRHJ020002980.1:0-10000 GCA_019776745.2 Taxus chinensis | reverse complement strand
TCGGTGGTCTCAGGACCACTGCCTGGTTGGGTGGTGGTCCTATTACTATAAAGACATAACATTAGTGTATATATTTTCCTTCTTCGTCCTGACTGATCTGATGAAGTATATTCCTTTTGGATCCCTATGGATCATCAAGTTTAATGAAGTGTGAGAGAGGGAGATCACACGTAATTAGGAGATTGAGGAGGTACTAGAGTTGATGAGGATGATGGATCACGAAGGTTTTTAACCTCTTATAGGAGATGAGGAGTTGCATCATCAGGCTCTTCCAACTTTGGGAAAAGTACAGTAGAGAATCCCCTTCAGCTTTGGATGAGATCATGTCATAGGAGATAATGAGGACTACATACATGAATCTGATCCTACCTAGCCACCTAGCCCTTGTGCTTGGTGTTTAAGATCTAGAGGTATTCATTGAGAAGTGGGCTAGTGCAAGTAAGAAAGTCGAGAGCAGTAGATATCAATTTGTAGTGAATTCAAGAGATCAAGTTAGTAATGTGCCCATGGCATTATAATCAATTCAATTATTTGGGAGTCCCTATGTAGGATTCTTTTTAGGAAAATCATCAAGACAAAGTATTAGTGCATAGAAGGTTGAAAGTACTACAGTAGAAGCTACGACTGTAAACACAGTAGGTGTCTAGTCTAGTACCATGATTGGAACACAAGGAATTTCATCATCTAGACTGCGGCCCACTGTAGGGTGTGTGGGAGGGTCAGGTGGATTAGGTTAGGAAATGCACAGAGGAGGAGGTTATGGTTTTGGATCTAGTGGATAGGGACTATAACCACCATCAAATCAACCACCATATTAGCAACCATTTCAACTAACATCTCAATTTTAATATGAGATATCTCCTTTCCTTCTAGAATACAGAGGGATTGAAGATGTAATAGAGCATGTGCATAAGTGTTAACTACTATGGCGTACTAAGGGAATTACAACCTCAGATAGGAAGGCCAGTAAATTTTCTACTACATTGCAAGGGCATGCACATAACTGGTACATGAAGTATGACCCACATCAAACTATGGTGGATTAAAATACTATGTGCACTATGTTTCTAGAAGAGTTTAACATTCCAGAGTTTGAGTAGTAGAGCATCAATGCGCTCAAGGATATCAAGTACGTCTTATCCAAAAGCATGAGGGAGTATGACACATGTTTTAATACTTTGTTGTCAAAGTTATCTTATGACATTCATAAAATTCAACATGCACAATGGTTTGTTGGAGGATTAATGACTCTATTCTATAGAACTTTATCTCATAATACATATACTGGTCCACACGAGGCTTTAGAAGCACCCTTCATGCTAAGGTAATTGTAAGTGTTAATATTAGAGTAAGCCCATTATTAGAGGCATAAATTACAACCATGAAAAAATAGTTAGATAAGATTTCTGCCAAATCAATACATGAGACATGCAATGGCATATGATGCACATATTGTGAAGTGGAGGGAAATACTAAGGATAATTTTCCACTTAAATTAGTGTGTGCATTACTACTAGATTTTGAAGTCTGTCACCTAAACCATGATGTGCAGGATTTCCCTCTTTTATAGTGCACGATCTAGAAGAAGGTTTCCATGTATCCTGATATTTGTAAGTCCCATACTCATGAAATGATGATTGTAGACTGATTGATCACATCCATGAATCCATTTAGACAAGAGTGCACCTAAATAGCGTGGCGAGAATATCAAAGGAGCTGGAAGGACAATATAATGAAGGGAATAATAATGAAGATAATAGAAATGGAGGATTTCAGGGAGGATATCATGGCTGAGGTCACAAGGGTGGTATATGCAGGTTTACTAGAGGAACTTGTTACAATTTTGGGTCTCCTAATCACTACCAATGAGATTTCCCTCAAAAAACATCTTTCTCATGGTGTGGAAAGACACATAAGTTGGATGATTTCTTGGACCTATATGAGCATATGAGTAAAAAAAAGAATAAATACAAGGGAAATGGGATGATCAAAGTGTAATACATGACTGTTGATCAATGGATGCCAAATAAAATGTTTGATCCAAAATTACAACCCATGTTGGTCACAACGTGTGCCAAGGAAACTCGTGTGCATGAGCCTATGAATGCCAAGTTGGTTATAATGAGGGAGGAGGTGATACATGATAAGTATCCATATGTGACACATTAGAAATAAGTCTATCAAGAGACTATGGGAGTTATGAGGGATATACAAGGTGAAATATAGTGCTTAAAAGAGTAGGCACATGTAAGAGAGTATCCATAAAATATTGAGCTTTTACAGAAGGACGTGGATGAACTTAAGGAGGTGTGTAAGATGTTGCACTAGGAGAATATCATTCCTTTATGAGGAGAATCACTTTAGGATAAGGTATTACATGTTGGAGTTGAGTGTGAGTGGAAGATACTTCATGTAAATCTACCACCTTAAGACCATGAATTTGAAAAAGAGATCACACTTGATGTGGTGATTGATGTTTGGTTAGTAAACAATATCTTGATAGATACAAATGATGAGGTAAATGTACTGACTCTTGACACCTAGAATCCAATGGGGAGGATTGCATTACAACCATATTCGAATGTTATGTATATGGAAAACAAAACTAAGGAAATTCCTATTGGGGTATTGAAGGATGCATCTATTATCATTCATGGAGCTGAGTTTACTTGAGACTTTGAGGTGTTGGATATTTCTGAAGCATATAACTTTCCAACATTAAATGGATGACCCTGGTGCTATGCAATCAATGCTGATTTGCAATTTAATAAGAGATACATCAGTTTCAAGAATAAGAGATACCTCTATTTAAAAATAATGCAGAGCCTTATGTTGAGCCTTTAAGTGAAGAAGAGCTTAATAGAATATATGCTCAGATGGTGCACAATCCAGAGAATCTATAACCATCAACAAAATGTGTTCTTTAGTGGGAGGATGCATAATTGGTGAGTGACACTGCTAGTGTTTCTTATGATAATTGGGCCCATAGAACATATGAAATGGTTAGGTGTGAAGTTAAGGGGTGAGTTACAAGCATGATTAGGCCACACATGGTCAAGTGTTTAGGTGTAACTCAGGTACCAAGATATACAAGTGAAGCGAAGCCCGATACATTATTGTGTGCCATAAAGAATTAGTGGCTGAATGAAGGAGATAAGAGAAACATGCTAGTCTATACCTTGCATGGGACAATAGTCTGTTGGTGAGAAACACATAGAGATAACCTCTTGGAGTGGAAAGAAATGATAATTTCCTTTTCCACCAAGTTTACTTAGAGAAATGTATCTACACACGTATGCAAATTTCATGGTAAGAATCAAACCTATCATTATGCCAATAATTGTGAGAGACTATGGGGGAAAGTTCAGGAGGTTTTACCACCATCCCTTTGAATACATAAATTCTACTCCACATTACGTGGGTGTGTGAGAACTTGGTATGTCCATGTTGAGATAAAAGGAGAAACTGCAAATTGGTAAGAGATGACTGCAGGTATTGTCCAAAATTTTGATTATTTTTCTACTAAACCTCCAGTCCATGAATATTTACAGATAATGAAGCACATTACATTAGGGAATAACACAAATGTTGAAGAGCTTAGCCTCATACTGGAACTTTTTGGAAAACTTGATCTTGAGGCATGCCTTGATCTTGAGGAGACAGAAGAAATATAGATGGGTTGCACCTGGAAAGAAAAAGAGAACGGTAAACCGGTATATATGATTGATGATTAGGAAGTTGAAAATTTGGATGCTAACCACATTGAAGCTGCGCATGAGATAATGGATTATGTAGATGAGAAGGAACGCCCATACCTTACTACTAAGAGGATAAATAAGGTTAATGTTGATGATTAAATTTACAGATGAACCATAAAAGTTGTGTGAAATATTAAAGATGTGGGACTTGGTGCCTAAGATAACCTCTATATTTTATAGAAGATGGATCTTCTCTTAAAGTTTTGAGATAAGGGTTAGAAAGGAAACTAAATAACTACAAATATTAATCTAAGGTGATGCACCAAGATTTATTATAAAGCACGGAGATACATACCCTAAAAAAAAAAAGTCAAAGAGTATTGAGCATGATTAACCTATTTTTAGAAAGATTCAGTACTATCTAAGGCTAGAGAGGACTAAAACATAACCATGCAAATAATTAGATGAATGTAAAAGGATATAAGGGTGTATAGAATGGTATAAAATGAAGCATATATATGAGAATTAAGTAAAAGCATACAAAAGGAAATAAATATTTAGATTATTGTGAATCCTTTGTGTATAGAATAAGATCCCTTTAATTATAGAGAAAAAAATACATAAGGCTGATAACGACATAGACTATAGTTCTTCTTTCCAACATAGCCTTGTTAAGGCTGATAAACACAAACTAATAAAAAAATCCTCTGGAGCTTATGAACCAATTCTCCACTATCCTCCTCTTTTCTACTAGTTTAGGGAATCTCTTATATATACCCTACGACATGCATTCTATGTGTTTGTCATCATGATATCCACCATCTAAATTTAGTTCTTCATCTTCCTGATATTTGACCCATGCGGTAGATATTAACTACTCACTTCAGGACTCGAGATTACATTCAATCTACCAAATGTCAATCCTTTCACTTCTTTGGTAGACTTTTTGGATGGTGATAACTTCTTTGAGTGAGACGTGGAGGCCTTGCATTGATTTGGGGCTGCCTTCTATTTTATCCCTTTAGAGTTGTTCCTAGGTGACATGTGGGGCTCTGTGGGCTAGTCTCCTTATATTTTGAATTTTCATCCCATTCAGGATATGTTATTATGCCTTTGCCACATGGATGTTGTATTCTGATTAGAAGATCTAGGATCTTTGTACATCTTTTAACATGTGTTGAAGAGACATGTGGATACCCTCTATGCTTGACTCCATACTTAACCAAAATTGTACTCTAAAGGAATAAAGAAAACCAAAAACCAATAGGGAAGGTGTGACAAAAAACTAAGAGATACCTGTTGGGCCTAAAAAAATCAGCTAAGTACAAGAAGGCGGGTGGGTGCATGGGACCTATTTGAAGAAAGGTGTGTAGGTTGAAGGCATGTAAGGTAGGGTTCTAGCAGGGTTTATCAGAACACATGGCGCACATACATAAGACGACACAGGTTTTGGGAATTATCCATATTTAGTGTTCTAGGAAGCACACTAGAAAAGCATGACCCATCTAGCATGCAGAGTGGATAAGGTGCCAGCTTGATAGCTTGATGGTCAAGGAAGGAATATTCCATGCATACGATGGAAGGATCTATAAATACATCATTTCAAAGAGTGGAGAGCTTGGATAAAAGTAAGAATGCTCCGTGGGAGGATCACTTAAACACTTGGCAACCGATCTGTTACCTTAGAAAGCATGGTGTTGAAGGTAAAAAGTTATATATAAAGATGCTCGGGTAGTAGAAGGGATAGAGTAGTGTGATGGAAGAGAGGAAAATCTCCAAAGAAACAAAATGGAGGATTCTATGGGTTGGGATTAAAATAAATATAGGAATGATGATATATTTAGAGGGATGGGTTTGTGTTTATCCTTGTAATATGAAGGATGTAATTCAGTTTCTGATTCCTGACCTTGCTCTGTATTATTATATGGGTTTGTTATGGCCTTAAGTGAATGTAATGTGGTTATTGAAAATGTTAACATGAATATAAGGTCCCATTCTAAAATATATATGTTGTTCTTAGACATCAACCCTAGCACATTTCCTTGGTGTTATGGATCATATTTGTTTCTTCTTAATGCTTCCCTTTTGTCTTATAAATGAATGCATTGGTATAAAAACTCATCCTAAGGTCTCAAAATGAATGCATGGTTATTTTCCATTATTTTGCACTTAATTATCTATCATAGATGATGTATTCTTAAAAAATTTACATAAAGGAGGGGCTCTACACCCATGTGTTCCTTGAGTGAGCGCTCAACGCCTGCTGGGTAATAGGCCAACATGCATGGGAGTTGACTGTTATTCCAAGGGTGTAAAAATGACTACAACTTGGTTTCATTACTGGGACCTCTTTTTGAAGTTGTTGTGAGGATGACATACATTTTGGTCCCTGTGGTGTATGATGAAAAAACATCTGACCTTGGAAAATGTTGAAGCATGGTTCAAGAACATAGAGGACAAGTTTACTCAAAAATTCAGTACTAGACCTGAGTTCAATGCACGTAGATGGATAGAAGAGAACTCGTACCATGAGTTATAAAAGAAATTATCATGCTATTTCCTAGTAGAACTATATGAATGGATTTTAGCATATACATCTAGATCAAGTTGGTACTATGAACCATGCCTGTGGACCCAAGATGATTACCATAGGATACAAGATGCAGATCTGACTTGGACGCGTGTTGTTGATCACTGGTGGAAAGGAGTCCTTACTAGTTATACCTTGGAATACGCCATTCCTACATATTCTTGCCCAATTTTTTTTGAATTTGAGTTTCTGAGGGAGCCTAGAGGATCATTTTTATGTGTTATCCCTTTGGCTATAAATATCTTGATATTACCCTAAGTTTAGAGGCGTTTCCTAGGTCGGATAAGCATCTTTGAGCACTGGGTAAGGAAGCTAGGGTGGAAAAAGATGGCAGACATTGTGGAAAAAAAATAGAGGGAAGAAATACAACTCAAGTATGGTGAAGCACATGAAAGGGAGATTACTAGAAAATGAGAGGCTACAAGTGTGATGGATCTATGGAGGCAGACGTTGTAGGAAGGAGTTGAGGTTCACGTAGAGGACATGGAACCTAAGCAGTCTGTGATACCCCATCTTTGCAAGTGTGAGAGGAGACCCCTTCAGCTTTTGATGAGAGTTCATCTCATGGAGAAAGAAGAGTCATTGACATGCATCTGAACCCACCTAGTGACCAAACCCTAGTGCTAGGTTTTCCAAATCAAGAAACAAGTATTGCTAACTAAGTCATTATCAGTGGAAGTAACTAATCTGCACCCAGGAGATATAATTTCTCATTTGGGACATCTACGGATGTACAAACCATTCCTGTGTTTGGAGGAATTTTTGGACAAAGTGTAAGTATGCAAGTTTTGGGTATCATGTCTGGGAGTAACATGGGACACACAACTAGAAGTGGGAAAATATCATAAACCATCATCACGTACTTCAGTGGGACGATGGGAACACTAGGCATGACCAATTTAGGCCATTTTCTAGCTACAGGAGGAATAGGTAGATGTGGAGGATTTGGAGGTGGATTGGGGGGATCAAGAGCCACAAGACTTGTGGATCCAGTGGATTTAGTGGTGGAGGAAACACCAGAGAGAATCAAGATTTTGGGTTAGGCAGACAAGGGCCTTAGCCACCGCCATAAGTATTTTTTGAGATGTCTCTACATCTACCAGATTACAAGGGTATTGAGGATACTACAAAATAGGTCCACATGTGTGAATTACTATGGCATACAAAAGGGATCACTACCTCATAGAAGAAGATGAGTCAGTTTGCAACAACATTGCAAGGGCATGCACATAGTTGGTATCGAAAGTATGACCCATATCAAATGGTGGTAAAGTATACTACATTAAAGAATGCCTTCTTGGCAGAGTTCCATATCCCTGAATTTGAGAAAAAGAGCATCAGCACTTTGAAAGAAATCCAGAAAGGAATGACAGAGAGTGTGCGGGAATATGACGCATGGTTTAAAAATCTCTTGTCAAAACTATCATATGACATTCACCCTTCTCATCATACTCAGTGGTTTTTTGGAGGGTTGATAACACCATTTAGAAGGGTGCTCTCACACAAGACATTCACATACCCCCATGAGGCCTTGGAGGCTACCTTGCATGCTGAGGCTGTTAGAAGTGTTGATACCAGCATAAGCCCTTTTTTGGAGGCTCAAATTACTGCAATGACCAAGAAGTTGGAGAAGCTATATGCAAACTCAGCACATGAGACTCGCAGTGGTCTATGGTGCAAAAATTGTGAGATAGAAGAGCATGTTAAGGATAGTTACCCCTAGAAATTGGTACATGCCATGGTAGTAGATTGTGAGATTTTCCATGGGGATCATGATGCAAGTAGGTGTCCTCTACTACAACATGCAATCTATAAGAATGTGTCTTGTTATTGCAAGATATATAGCTCTACGACCCATGATACCAAGGATTGTAGGATGATTGATTAAATTCATGATGCCATTGATATTTGTGTATGCCAAACTGGACTTTCAAGTAGTTCCAAAGATGATGATCATCGTTATGAGAGGTGCACAGAAGGAGGGGTGCATGGATGAGGTTTTCGCAAAGGATTTTTTGGTCGCAGTAACCATGGCAGAGGAAGAAACGAGCTCCCACGAGGAACCTATTATAAATGTGGATCTACAAATCATTATAAGCATGAGTGTCCTGATCTGTTGCAATGCTCGTGGTGTGGGAAGAAAGATAAATATGAAGAGTGTCTAGAGATTTATGAGCATATGAACCAGCAACACCATAAGGACAAAGTTACTGGGATGGTAAGCATCAAGAAGGCCAATTCACAGTGGATGCCAAGCGTGGCGCATAAGTTAGGACTAGAACCTGTATTGGTGATGATGTGAACAAAGGCCACATGCACCAAGTAGATGCCAAGATAGAGGAAACTGGTTTCAAGAAAGGAAGTGGTACATGGAAATTATCCAAACCCTGCTCATCAGAAGGAGTTGTATCAAGAGACTATGGATGTGTTTTGGAGTTTACAAGGAGATATCCAATGTCTGAAGTAGTCAAGGAAGTTGGAGTAGAGAAAGAATGTTGAGACTCCACTAAATGATTTATATGAAGTCAAGGAAGTATGAAAAATGTTAAGGCAAGAGAATATTATTCCCTTACTATGAGAATGGTTGCAGGAGAAGGTACCACATGCTAGAGAAAAGCACAAAAGGTAGGTTTTACATGAAAACCTTCCTCCTCACAGCCTTGACTATGATAAGGAGATTACTTTGAATGTAGTTGTTGATGGTTGGATTATAAGTAACATTTTGATTGACATGGGTGTGGAAGTCAATGTTCTCACTTTAGATGCTTAACATCAAATGGGAAGGCCTACATTATAGCCATCTTTGAATGTGTTGTATATGGAAAAAAAACAAAGGCAATGCCCATTAGAGTCTAGAAGGATGTATTTATCACCATTCAAGGGGTCAAGTTCACTAGAGATTTTGAAATCTTGGCACTCGCCAAGGCAGACAACTTTCCAGTGTTGCTTTGGCGCCCATGGTGTTAAAAGAACAATGTTTACCTATGGTTTAACAAGAGATATATTAGTTTTCAGAACAAGGAATAATGAGACATCAACCCTTTGACTGATGGAAATTCAACACCTTATACCGAGCCTTTGGGAGAAGAAGCACTTGATAGGATTTATGTGCACTCCGTTAGATACCCTAAGATAATTCATCCCACGGAGGGAGTTATCTAGTTTTAGGATGCTCAGTACTTGATTGATACCACTAGCATGGCATGTGATCATTTTGTGCATGGGACTTATGTGTTGATTGGGAAACAACTGAGAGGATCTTTAATAAGGGTAATAAAGGCATGTTCAGTCAAGCACCTAGGAAGGAAGAAGTTACCAAGTTATACTGGAGGAGCCAATCCTAAATATTTCTTGCAAGAAATGGAGGCTTAGTGGAAAAATGAGAAAGAGAGAAGAGAAATGTTCATCTATAACCTGATAAGAACTATTGTGCACTAGTGGGCTACGCATCAGAAGAGCCTTCTAGAATGGTGTGAGGTGAGGGTCACATTCTCTATTAGGTTCTCTAGGAGCAACGCACCCACTATCATCAAAGACCACCATGGTAAAGAAACTACCTCATTTCATATCCAAGCATGTCAAAAGGCCTAGATAAAAGGCACAAAAGCTTTACCTCCTTTGTTATGGGTGCATAATTTGTATTCCACCTTACAAGGATGTGCGCACGCATGGTAGATTTAGTTAGAGATGATTTTTTAGATAAGTAATTGGC
>JAHRHJ020002979.1:0-10000 GCA_019776745.2 Taxus chinensis | reverse complement strand
GTGTGGGATACATACAAACTAGTTAGGCAATCTAATGTCTCCTACCACGCACTAGTGGAACTTGCGAATCTAAGGTAACGAAGGCCCTTCTAACTTGAACTAATATGATAGATCGATTAGCAAGGATGACTTCTCAAAGGCTCCAATAAATATTGAGCTCTAGCGTGATTCGGTCTTTAGGTTGTGGAATACGTGGAAAATGACCTGGGATAGTTTCGTGTATGTCTCCAGATAAGGTCATAGGGTGGATGGTAAATATAATTGACTCTATGGGCAATTCTCTGGCCTAGTCCAGAACTCCTTAGCTTCGTTAGCTGCTGTGTCTGGCAAGGATAACTATTCGATGATGATAGGTGGAAGTGGAGTAGATCTGAATACTAGTGTACGTAGGCCAGTATCTATGTCTGATTCACCTGTGGATTCGTTGGGCTGTGGGATTTGTGGGTCACAACCATATATTCGTATTTGTTATGGACCTACTATGGTCATGTATGGAATCAGTCCCTAATCCCTAGTATCCAGTAATCCTATGCTTTCTCAGATTCTTTATTTAGAATCAATAATTGTGTGATCTTCTCATATTATCTTACAGTTGTTCGTGTAACCTGAATTCTTAGGTTGGTATCTATATCTATGAGGGTTGTCTCCTGCATCCGGTTGTGGGACCAAAGGATCACAACCAAACGTTTTCTCTCTTTCAAACCCCTCCATAGTCATATGGGCATGTATCTAGGGTAATCTGTAGTTTGGTTGACTTGACCAAAATGTGTGTGCATGGTCGTCTTCTATGTTTAACCCTGCAGTTGGAAACTGATTTCTTACAAGTTTACCATTTTTTGGAAGACTTGGATCCTGAGATTCTGATCTATATCGTTATGGCTGTAACGAGATTGGGTTGGGGAATGATGGGCTCAAATATGTATTCCCTGGGTTCTTTAGGTCCCATGATTGTCATACAAAAGAAACAATGAAAATTAACTACAGCAAAGTGAAATTTTACTACCGTTAAGTATATCTATGGCATATTTGATTTATCTATTTTTGTATTTTCTGATGAACTATTCGAATGAATTTAAAAGAGTAACTATTTAATATATCTAGAATTGACAGCTAAAATAACAAATTTAAAACAAACAAGATAACCAAGTATAGTTATTTGTCTGTGCAACTGTGAATCTATTCTAAATAATGAAATATTGATCTAGTCTATTTGCAAGACTCTCAATCCTACCTCAAAAGTGAGGAATGAATCATAGTCTCTCAGAAACTATTAATCCCCACAAATTCCCTGGTAATATCGAAAGTGAAATTGACTGAAATAAAGTGATTAATTACTCTATTTGATATGTTTCTAATTTAGAACTTTGAAAGCTAGAACCTAGATTCTACAGAACAGTGGTGAATCTGATGGTGTGTGTGATCCTGTCCCCTCAGTGTGATCTCCTTGTTCCTTCGTGTTCATGTGGATCCATAAAAGTGTGTAATACTAGCATCAACAGAAGTAGATATTGAGACAAAGGTAGCTTAAGATACAGACTGAATATAATGCGATTAGGAGAGAGATAGCGCAGGAGTACAAAGCTTGGCTTATGTAATTCCTAGCAGGATTTATTAAGAGTCATGCAACATAAAACATCCAGAACCTGAAACTATCCTGCTTGAAGAACAAAACCTGCAACTTTAATGGCTTCCTATTGAAAACAAACTATTCTACTCCAATGGATTGGATGAAATATCAACAACACTTGCACAAGATGGATATGTGGCTTCCTAATAGCAAAACAATACTAACTAAGCATGCAATGAAAGAAACTAAGGACTCTAAACAAAATGAAAGACTAATCTATTGCAAATAGAAATTTAGAGGCAAATTTGAGGGGCCATTTGCTTGAGCACAAGCCAACTATTTATAGCATTTGCATTTACCCAAGGTAAAAACCAAATAGAACTCTTATATTATAAACAATGGCAAAACACTATTCCAGGGAACCAGAATCATTAATGCAAGCTTATGGCGGTGAAAAAAGTTGGTGAATCGTTGATTTTTACGTGAGTCATGTTAAAAGATATTTCTAGGAAACACGTAAAGGACCACCGCCATGAGTAGGGTGGCGGTTACAGGACCGCCACCCTATTCAGGGGGATGGTCATGAGACTACCGCCTAGGCAGGGTGGTGGTTTTGTCACTGAAGAGCAGAAGGCTAAGAAAAGAGGAGAAAAGGGAAAAAAAAAATCATGTGGGGGCTAAGCGGGGCATGCGGGATGTTAACGCATTTTTGGAGAGCTTTTCCAGATCCTGAACACCTTATGAGGAGACCTATATCATCATTGGGGCATGTATTACGTTGTTCCAGGAGTGTAATACCCTATAATTTTGGGTACATACAGGGACCTCCATGGGACATCTTCTTGTTAGATGATAAAGAATAGTATCCTTGAAACATCCATTGGGAATGGAGTCAATCATAATCTTGAAAATTAATTTCAAGTTTTAAACCCACCTCTTAGATCCATAAGAACTTAGAAAATAATCTGGAATTTCTCAAACTAAGTGATTTTTTCCATAAAACCTTCTCTGAGATGGCTTGTGAGTGAGTACAAAGGGATTTCAAAAACTATGTATAAAAGGGAATATCATAAATCATTTAAGTGAAACAGATAGAGGGTTCACAACACTTATATCAAACAATGATGATCACTAAAAGGATTGAGGAAAAGGCATTCAACTAGTGATTAATACACAACAAAAAGAAGGAACCTCCAACAAAACACAAACACAAGTATTTAAAAGATGCAACATAAAAACTTAATGGTAGTGTTTGTGATAAATCCCATTGAAAGGGATTTCTAGCTTCTCCATCAAGGCTGGAAAACTCAAAGGAGTTGGCTTCTTTGCAAGTGGTGATGATTTACGACCCACTCCAAAGTGTATCAAACTTATACTTTCACCCTATCTTATCTTTATTTACGTTTGTTGGTGATAAAACTTTTTGGGTGGACAAACTTGTGGGTTTTTTGCCAATTCTCTGGGTATCTAAGTCCCTCTACTTAACCAGTGTAGCTGCCATATATGCATGCGTGAGAAAATGTGGATTTCTGCAAGTGGCCTTACGGTCAAGGATCCAACAAGGGCACTCCACTGACCCTGTGACAAAGCTACTAATATCTTCTTAGGGAATACTTTGACTAGAAGTGGGAAAGGGAGTGAGAGTATTAGGTAGGATAACAAATTTTTCCAATAGAAAATAAAATTCCTACACATACACTAGTTAGAAAATTCAACACATGCATTCATGAGAACAAACAACTTTTCAAATAACAACAATACCAAATAGAATTTTTTGATCGTAAAGTATCAAGAAACCCCTCAGTCAAAGAAAGCTAGAAACTCCTTCTTCTTGTATTGGTTGCTTAGACCAAAGTTTTACATAGTGTGAGAATGGAAGAAATTTGAGAGTGGAGGAAAGTAGAAGAAAATGGCTATCTCCTTTGCTTTCTCTAATTATAATTCACTCTTGAGTTTACAAGATCAATTGCCAACCCTTTGAAATGGGAATGACATTACAATTTATAGAGTAAGAGGTGATTTATCATCTTCCTCATGACCCTCCATATGCCTTCTTTCTAACTTTAGACTATTTGTATTCCTAAAAAATATTTAAGTCCCTTTTATAAAATCAAGGTGACATAATTTACATTATGTATCTAAAGTCACTTTTAAGTGACTGAAAGGCATATCAAAAAGTGCAAACCCCAATGGGAAATTAGAATATTGGAAAGTGAGAGAAAGTTAGGGGGAAGAGGAGAGAGAAAGAGAGAGAGAATAAAAATAGGATATGTCGTTCCCGATGAATTTTTTTATCCTTGTCAATGGAAAGCTCCAAATGCAGTGAAACTCTGAATCTTTGAACTCCTTGCACACTATGAAAATCCTTCCAATTAGCTCATGAACACTTGCTAAGTTGAATGAACTAAGATGGATCTTGAATGCCTTATAAAAAATGACTAGAATGATCCTGGAAAATGATGTCCCCTTAAATTATTATCCTTGTACATCCCATTGTGCCAAAACTACTCTTTGAGTGTAATTTAGTATTTTTAGTAAATGTTAATTACGAGCCGAGATGACCTTTTTTAGGACCTTTCATGTGATAATCCCTTTGTGTTTACTACCCTCTTTGTATCCTCTTCAAATGGTGGATTACATTAAGTAGGAAGGCATACTATTTTTAGTAAGTGCATCGCGGATGTCAGGATGTGAAAAAACAAGTCTTGAAACTTTTGGGTTTTATTTTGGGGTTCCATGCTCTGTGTTTGAGTAAATACATATGAACAAGTGGTAAAATGATATTTTCATGGTGTGATAAGAATAATAACAAAAAAATCATCCCTCCATATCCCTAAAAAAATAGGGCTTTCATGGCATAAAAACTAGTTCACACAAAACTAGATTTTTCAATGATCATCCCCTCCAATTTTCACGTGATTTCACACATCGGAACCTTGAGAGTGGAAGAGGTAGCTCACTTCATTTTTCAAATATGTTATTCATGTGATAGGGAATAAATATAATGAAAAATCAGTCCTCTATATTGCTAAAAAATAGGGGCTACATGGCACAAAAACTAGTTCGCGTGAAATTAGAGTTTTCAACAATCATCCCCTCCAATTTTCACGTGATTTCACCCATTGGAACCTTGAGAGTTGAAGAGGTAGCTCGCTAATTTTTCACAGATGTTATTCATGTGACGGGGCAGAAATATGATGAAAACTCATTCTTCCATATCCCTAAAAAATAGGGGCTTCATGGCGTAAAAACTAGTTCACATGAAACTATATTTGTCAATGATCATTCCCTCCAAGTTTTGTGCGATTTTACTCACTAGAACCTTGAGAAGTGGAGAGGTAGCTCGTTGATTTTTTTCACTATTGTGTCATGGTGGCCATTAATGGATATAAAAATTTTCAGGTCTTGTTTTTTTCTCCATTTTTGATGAAATCAATTCCATTACGATAGGTTTTTGCTTCTGGTGCTGCACGTGAAATTTTACTTCCATCCGATGACCAGTTTGATAGGAAAATGAAATTTTTTCTTCATGGAGCTGGAAGTGAAATTTCTTCAAAGTGAAAATTAATTGCTAAAAATTGGAGGTTTGAATATGATTTTTTAATGACCTTCAAGAGAGAAGAAATCAACAACAGACATTTTGTCAATACGTTCACCGATTTGCAAGATATCTTCAAATCTTTGTTTTATGGCAATGGGGATTTCCACTATTCTTCTTCTCAGTTCTCCATTTATTTTTCTTATCTCAATGAATTATTCTTATGATACTCGTATTCCATCATGGATTTAAGGATAATTTGTTGTGATGGAGCTGGTTCAAGATTTGTCTACGGTGGAGTGAGGTGTTCTCTGTAACTTTTCTTCTAGAAGTGAGAAGCGGCAAGAAGCAGCGAACATTTAGAAAAAAAATTCAAATTTTTGATTTGGAGTTGGGGAAACTTATTTTCCCTAATGTCCCTAACATAAGGGACATGAGTTACATCAATTTCCATGATAATCAAGATGGTGAAATGTGGTGGAAATCTGACGAAAGGGAATGAGTGCTCTAAAATCAACTTTAAATCACTGAGGGGCAAGAAGTGGGTCACATGGGTGACCAAAAGTCTCCCCATATGGTCTACACACATTTTTCTATGTTGTATTTACCTGAAATCAAGGACTTCGAGGACATGAAATCCCAACAGGCTCTTGGTACTGACACGTGTCCTCCCAAAAATTAGCTAACTCTTGAATTGCCTTTGAGAGGGAAACTTTGAATGATGATAACTTGAGATCCCGGTGGAATTTCTTGGTGAAATTTTATATGATCCTAATTGGAAATGGAATTTTTAATAAAATATTTTGGTTCTGATGTCTTGATTCATCCATTTAGTCCCTAAAAAGTGGAATTGTGATCTGAGACTCCACTTATGCCTAAGAAAAACTTCCTGCAAATCCTATGTGCCAAGGTTTTGTGAAAAATATGATTTCACCATAATGTAGTTCTTGGAATAATCTTCCCAGATATGTTTTTTTAACTTATACCTCCATCGAAATCTCCTAGAATCATCTTCCAAAGCTCAGCATGTGTTTTGGCCTGTGCAATGACTAGGCCTGTGAACCCTAATTCTGGTGAAAATGCCCCAACTTCTCCGAGACCTTCCAAAATATTCATGAACTCTCTCCATGATGTCATAAGACCTTTGAATCACCTCCACATCAACTTAGGATCTTCTGATCTACTTTTTCAAGTTTCTCCAGCTCTAAGAGGATAGTGACAACCTTTCCCACAACTGCCTGTAGCTTTACAAATGAACTCCTAAGATTACCTAGGGGGAATGAATGGAATTTCCTAAATAACCTAGGGGGATAAGATAACATTAATTGGGAGGTCACTTGGACTAACTAGACATACCCGTGGTGTCTTGAAATTATGAGACTTGAAAAAAATTAACATAGGGGTATCGTTGTTGTGCTTGGAAATCGTCAATTTCCCTGTTGCACATTTACATGACAACAACCTCCCACTTGAGGACTAGATCACCTACCTTGAAATATTGTGGATTTTATTTCTTGTAAAAACATTATTTGATTTATTTTTTATGCTTGTCCCACTTTACCACGCCATCTTTTCTTAAGTATTCAAGTTCAATCAGTTCTATCATTATGATGGTTCTTTTATCTACACCTTCAAATTCTAACTATTGGTTTTACTCCAACAAAGGAAATTCAAGTGATAATGAAAAATGCCTGCCAAAAGAATCCTAATATAATTATTTTCATTTTTTTTCCTTAGATGAGAAATTCCTGCCAAAAAAACCATTATGGAACTTCACCAAAACTTTATCTATCTATTCTCTATTAATACACCTTTCCAGGACACCACCTAGATTTCTCTTGAAGAGAATCATGTCAATTAATACATAAGGAAATAATTGTAACTATAAATTCCTTCTCTTACCTTTTCTCATATTAGGAGAACAATATGATATATGTTTTTCTGTTTTGGATGGTTTTTTTGATAGATGTTTTTGTTGGTTTTGAGCTATCATTGCAATATCTCTTTATATATGGCCCTTAGAACCTTTTCCAAACTTGTCTATCAAAAAAAATATTAGCATAACAACCACAACTTGATATAGATGTTTACATATCATTGATCCAACCACTTTGCCCAAGTTGACCTCTTTTGTCTCATGGAAACTTTACATTGCACAAAATCTTAATGTTTTGCAGCTCTTCTAGCTTGTGTATATTTCCATCATCCTACGGATTTGTAACACTCTGAATATCTTCTTATTGAGGACCTCCCAAATCCTGTGGATCCTCTATGACCTATATTTTCTCTTCCTCTATGATAAAATATGTTTCTTGATTTTCCTGAGCATCTAAGCAAAGCTTCTCACATAGTTTTCTACCTCTTATCAAATTTTTGTCCTTTATGGTCACGTTGAACTCCATGATTTTGGGTATCCATCCAACCCTTTTCTGATTTATTTTTGCACCCATGATGAAGTCTCTAATGGTGGGGTGTGGGACTAGGAATTTTTTTTTTAGAATCTTATATGGGCTTACATGTTTTGAGATATCGTAAGATGGTGAAAACATACTTTTATAAATGACTATAGTTGAGCTTAAAATATTTCAATGTTTGTCTAAGAAAGTGAAAGGATACTTCAATTTTTCATATTTTTTCCTGAGTGAGAACCCCATCTATTCTAATATTCACACCATAAGCATAAAGGATGAAGTCCTTTACAAAACCTAGGTTGATGAGTGTTGGCACTTGGGAAATCACAGTTTTAATTTTGGTGAAGATTTTTCTTCCTTATATGGTCCATTTGAAACCTACATCCTTCCTCAACATCAAGGTAATGGGCCTGAATAATCCTATAATGTTAGGAATTAACTTCATAAAAAATTGATCTTACATAGAAATTAATAAAGGGGCTTCTTGTGAGTTGGCAATGTAAGGTATAGAATGGCAGAAATTATTTCTAGGTAAATTGTAATACCATCCTTTAAAACAACATGACTCAGTAATTTATTTTATGGAACTACAAAATGTACTTTTGTCGTTTAAATACACTCCAAATTCTCTACATCTCTATAAAAAATTCTCCAAATTCCCCATGTGATGTTGTTCCTACATTGAAAAAACTATGATGTCCTCCAAATATATAAGGATGAACTGATTTATGAGTCTATGGAAAGAAATGTCCATTTCCCTCTTAAAAGTGGCACCTGCATTTGATAAACCAAAATAAATTATTTGGTATGCATATGTTCCCCACTTGGTTGTGAATGTGGTTTTCTACTGATCCTCTTCTCTGATCTTAATATGATTCAAACCTAAGTAGCCATCAAGCATAGAGAATATTTTAGATCATGCCACTATTTGAATTATTTTTTCTATGGAGGGAAGAGGATAATGATCCTTCAAAGATTCCTTAATAAAATCCTTGAAATCCATAAAAAAATCATTATTTATATGTTATTCTTCCACATTGGGACCAAGTTTTCCACCCAAGATGATAACTTGATAGGGAATATGTTTTTTGACTCAATGAGTTTAGATAATTCCTTTCTCATTAGGGGCTCAATCTTAGGAGTAATATGTCTCTATGTTTTCTAACTAACTTGGCCACAAAATCAAGATCAATGGTTTTTTGAGAAAATTCAAGGTATAAATATCTAAGGTATTCATAGTTCCATGAAAATAGATCATAAAATATCTGGAAAAAATAAATAAATTTTTTCTCTTCCTTTTGATCACATACCTTTCCAAGCATAAGGTCATTACCTTACGTAGTGAAGTTGTCTTGCAATATTTTGGACTCATGAATATTTTTTTAATTTTCCCTTTCATATCATAATTGGGATTGAAGATATATTCAAGAGTAACAAATCCTTTAGGTACTATTTTTTTCCACAATAGAATGATTTGATCACCATAAACCTCTTAAAAATTGGGTTGCAGACTAGAAGAAGACTCAAATTCATTATGAATGAATTGGACTATTTGCTCTTAATTTTAAAAAACTTTTGAGTTGACATCATTGTCTATAATATATGGCCTTATAACCATTATAGCATGTTGTTTTCCTTAAGAAAGGTCCTCCGTAGGAGAAAAATGAGATTCAATATTTTTCATTTGATATTCTTCCTTATTCTTCTTTCATGGAACCACCTGAAATTTAACATCTTCAAAACTTACCAAGATATCATAGACTTGGTGTCTATAATCTATTAAAATATTGTTCTTGGAAATACATTTCCCTCTAACCTAGTGGATAACAAATTTAGTGCCCCCAAATATTTGCATAGCTATGATCTGTCTCTTTTATGAAATAAGAATACTATAAGCCAACACCTCATATTTCTCCACATTATTTGAGCATGAAAATTTTAGCCTATGTATAAAGAAGACTTTAATTTTTGTTAGGGATACAAGGAATATACCCACCCCAAATCCATTATTACTTCTAGAACCATAAAAAATACATCTTCCATAACCCAGAAGCTTTGTTTTTTCCTTCCTTACATGACCTGGGGATAGTGAAATTATCCTCATTAATGCAATAAGTACCCAAACTAGTTTCTAGAACTGTATCATGAGAGTCAAACTTGTAATTCTCCTTCACCCATTTATCTAACATAAGATGATGAATTAAAAGTGATGATTCCACTACTTTGGTAGATTCAAGATCGCCAATTATTTTTTTGGACCATGCAGTTTACATTAATAAGACTAGGATCATGAATCTCCACATGATAAGATGAGATAGGTTCATCTTTGATTGTAAACCTATCTCCATAACTTGTCCTTGGTAACATATGAGACCAATATGAGGAGAGATATCTACCAATTTTTTTCGTGAAATATATAAAGAGGTAGAGGGAAAATAAGGGTGGCATGTCAATAATAGAGATGTCTTGCATTATGGTTCAGAT
>JAHRHJ020002978.1:0-10001 GCA_019776745.2 Taxus chinensis | reverse complement strand
AACACACCAAATAGGCCTGGATAAAAATAATTTGGAAGAAATTGGATGGATTGAAAAGGATTGATTGATTTTGGTTAAGATTTTAATTCACACTTCTTTCCTTTATAAATGCATGTTTCGGAATTTTGCCCGATTAGTGAAGTTTTGAGTAAATTTATTTTGAGTAATACAACTATTTGGAATGTATTTTGATAATCCATAGCTTATATTAATGTTTCATTTAGTCTTTCATCGTTGTAGGGTACTCTATATATTTCTCTGATAATTATTTATAGGTTTACAATAATTCAAAGGTAATTTTACGTACTCATAACTAGAAATGATCTATTTCATTTATCATACTTCAAATATTTAAGCTCATTCATTCGAATTTTACAATGTTTAACTTTCCTTCCAACAATGCATGAAAGTAAACTAGAATTTAGTTCCATTTCTTTTCAAGACGTTCTTTTCAAAACACAGAGAATGTAATATTTCTTCATACATATTTTTTTTCCTGTCTTTAAACAAAGAGTTTTCAATAGTATAAAAAATAACATATTTGAAAGAAGTTTAATTCCATTTGTATAAAGTAAATATACTTCTATTAATATTGAAATATTTATTTTTCACAACTTCCTTTACATCATCCAAAAGACAAATTACAAAATATATCTTTCTATTTCTTTTCACATTCAAATACAACTTTCATACCTAAAACAGAGCAACCTTTTTACTACAAATAATAATACAAAGTCATCCACTTAAAGAGGGAAATTTTTACAATAAAGAACCCCAAGAGGACTGAAAAATTTGTCTTCAAATATAGCTCCCGAACAGCAACAAGAGAGCTTTGTCAGGTTTCAATTTGATCACAATAAAAAATATGGGAGAGGGAACGCTCTCCACCCAACCAAGAATTCCAATGAATAGGAGAAGTCCTCCTCCTCATTGTTCCCGGAGCTCCAACCACATTGTAGTAGGAAATTTATTCAAGTCATGGAAACAAGACAAGCTTCCACATCACAAAAATAGTTTTCACAAATATATCAAAATCCGAAATAAGGTAGTACAGTCCCAAGAAGGACAATGAAAAAATATAGAAGGCCTCATCTTACAAAGACCAAAAGAGCAAGATCTATGGGGGAAGATGCTTATACCTCCCAATGGGAAATGTGTGTCCACCTTAAAACCACCCAATATATTCGTCTCAAACCCCTGCATACTCTTATGCCTCCACCAAGTGCCTCTTATACCTCCCATTCTCTTATGCCTCCCGCAAAAAGTAAGAAATGCAAGGTATTTCTTTTCCAAGGTGGAAACCCATCCCAAAATCCCTCCACAAAATAACTATTATGCCTCCCCAAAATATATTATGCCTCCCCCAAAAAATATCCCCATAGTCTCCTGGTACACCACACTTAGGCAATCTACCCAGCCACCCAACAAACATACCAAACATTTAACAACATTCACAAAAGCATATATAAAAGAAGAGCATTTTAAAATATTCAATCTCCTACCTTGCCATGATAGAGATTGATCTAAAAAGTCTAGCAAACAGCTTCCTCTAATCCAAACAGTCCAAAAGCTCCAACAAATCCACAAGCATCAAAATCCTCTAACTCTCTCAATTTGTAAGAGCATAAAACCAAATGAAGTAACCCCCAAATAAGCCTAAGAATTCAAATAAATACGAAAGGGAGAGAGGATGATGATGTGGATCCATGTAGGATGCCACATCACTCATCCTCAACACCACCTCACAAGTAAACTTCAATCTCCAAGGCACAATTATTAATTTGGTGAATAAAATGACATTTCACTTACACACAATCCATGCCCACACCCTTTAAGGACCAAAATTTATTTCATGTAAGAGAGTACAATCAAAACTTACAACTTGTCTTCTTAAAATTACATCATGAGGTCTAATTTTGACTCCCCAACCATAGGTAAGGTTGGTATACAAATTGAATAAGTGTGGGACAAGTTGAACTTGTCCCACAAGCCTCCAAAATCAGCCCCTAAGGACATATCCAAATTTCAAAAGGAAGGTGGAGTGTTTCACACTCCAAGTTACTTACACATCACTTACAACACTTAATCCAACAACCATCAACTCTAATAAATATATTATTTTGATCCTTTTAATTAATTTGACAACATGATTACTCACTAATCTTGACACAAGTTAAATAAATAATAAAGGGAAATACATCACTAATTAAACACATACAAAATTAAACAAGAGAATTTATTAAAATAATACGCATAACTCCTTGGTTACATTTAAAGGTGATCCCCCCCATGGGAATCCCTAACAACAATCACACACAAACAAAAAAACAAACACATGTTGCCATGGTGACCCTTGTTGAATTCATCTAGAATTCCAATGTGGTTCGTCTCCAATCCCTCGATGTTTGTTGTTACATGTTTACCTGCAAAACAAAAATACATCCTTCGGCCTTGTGGCCACATGAAATCATCCTAAATAAATATACAATATAACTAAAAAATCATCTATACATAAATCAAAGCATCATGAAGGAAAATAACAATGTCATTTACAATTTTCCTCAACAACCATATGATCATAAGATTAATTCAATTTTCTAGGTCTACTGAATATGACAAAACAACACATGTATATATAACCATGTCAACATGCTAACAACATTAGTATAAAATTTCTCCAATACCACATGCATCATATATGAACCAACATCAATAATAGTAAATGATCTCTAACATCTAACATCATACTAAATCAAATGTTGCAATAATTTCCATAAGTATAATCAACAATATCATAATCAATGTCAAAAGGTGTAGAAAGAAAGTGGGCACTAAAATTTACATACCATATATTAATCTGATATATGTTGCTACCCGAATTGATTCTCCTTCAAAGTCTGAGCAACATCAGAGGATTATCAAGAATTTTAGAGATAGATAAATCATGATGATTCTTTTGGTAGCCAGGGATGGGATCTAACTAGCCCTTAGTCACTCAGATGCGGAGAAATGGATAGCGCCCTCAAGAGGATTTGATCTATCCTCGCTATTTTAGGTTGCGACTTTTAAATAAGGTAAGAGAACCCTTTTGTGTCCTGTTGTTTATGGAGGAGATGGATATATCCTTCATAATGAAGTTGTTAAGGAGACCTTGACGAAAATATGATCAATGCAGAAAAATATAACTCTCACAAGTTGTCACTCTAGATAGTGGAGATATTCTCTAGGCAAGGTTCAGGCTACTAAAGACATTTGGAATCCTGATTGTTTCTGCATGTTTTGGTAGTAAAATTTATGCATTTGTATACACACATGAAAAACAACGGGTAGTATCCGTAGGGTTAGTTGTTTTTAAATAAATTTTGGTGGGAGGTGAGGTAGAATGAACTTTGACTTTCCAAATCACTGAGAACTCTTACAAAATGGAAAGTATAGATAACATAATGCTTCAGAATAGCTAAAATGATCCTTTAATGAGAATATGTGCTTCAATGGAGGCCCAAATTAGAAATTTTTCACACAATCTATGAGATTCTAACATGAAGGCTTGACTTTAAAGGACCAATAAAATATCAACACCTAAGATTAATCATGCTTGAGGTACACCCGGAGGCTTACAGACAATATCTATCAACAAATGAATGAAAAGCAATTTTAAGTCATTTATTTCACCCCTAGATGAAAGATTTTATGAGAAAAGAGGTTGCAGATGCCACTAAACTGTCACAAGAATTTGAGACCTATGTGATTAAGATGGATTTTGATACAAGATTGCAACAGGAAATAAGGAAAACTATTTGTAGACATTCACAAGTAAAAAAAACACATTTTATATAAGATCCACACAGAATAACTCAAGTTTGATTAAATTTATAACTAGGGGAAAGTTTCTAGAACAATCTCAGAGATTTTCAATGGTTGTACACTTGCAACCAGCTTGACACAATAAAAATTAATACAAAAGAGATATACATGCTTCTCATAGGGCTTCTTAAAAGACAGGCTTTGTCAAATTTTCCTTTTGGGAATTTTCTTTGACCTCTGACACTCCAACCTCCAACCTTTGCATGAAAAATTTGTGCCAGTTATAACATTTACAACAGAGCCCCTTCTTCCCCAAAATTCAAAAATTTCTAATGTACCAGTGCTCACCATGATCTCGATTGCGATTCCCAGAATCAGATATGTAAAATGTTATCAGGTGCTTATGGGGTAGATCTCTTAAAAAAATCAGCATTCAACTGCTTCATCTGGTAGAACACTCCTCCTTCAATTATCCAACCACTTCCACCCCTAATCTGTCAAATTTGGTTCCTTGCGTGCTCGGGAGAAGAAAAATAGAAAATCAGATCGAGCCCAATAGTCAGACCATTTTAATGAAGGAAGATGTCTCCAGATCTCTACCACAAAACTTATATATCAAAATTAACTCCCGTCTCTATTTGGCATGTAGGAAATACCAAGAAATCATGAAGACTCGCACTTATAGGAGTGTTTCAGTAAAAATGGGGGGAAAATCAGATTTAGACTCACAGTTGTCATTGATTTTTACTTTGGATTTGGGCCATCCACATGGAAGATTCAAATTTAAAATAGGCCCAGGGGATTCCTTTGAATTTTTACAACCTTTCGGAAAAATGGAAAAAAAATCCATTTTTCTCCCCAGCTCCGCACTTGGAAAATGAGCCTAACACGTGTCCTAAGGTGGGTCATAGTAGAACCATGGCCAAATTCTACTAGTTTATCTCCTTTTTGGAAAAGAGAAAATTTTCCAAGTTTTTCTCGCAGCTCTGCCCTTGAAAAATGGGTTCGAAACGTGTCCCAATGTGGGTCCTAGTAGAACCATGCTTCATTTTTTACTCCTAACTTTTTTCTCCCAAAGGGAATTTTTTCCAAATTTCCCCCGAGAGTCTGCACCTCCGTCGTTGACTGGAGCAAGCTTTGAAGTTTCCTCTATCATACTGGCGGGCCATTTTGATGTTTTGATCTTTTGAATATCAGGGGGAAAAAAATCCAAGTTACCCCCGATGGTCCGCTTCCTCGCCCTTTTGACTTGAAAAAAACTTTGACCACCTTCTCGTCGGGCTTGTGGGCCATTTTGAGATTTTAATCCTTTTGATGAAAAGAGGAAAAAATCAAAGATGCCTCTGATGGTTTGCTTCCATGCCCCTTTGAATTTTCAAACTGCCATGTGTCACAATGACGCATCTTGAGAATATCCCAAAAATTTTAGACTTTGAATGAGCACAGGCTCGCCACGTGTCCTCCTGTGAGGTCAAAGTAAGACTTTTTCATTGCCACTTAAAATTTTCTCCAATTAGAGCTTAGTGGGGATGCAGGGTGGGTTCAAATTTTTTTCCAAAGTAGCAAAAAAGAACAAGTTTAAAAATAGACCCTCCGTGCCCATCCAATTAGAATAAGCCACCTAAGCACCAAAAGAACCAATCAGATTTTGAGCGGGGCTACGAGACCAAATTTTTATTTTTGCCAAAAAAGCAAAAAGTGATAAGTTAAAGCATTTTCCCACCATCCCCTGACCAACCAAAGGAAGCGAAATGACCACTGAATGATGAGGAATAAATTTGATAGGAAAAATACACCAGTCAGACCGTCAAAAAACATAAAATCACCATTCACACCCAGAACCTAATTTTTCACCAAGGATGAAAATTCTTTTGAAACAAAAATAAGTGAATCATGGTTCTGAGCATATTTTCGACCATGGATTTGGATTTTCAAAGGCATACAAATATAAATCAACCATTCTTGAGCCTCCATGGTCAAGGAAAAATAGGAAAAATAGCAGATCCTATGGAGTTTGAAGAAATTAGGGCAAAAATAGGGAAAACTCAGAGACTTCTTCAAGGGGGGACATTACAATGGATTTTGCAAACAACTCGAAGCTCTTTCAAATGGAGGTAGAATCTTTCAAAACACCCATATCAAGAGACAAGATGTTTTAGAGCACGCAGACAGAGGAAAATTAGGGCAAAATGGGGTGAGACTATTTTGATCACCAACAATATAAACCCAAAAATCCAATTTACCAAGGGGATGGATACACACACACACATATATATATATATTTGTATATCATATATATACATACATATATACATATACATATATAATTATAAATAATTATAAATATTAAAAGTGTTTATGTTGTTATGAAAACCCATGGTATGGGTGAAATAGTGGAGCATCTGCAACAATGAAAAGGATTTTTTGTTAAAAAGAAGGTAATTGGTGGGGATTTCGGCCCCCACCTATTATAATTTCAAACAATGCAACGTGGGGGGATGGTTCACCAACCCCACCTCCCATCCCATAAGACTATGGGGTGGGGTCGGTGTCACCTCATTCCTTTTAAATAAGCCTATAGCTTAACCCCACACATACCACAACAATTTTACAATACTTTAATTATTTAAAATTTTTGAAGTTGTAGATATTAAAAAAAAGATTAGTATTAAAATTAATGATATTTATTAAGGGTAGAAATACTAATAAGTATAATTATGTATTAATAAATATACATATTAATATAAAAAGTATTAACATAGGTATATATATTAATATAAATGTATCACTAGTACCATTTAAATTTTGTTTGGATTTTAATGTAGGAACGCAATATCAATATATAATTATATTAATTTCATTTATATAATAGTATAGTGTTTAAATAGTCAAGTAACTTAAATCCCTCTTTTTGATAGATAATAAACATGAGTTATGGGTATTAAGTTTAGTAATCATTTTGTAAAGTAAAAAACAACTTAAATTCTGATTAGGTACTCAGATTCTTGACATTGATTTAGTTGATTAATTAAAATAATTCATTTGTATCTTAGTAGAGAAAAGGAGGAGGAAGAAAATTTGGGCAAAGTATTAAGGTTATTTAGTCATTTCAAATAATTTTCAAGATAGTCTAAACACTATTTTCTTCCCTTCAACACATCTAACAATAATTTTGTAGTTTTAAAACTTCAAGGTACTTTCATCTAAGGGAAGTAAAGAATAGTCATTCCATTTAACAAAAAATGCCATTCAACATGATATTTGTTTATTTCAAAATAGATTCTAACACATTACAATGTTTTGGAAATAAAAGCATATCAAATATTTTGGAATTGCGAGTATATCAACTAGCAACATTACAAACTTTTGAAAATGAAAGTATTTTGGGAGTTAATAAAGGTATTTACATTTCATCTTTATTCAAATCTCCCTTTTCCTTAAAAAAATAGAACCTTTCTAAAAAAATTCATAAGACTAATCACAATTGAGGTTTTAATTTTTTAAATTCACACACTCTTAAAAGAGTTTACAATATATAAATATTTCCAAAGAATACAATAAATTTCTCAAAAATTTACAATTTTACAAAGCATCCACTCAAAGTAGGAAATATGAATTTGAAAATTAATCACAAGAAGGCTATCCAAAACAGCCTTTCAAGTATTCAAAGAGTATGTATTCTCCACAAAGGTAGATTCAACTTTGGCTCTCTTCAACTTCACAAAGGAATCACAAAACAAGGAAGGGGGAATAGGTAATGCTCTCTGCCAAACCTTAAATCCATTAAGGGAAGACTCCATTTCCTTATTGGCCCCTGAGCCCCAACAAAGGAACCATGAAGGGCATTGAGAAACATTGAAAATATCATAAAAAGGCTTCTCAACAAAATACACATACAAGACAAGACACTGTACCAAGGTCACATAACCAAAATTTTTAAATGTACACATCAAAACAAAGGTTTTAAGATCAAACCAGGTAGAGAAAAGGTTATGGGAGACCTAATCCTTATGCCTCCCAAGTTAAGTGGGAGTCTTACCCTAAGCCTCCAAGTGCAAAAACTAATCATACAAATCCTTATCTGTCCCTTGAAACATGTGACAATTCTATGAATCCCTTTTCTCTCCCCATAATTAAGACTCCCATTCACACTCCCATGAATTTCCATGCCTCACATAAGCTCCCTTTTCCCTCCCCAATGGTTCCATAAGCCCAACTTAGACACCCAACTAAGGCCAACTACTCAACCAACCCACACAAAACATTAGCACAAGAAAACATAATTTTAACAAGCACAACATTGATTACAACAAACACAATATAATAATAGTAAAAGGGTGGATATCCCACCTCTCCATCAATATCCGATAAAAAGCTTCACAAGCCTCTTCAAATATAGGCCAAGAAATTTACAAGCACCCCAACAGCTTCAAAAACTAAAAGTGCATAAGAAGCAAAATGAGCAAGTAACCCCCATTGAAACAAAAAATCACCAATAAATAGAATTCAGAAGTGAGGATGATGAGGTGGCTCCATGTAGGATGTAAATTCATCATCCCCCATCCTCACAATCAATTCAAATACACCAAGACCAAGAAACATCAACACATAAGCAAGGACTATGACAACCCACATGGCTCAAAAATTGGAAACCATGCTTTCAAGGGACAAAAGTAAATTGGATAGAAAGAAAGTGCAATGATTTTCCTTTTCCTACACTCAATAAAGGAAAAATAATTCATAATTAAGCTTCACAACCCATAGGTAAGGTTGTTGGGTCAAATTAAGAGGCACGGGACAAGTCTTACTTATCCCACAAGTCTCCAAAAGTGCCCCCAAGTCAAAATCCGAATTTTGAACTTGGGGTGGAGTAAAACACTCCAAAATACACATAAATTAATCTTACACAAGGACTACAAGATCATGTCATTACTATTAGTCACATCTCTAGTTTGGTTAAACTAAACAAGAAGGATTAAGTCTAATAAACACACAATTCCACATGTTAATAAAGTGAGGAATTTTGCAAATTTTAATACAAAAAACATAAATAAAAACATACAAAAATTAAATAAAGGGACACAATTTACCCCATGGCCACATATGTGAAATCACCCCCCATGGGAGACTGCCAAAAAAGACAAGCAAAACACACGCTAAACAACATTACACAGTTTGTCAATTTTGTCCTCGTTGCTTAATGTCCAACATCCTTTTGTGGCTAGTTCCCTATCCTCTTCAATGTTTGTGATAGAAGTTGTGCATAGAAAAAAATACCTCTTTGGCCTTTTGGCCATATTAATAACATCGATAAAATATATATATATAATCAATGTTCAGCATTCAACATTTAACAATTCTATTATCCATCAATATGTAAAACTCTACACATAAAATCCATGAGATTGTAAGTATATTCCAATATCCCAAAACATAACATGTTAGTATAAAATCCTCATCATGAAAATAAACACGCATAAAACTATCTAACATCTCTATCTAGTGCATCATAATAAAACGTAAACATCATAGTGTCAATAATCCACATATCAGTATAATCTATCATCTATTGATCAAAGTATAATAATAAAATGTCTAAAAATTAGTATAATATCATAAATATCAAGATGAAATAGTGTCTAAGAGGAGTGGATGCTACATCCCCCTCCCCTTATACTTGAATCCCTCCTGAAAGTCACTAAAATAGATGAGGAAACTGAGCTTGCAAAATAGTGGCATCCTCCCAAGTGGATGCAGTCTCATCTTACCTATCCCACTAGACCCACACCTGGTCAATAGCATGGCCTCGAAGGCCTAGGGTCATATTCTCTATAATGTACACATGATCCACTGACACCTTCCCCTGTTCCTGCACCTGTAATGTAGTCCAATCCAAAACATGAAAGGGATCTGGTATATATATCCCAAGTATAGATACAAGAAAAACACCATTCACGTGAGATAATTTAGGTAGAAATGCTAGACGGTAGGCCAAGGGACTGATAAAATCTAAGATCTCGAAGGGACCCATAAATATTAGATCTGACTTAGAGCCTTTTACATAACATATCAAACTCTTACAGGATATGACACGAAGAAATACCTTCATGCCCACCTCAACACTATGATTTGTCCTCCTTGGATCTGCATACTTCTTCTTCCTATCCTAAGCCTCCGGAGGCCTCTGATGAATCAAG
>JAHRHJ020002977.1:0-10001 GCA_019776745.2 Taxus chinensis | reverse complement strand
GTGAGCAATGTAAGTCAACAAAAGAATTATCCTGGTATTTTACTATTATTATTGTGTGTGTAAAATGTGGGCACTTAATCACATTTCCTATTGCATTATGGTTTGGGATCGGGGGCCAATGATGAAGGATGGCTTCTCCTTTCATTGGATGTCTTGGTTAGGTGGAGAGCATTTTGTTTCCCCCACTTTTGTTTTGATCAAATTGGAAGAAAAAGGAAACTTGCATGTTGCTATTCTGGAGTAGAAGAAGATATTTTTTCTAGTCCATTGTGAAATATATTTTATTGTAACCTTTCTAACTTTGAAGTGGATGAATTTGCAATGTTTTGTGAAGGAAATATGTTTGTATTTGGATATGAAAGTTGTAATTCAAATTGTGAAAGAGACATACTTTGTTTATGGATTTTGAAAGAAATTTTTTTAAATTTTTTAATTGAATTCAAGGAATTGAGAGATGTAAAGTTGTCTTTGGAATTCAATAAAGGATTGGAATACCTTTCTTCATTTTCATTGTTATATTGGAATATGATTTTTAAATGTAATGGAATTTCTTTTTTGAAAGGAAGAAATGTGTGTGCGAATTGGGCACTTCATATGGTATCATAGCAAAGGTTCATGCTCTCAAACCTCTGGGAGGGATTGGATTTGTGATGGTGTGCATGATGGTGGTGGATATTGGAAGAGTAATGTGATATATGCGTGATGTGAACTATGTTGTAATTGTGAAATTGTGAACGCACATGTTGTGCATGTCACTTAGTGTGTATTTGTTGTCATGTTGATGTACTGATGATGAGAGTATTCACTCTCTATTTCATGGATCTAATGAGGAATCCGTGTGTGATGTACTACCTTGTTGTGTGTGAAAGGAACTATATTGTGAATTGTAGAGTGTTGAAACATTTTGACCTTATGTGATGTGAAGATGTATTGATGTATTACATGACAAAATTGATGTAAAGTGAATCACAATTTATCATGATGTCATCACCATGTTGTGATGAGTTGTGTGTATCGCCGTGTTGTATTGTAATTGACTATATGTTGTAATGTTAGACATTGTGTTCCTCATACATATAATTTAGGTAATATGTGATGGTTCATGTTGTGATTTGGGGGATATGGTGAGTATGACCCATAGTGTATAGTGATTGCACTTTGGGTGCAAGATGTGGTAATGTGATGTATCGTAACCCGTGAAAGTAATGATTGTGTCATACCCCGTATAAATATAATGCGTAAGATGTTATGGTTAATGTGCGAGAATCACCATTGTGTTAGTGATGTAGTTATGTGTATGTTGTGAACCTTACACTAGAAGACCCTAAGGGGATAAACTGTCAAGAGTGTATGTGTTGAGAGAGGAGGCGTAGACAAGATTTCCATAATCTTCAACCAAGTACAAGTGAGGAAGTGGAGTCTTTATCTATACTGAAAACCCACTTCTATCTATTTAGTATACTTTGAGATTACTCAGTATATTGTGGGTGCACACCACCATAGGCTCAACTTATGTAACTAGAGTTCCCTACTCTTTCTTATTGGATTTCTCATTGGACAATCCTATCTGATTTTGACTATGTTGATCCTTGTGGGAGTATGGAGGAATGATTCAGGTAGAGATGATGATAGTTACATTATTTTATATACTCATTTCTGGTTACATGTATATTTCTACGAGATGAGGCTTGATGTCTAAGTTCTAACAACTCGATGAGTACCCCTTTGGTGGTGGTATGAGGCCACATAGTGATTATAATGTGCTATTCTATCAATATGCATTTTATTCATAAATTGATCATTATCTCTTTTAGCTAGAACCAGTCGTTTTCTTGATTGACATGTTCTTATGTTTTGGGAATTTATTTGAGTGTTGCATTAACATTTGGATTTTGTAATAACCATGGCTAATTAGCAATTTGTTTTTCTTCATTTTAATTTTTTTTTTTCATATTAAAAAGTTTTGTATCCTAGCCCAAGGATTTTTATTTTGCCACTTGGCATTTGAATGAATTGTTATGTTGGTTTTTATGTCGTAATGTGTTGGAATAAGGTCACGGGATTAACCATGGAGTGGTTGAACCTATGGGCCCACTTCATTGTATGGGGGTACGTCCCAAGGAGTTAGAAATAAATAGTGGGTTGTTGAACCACGAGTTATTATGTGACTTGGGTTAGGGGTGATGGGGCTCTATGTGCCCAGGGCAATAGGGTGACCCAGCCTCATTAAAAGAAGAAAGGAGATGGGACCCTATGATTGAGTGACCTATTATTCTTTATGGCACTCTATGGTGGAGTGACCTGATATTATTGATGGGGCTCTATGGTTGAGTGACCCGACTTTGTTTTGGCACTATGATTATTTCTCCTTGGGAGGTATATGGAGTTGTTTTATGATGCTTCAGGAGACATATGGAGTTATTTATTGATATTTTAAGATGTGTGGAGTTGGTATAATGAGTTATGTGTACTCTTTTGAGTCTTGTTAGACATTGTTATGATTGAGGCTTGACTCCCCCCCTTGGTTGGTATGGACTATTGGATATTGTCTTGGCACTATGCTGGTATAGTCATGGATTTTTGGTTAGGTAATACCCATTGTATATGCATCAACATGATCATTCTGTGTGTCAGTAATATATGTGTGACTCATACTATGTTATGTGGAACGTGTATGTTCCATCCATGGTTTATTGAAACCCTTGTGATGTGATATAGTCGTGAAAGTATGTAAAATTATGCTTGTGAAATTTTAGTGTTGTGTATGACCCTAGTAGGGTGTTGTGACTATAGTTCATGATGAGAACCCATAGGAATGAATAAACTAAAATTCTACAAAAAAGAAAATTTAAAGGACTTGAATTAAGAATAATGTTAATAGAAAGAGATTAATGAAATAACAAATAAGAGGGAACTACCAATCTTCACAAAACCTTGAAAGTTAAAATTTCTACCAAATGTTCCTAGGGCCACCCCGTGACCATGTTTTTGTGTCTGAAATCTTAACCTTAGAGCGTACCTTCGCCGAATTCGTTCCTTGTTACTTACCATTTCTCCTTCTTCATTGTATGTCGAATCGAGGATGATGTTTTCTTAAGGGGAGGAGAATGTAGTGCCCCATCCCTCTTTTTTTTTTCTTCTTCGACAACCGTGTTGCTAAGAGTTTAATGTTGTTGTGCCCCTATTGATCCTTGCTAGATTCACCTTTTCAATTACCCTGTTAAGGGAAAATCTCTTTCATGAATTTGATAGGTGGTTTGAAGGATGAATTGATGTTGTTGGGGCATGACCAACTAGAGGGAACACCTACATAATAATAATTATTCTTTCAAATTGTCGATTTCTACTATTATTGTTTTGGTCAAGCTTAAATGTTGGTCCTTGTTAATATGAGTAATAAAGTGTTATTAAGTTGTATTAATAATAGTAATAAAACTAATAGTAATATTATTATTTTGATTAGCAATTTTATTGTTTGAATTTGTCACCTCGGTTTGCGCAAATAAGACAGTCTCTCGTTGTGATGTCGTGGTCAGTCCTTGTCCTGCATCCGGTTTCAAACTCCTACTACTAGTTCTTCCTTGGCCGACTGAGTCTCCTCTCATATTGTTTTTTATGTATGCCTATTTTAATGAGAAGATTTGGATGCTTTTGCCCATGTTGGCAATTTTTCTTGGCGTCCCACCATTTCATGTAAATGTGTTTGTTTGGATATCTAGTCACCGAGCTCATGTGGTGTAATGGCTATGGCCAATTCTAGAATGTAGTGCCACTTGTCATTCCACCATGATGGTATCTCCTTTTTCCTGTCATTGGATTACTGTTAAGTTTTTTTTTAATTATTTGTTTCATTTTAGGGTTTTTATGTTCTTTAGTTAAAACAAACAAAAATATATATAAATAAAATAAAAGAATTAAAATTAAAAAATCTTGTGAAATATTGGGTGGTTTAGGGAAAACAGAGGGGGGCTCCTTATGGTTTGTTATTTTTCTATCTTTTTTTGAAGGAAGACAGTAGTTTCCGCTACCATGAGGAGAGAGGAAGCTTTGAACCAGCCCTTGGTGCACCCTACCTAGCTGTTGAAGGAAACAAGGGTTCTTCTCATGCTTAGTCACATTTTTTTTCCCAGATCTGATTTTTCTTAGGGTTTTTTAAGTTTTTTTAAAGAAATACCTCACCAGATGTCATCTCATGGGGTGCCATGGTTACGGCTAACATCTTCCCAGCCTATGTCAAATGTGATCCCCTTGAACTGCATGGACCTCTATCAATGCATAGAGGGGTTTTGTCAGATGTTGTAGTTGCAAATGCTTTGATTGATGCATATGAGGCTGTGCCATTTTAGGCTTCCAACCCAATCAGTTTTCATTTGCTAGTGTACTTCAATCCTGTGCCAAAATATGAGTTCTAAAATAGGGTTTGGGCATCCACATGTTTTCCCAGCCAGTGCATAAAAGACAGAAGGTTTTTTTGTCAGATCTTGCAGTTGCAAATTCTGGTATGGCTGTCCATCTAAGCATAATGGAATTTTTTTTAATTTCCATTTTTCCCCCCAGTCAGCACCAAAAATGGGGATTTTCTTACCAGTTTTTGTAGTTACCATGATATGAGTATTGGTTTCAGGGTATTCATAGATGAGCTTGTTGTAAAGGCCTTTGAAACTTTGAAGGAAATGTATGTGATAGTATTAAAGCAACACTTAATAACCTTTTCCAACACCCTCTCAGCTGCACCCAAATAAGTGTTTTAATTGGGTATGGACATCCTTCAAAGAATTATGGAAAAGGGTTTTTTTGACATTTTATACAGTTGGAGAAAAGCATACACAGGGTAGAAGAAATATTTGACAAAAAGCCTCAAAGAAATGCGGTCTCATGAAGTGCCCTGATTGCAGGATATACGCAAAATGGATTTGTTAAAAAGGTGTGTGAACTGTTTGACATAGAAAATTCGGTCTCATGGATCGGGATGACTACTTGAAAACAAAAAATGGTTTTTTTTTATGAGACATGGGTGCACAACAAATGGATTGGGTTTGTACGTGACTATCTGGCATCATGTGGCAATAATGGTGGTCTTAACGAATCTCGAGTGTAAACCACTTGGAGCCCCTTATACCTATTTCTCTCATTTCTTCTAGGCATGGTTCAGCTTCCCTTACCTCTCATAATTCTTATGTTTTAGTTCTATTTTACAACTTAATAGAATTTTAAAATATTATGATTTTAATACCGTTAAATGTTTTCTCAACTCGTTGCAAAAACAATGAAATGTCATGTCGAAACTCACGAAGTTAAAATAACATGTTTGCATTAAAACATGAACTTCCACCCTCATTTTGAGGTGATGTAGAAAACTTCCTACATAACTGGATTGCTATAACATTGTTTTATCGACCAGATGAAACTGACTTTCTAGTAATAACATTGATCATCTCCCGGTATAAATAGTTAATTTTTGCACTTTTCAGAGACTCATTAAGTACCCTTCGTAACTTTGAGAATGAGATGTTAAGCTTCATTCATGTACTTATTATGTGAGGAGTCACCTTGACCTATGGATTGACCCCAAACGAACATATGAGATCTTTTTAATGCTCTTATAGGAGCCTTGTTACACTGTTTTACAATAGTAGAAAATTGTTAAACCTAGAAAGTTGGCTTTCGTTTTGAACTAGATTTGAAACCTGGATAGAGAAATTCTTATCCATTTTCACAAACCTCTAGTGTTCTCACTAGACAATTGCATGGAACATTCAGTTTAGGGGAAAAAAAAAAATTCGATAGTTTCGCCAAGCCATTTTGTAGGCCTCCGGTTGCAGTTTGACGAGGTCAAACTAGACCACTTTCGACTTGTTGCTCTAGAAAACTTTTCGCCATTTGAAAATGGTTTTCTAGTTCTCAGTCCCATCGATTCTGATGAATTATCATTATATAGGGGAACTAGTAGGAAGTGTCTCATTGCATGCTCATCCATCAAACATCAGTTTTGGATGTGGTTTTCGGATCCCTCGAGTAAACTTTTGTCTTTTTACAACTAGGTCAACTACGACTAGTAGCCCTGGAAAACTAGCTGCCAAACGCAAATCGTTCGCTTGTTCCCAATTCCGTCAGTTTCTATGAACTCTTGGTATATCTGGGAACACGTAGAAAGTTGATCATGGTGTGTGTTCTCATCAGAAGATAACTTTTGGAAGTGGTTTCTTAGCCTCCAAGTTGTTTTGAATGTTTTTGTAGCTAGTAAGAAAAGTTAAAAATAGAAAGTTGTGGGACCCTCGTCAGGTTTCCAAACCACCGTGGAAACATTCGACACATGTAAATAATTTTTCAAAACTCTCTATTATCACTTATTGTGTGAAATAGAAATTTTGACAAAATGGTGTTTTCTCTCTCTTCCCTTCTCTTTCTCTCTCCTGGGTTACAAAATGAAGTGAAATGATATGCTTGAAATACATTCCTCTAAACTTTTTCTTTCACTTGCAAATTGTAATTATTATTATATGTAAATGGGAAAACTCAAAAATGATAATTATGCTAGATTAGGGTGGAGGCCATGCCAACGATTTATTGCTGATATCATGCTCACGTGGTTTTTTAGGATGAAAGAATGACGAAGAAAAGGCAATGTGTAATTCATTTAATTATCTTTGTAATTTATATAGTTCATTGTTAAATGAGTAAACATATAATGTTGTCTCATGTTACAGACTGTTATATATTGATAATTTGGGGATATGTATGAGATGCTAGTTTCAAGGACATATAGGAAATGTGCATTTAATCTTAGGTTCAATTTAGATTCATAGTACACATAGAAAAAGGGTTGATATTTATATAAGGTAAATGAATTTGAAGTAATATCTTATAGTGCATATTTAGTGTTCAATAAATGATTAATGAGTCATTTTGTACATTCATACTTTGTAAATGTAATAAAGAGAATTAAATTGAAACACTCAACCCTTGTTCAATATCGGAGCATAACTTGTTTTCATGTGTGATACTCCTTACCGTAGAAGACATAGAAAACCATACAATGATCTTAATCTTTGCACTCGATGGAACATCCTAAATTAGGGAAATCAGAGCTCAAGAATGGGCTTATTGTCTTAGTCAGTATGTCTAGTGAATTTGTCTTAAACCCGTCTGATAGGAGTGACACATTCAAACTTTTCTTGGAGTGTGTAGAGCTAAATCCTCCTTCGTAGCCTAGTGGATGACCTTGTCATCCAAAGATAGATTTAAAATTAAATTTCTTCATCGAGTGAAATCTCTGTTGGATCAAGACAACATAGATGGAGGTTGTAACTTAGTATTTCTAGGTCTTAAACTCTTGTTAATGAACCCCTTAGCTCTGCTCAGTCAAATGGGTTACCTTGGTTCCTCTCAACATAACACCTTGGCCTTTCTGAAGGTGGTTTAGCATAAATCTTTCCTCTCGCTTAAACCTCATTTATAGTTGAGGGGTAGACCCTTAGGTGAAGTTGGAATAAATCTAAAACTCAACTGATTTGGATGTTAACTTAGGGTTCATGTGTAGCTTCAAGTCTCCTAATAATTTATGTCTTCAAGAGGTTAGAAAAACACTTCATAACTCCTTGTACAAGGAAATGCTAAAAATAAGGCCATAGTGTGACGTAGAAAAATAAAGCATATAAGATTAAAAACGATAATTAAGGTTAGGGATACTGCCACTCTTGGAGACCTTATAACTCAATTAAATATCTTTATGTGTTTCTAAGAATATGTATTGCATTGTTGTGATCGAACTACGAGAAATTTATCCTTGCCCAATAATTTTCTTAGAATGTTAATCATAACTAAAATACAATTAAAGAAAAGATGTGTTGTGGGTTTTCCTATCCTTGATTCTTCTTTCTGTGGTTGGGGCATTGCTATTATTCATCCATTGGGAAAATTGTGGCATCGACATTCCTATGTTTTTCTCATGTGTCTATGTGATTCGATGACTTATGTGATTTTTCATTTGCGAGTCGAGTTTTCATAGTTGAAGCCCATGTTTTGTTGTGTGTAGTGAGTAATGTAAGTCAACAAAAAAATTATCCTGGTAATTTACTGTTGTTATTGTGTGTGTAAAATGTTGGCACTTCAATCACATTTCCTATTGCATTGTGGTTGGGGATCAGGGGAAAATGATGAAGGATGGCTTTTCCTTTCATTAGATGTCTTGGTTGGGTGTAGAGCGTTTCCTTTGCCCCACTTTTGTTGTGATCAAATTGGAAGAAAAAGGAAACTTGCATGTTTCTATTTTGGAGTAGAAGAAGATATTTTTTCTAGTCCCTTCTGAAATATATTTTATTGTAACCATTCTCACTTTGAACTAGATGAATTTGCAATGTTTTGTGAAGGAAAGATGTTTGTATTAGGATATGAAAGTTGTAATTCAAATTTTGAAAGAGACATACTTTGTTTATGGATTTTGAAAGAAAAAAATTTAAATTTTTTAAGTGAATTCAAGGAATTGAGAGATGTAAAGTTTTCTTTAGAATTCAATAAAGGATTGCAATACCTTTCTTCATTTCCATTATTGTATTGGAATATGATTTTTAATTTTAATGGAATATCTATTTTGAAAGGAAGAAATGTGTGTGCGAATAATACAGTCTTTTGTCTCTTTTGGAAATGTATAGAATTGAATTCAGCATTGCATTTTATTTAGAATGGTTTTTTTATTTCACTTAAATGTATTAGAATAGAGGAGAAATGAAATTTCATACTTGGAAGAAAAAATGGCAAATAGATCCCTCAAGAAATTGATCCTTGTCATTGTAAATATAAATCTGGCAAATATTGTTTTTAAAATGTACAATTTGGACCTGCAAACAATAATCAACACTAAAACATTAAAATTTAGCATGTTATGATATCAATGAACTCAATTTGATAATAAAACACTTAAGGAAATCAATTAAAACATTACAAAATTGGTCCCAAACCTTTCTTTGTTGTCTTGTTGTCTTTTTTCTTTCAATTGTTTGAAAAATTCAATTGGAAATCAATTGAGCAAATTTACCTTCCTAAAACATCCTAAATCCTTCCTAGAATAATCCTCCATGTCTATTTTCCATGTTGGGTGAAGGAGGAGACCCAATTGAATAAATTTTATAAGTTAAAATTTACCGGTTGACCTTTTAAAAGTGTGTAGAACATTTTCATGAAATTGACCCTTTAAAACTTGTCAAAATGTAAAATTTATGATTCTTGTGCAAAGAGGCCGTTGAGAGCTATCTAGAAAGTCCTCATTTTCCCAAAAATGAGCTTTCTAGAAAAAGTTATGGCCCCTTGAAATTTTCCTTCCTTGGTGGGAAAATTTGGGAAAATTTTCCCTAGGGGGCCCGCGGCCCAAAAAAATACCTTAGAAAAATTCTTTTAAAAAAGAATTTTGGGGAAACTTTTTAGAAATTTCCCCACCAGCCTGCAACTAATCAGAGGCTACCACATGGTATGGTGGAGGGGCAGAGCCCTTGTGGACTTTATTTGGTTTTTTCTAAAATCTTCGAGTTTACCTTTGCGGCCCTGCACTCCCACCCTCGCCCTAGTGAGACCTTTCCTTAGATGCGTGGACCAATGCATGCCATTTACCCCTTTTCCCCTCCATTCGGTGAATCTCCCCAAATTTCTCTACCACCCATCCTTCCCTCTTTTTCTCCCTACTTTGGCTTGTTGTGCACCATGTGTCCTTGGTAGACCCGTGGGCTTGTGGACGTCAATTGGATTTTTCCCCTCCTTGGAAAATTTTCTCCAACTCTTTCCACCACCCCGCCCTTCCCTCATCCTCCCACCGCCTTGGCTTAGAGCCCAACACGTATCCCTGGAGGACCCACAGAGGAGTGGGAGAAATTTTGTCTTTTCAATAGTGCGGGAAAAATTTCCAAACACCGCCTTGTGACCTGCCAACCCGAAAAAAGTGTAATTTCCCCCACTCGACACGTGTCCCTTTTGGAAAAATTTGACTCCCAAAGCCCGCTGGTCCATAACTG
>JAHRHJ020002976.1:0-10004 GCA_019776745.2 Taxus chinensis | reverse complement strand
AGAATCAGATGTTCATATTTTACCTTGTAGTCTTCCAATGTCTACTTCATCCGTAGAAATTCAGTTCAACACATTGCGGTAGCTATATGTTATTCTTCACATGTTGAGAGAGCCATTGATGATTGTTTATTCCTCAACCATGATACTAAGAAATTTCTAAAAAAGAATGCTTCAACACTTGTACTCTTCCTGTCATCAACACTACCTTCCTAATCAACATCTGTATATGCTTTGATGTTGAAATCATTTCTCTTGGAGTACCATAATCCATATTCAACTGTGCCCATGAGGTATCTTAGGGCTCTCTTGACTTCCTTTAGGTGTGTTTCCCTTGGATCTTATTGAAATCTTCCAACCAACCCTAACACTTGCATGATACTAGGTATTGATGCTGTGGAGTAAAGTAGACTTCCTGTCATGGATGTGTACCATGTTTTGTCTACCTTAGGTGAGTCATCATCTCTACTTATCTTGCATCCAAATTCCATTGGTGTTCCAATTGGTCTACATTCTTCCATTCTGAATATTTTTAGCATCTCCTTGATATGCTTAGTCTGGTATATGAATATACCTTGATTTATTTGACTAATATGTAAACCCATAAAGAATGAAAGATCTCCAAGAATTGACATCTCAAACTCTTATTTCATCAAGTTAGAAAACTTATATGTCATCTTATCAAGGTCTCTGCCAAATATGGTGTCATCTACATACAAAATGACGATTAGCAAGTGGTCTCCTTCTTCCTTAATGTAGATATTTTTGTCCATGACACCTTTTTTGAATCCTTTCTCAATGAGGTATGAATCTAATTTTTTATACCAAGCTCTGGGAGCTTTCTTTAATCCATAAAAATATTTCTTCAACTTGCACACATAATCCTCATCTTCATTTAGTGAAAATCCATCAGAATGTAAATATATACCTCTTCATTCAAGAAACCATTTAGGAAGGCTGACTTAACATCCATCTAAAACACTTTGATCTATTGTTATTCCGCGTAAGCTAGGAAAAATCATTATTTCTTCCATTCTCTCCATAGGTGTCAATGTCTCATCAAAATCTATTCCTTCCATTTGAGTGTATCTTTTACACACTAGCCTTTCCTTATTTCTTGTCACTTTTCCTTTCTCATTTAGTTTGTTTTTGAATACCCATTTGGTTCCAATCACATTCTTGTTTCATGGTCTTGGTACTAGTTCCCATGTCTCATTATTTTCAATTTGATCCAACTTTTCATTCATGGTGTCTACCCAATGTTGATATTTTCTTACTTCTGCAACATGCTCTTGGGTTCTATCATTAACAAGAGTGTTATGTATTATGATTTTTCTACTCTTTTAGCCTTATTGTTGTAATTCCACCATATTTTTTCTAATGATCTAATTTGCAGGATGGTCTTTTCTTGAATTTCCTGGAAGGTTCCTTAGTTTTTGGCTTTTCTTCCTCTTCATATACTTATTCATGCAAACTTTCCATTTCATTATCATCCTCTTGTTCCTCATGATTTTCTTTGTGATGGTGTTGAATTTGGTGTATTATGTTTCATCAACCTTCACATTGGTGCTTTCAAAAATATTTTTCAACCATTTATTGTAGCACCTATAAGTCGAGCTGACCACTGAGTAGCCAAGGAATATCCCTTCATCACATCTTGAGTCAAATTTTTCCCAAGTTGTCTTCATATATTTTGATATAACATTTTCTTTCAAATAATCTCATGTGCTTTACATTTGCGGGTATCTTCTTTCACAATTCATAAGGATTCTTATCTACTTTACAATTTATTATTAGTTGAGATCTATTCAAAAGATAAACAATGGTGTAAACTATTTCATTCCAATACCTATCTAAAAGTTTGGATTCATTTAATATTGTTCTTTCCATCTCCTGCATAGTTCTATTTTTACTTTCAATAACCCCATTTTCCTGAGGTGTCCGTGCGACTGATAATTATCTCCTGATTCCATTTAATTCACAGAATTAATCAAACTCATTTGACCAGAGCTCTCTACCTCAATATGATCGTAGGCATTTGATCTTTTTTTTTCTCATTCTCTACCAATGCCTTGAATTTATTGAATCTATCTAAGGCTTTTGAATTTTTCTTTCAACACGCTACCCATGACATTCTTGTGTAATCATTTATTAGAAGCATAAAGTACACCTTCACCATTTATACCTTCATTTTTGGTGGGTCCACAGAGGTATGTATGAATCAACTCCAGTAGCCTGATTGTAGAATACTCCTTTGATTTGAACAATCTCCTTGTTTGTTTTCCATGCAAACATGCCTTACATAGAGTATTGACAGGTTTCACAATGGATAGCATATGTTTGACGTAACCTTTTGCACTTAACTTTACAATATTTTAAAAAATCACATGCCCTAATATCCTTTTCCATAGCCAACTGTGATCAATCTTACTTATGAATATTTTTTCATTATTTATCTCATTGAGAATGTACATGTTGTTCTTTATCCGCTTGGCCTTTGCTACTTTCTTTCCTATTTTTCCATTTATGATGTCGCAACCTTTGTCATGGAATATTACATTGTATCCCCTCTTTCACATTTGACTCACACTCAACATATTATGTTTAAGACCTTCAACATTAAAAACATTTTCAGTTATAGTCTTTCCATTATCTAGAATCAAGGTTCCTTTCCCAACTATGTTTGTTGAGTTGTTATCACCAAATCTCACAACACCAGATGCATTGTTAGATAGAGTAATAAACTTGCTTTTTTCACCTGTCATATGGTTAGAGAAACCACTATCCAAGTACCATATTTTATCTTCATTTTGCACATGAAATGTTGTCTGTAAAATTTACCATGACTCTTTTATCTTAGTCTCATCTTTATTTGCAACATATATCTACTTATTTTTCTTAGGTGACTCTTGTTTGTTGGCTAAAACCACACTACACTTCTTCTAATAATTGTGTTAGACACCATTATAGTTTGAACTGGTGCAAGATGGGCCAAAGTTTCTTCTATAGCCTCTAGAGAATTTCCTACACTTAGTGAATTTATGTCCAAACTGATTACATGAATAATAGTAACCATGAAAATAATGTGTGTAGCTCCTAGCATGTATGATTTTGGAAGCATAAGTCCTTCTCTTCGTGACATTGATAACCTTCTTTAGTGTGGTGGATGAGGTGTTAGATGTTGATGCAACCTTTTTTTCTTTATTATTTGCACACTCCTTTAATTTTCCTTCAATTTTGAAGCCTAAGCCATACTTGTCATTAACATCATGTTGGCTATTCAGTATATCAGTTAAAACACTTGATCACTTTTCAAGTTTTTCATAAACATTTAGCTTGCTACTCATTTGTTCCATCTCAACTTCTACTTTCTCCAGTTCTGAGTTTAACTTTGTGCACTCATCCTCCTTTTATTTGTAGGAGTTTGAAATATTTTTAGTTGTGTTTCCAACTCCTTGAGCTCATTTGCCTCTTCGTCTTCTCTTCAATATTTTATTTCTTCAAAAATGTGGATTTTTTATTGATAATCCTTTAATGTGCATCTCAGCTTCTGATTCTTTCTTCTGCACATATTCAATTCTTCAAGGGCGCATACTAATTCTGATTCGATATTTACTTTAGCTTATTCTTCATCAGAGTCTTCAACACCAACTGTGCTCTTCCCTTTGGAGATGCTTTCTTCAATTGCATCCATGGCCATAAAAAACATTCTGATTGATCATTATTTTAATTTTTAGAGATATTAAGATTTTTTGATTCATAATCACTTGATTCTTCCTTTGATTATAAGTTCCTTTTTTATTGAAGAAAATTTTCTTGCTATTTTTCTTTACATATCCAGTCTCTCTCTTGTTGTGTTTATGAATGTCTTTTTTTTTTCAAATTGATTATCTTTATTCTTGTTTGGACGTTTTCTAGAAAAGTGACCTACTTGTCCACATGCAAAACACTTAAATGGGAGATTTCCTTTATACTTACCTAAACCTCTTTTCAGTCTTCTAATGAACATTTCTTCAATATTTTCATCTTCCAACTCATCTCATAAATTTTATTCTTCTTCTTCTTCTTCTTCTTCTTATTTGGACTAGGTTTCTTTTTTGACCTTGTATGTTACTTATTTCTAGGAAGTTTTGGATCCAATAGTCCTCATCTCGTATGCTGAAAGAGTTCTCTATAATTCATCCATCATTAGAGTCTTCATGTATTTGGCTTCCTCTATAGTTGATACCTTTGCATCATAATTTCCAGTCAAATATCTCAAAATATTCTGCACTATGACATATTCTTCTAGTTTCTCTCCTAGACCTATGATCATATTTATGATCTCATCTATTCTTTGCATGTAGGTCACTATACTCTCATTATCCTCTTCATATTTTCAAATTGATCTTTATAGGGCTGCAACTTTACTAACTTGACCTTTTCATCACCTTCATAAATACTCTACATTTTGGTCAATATATCCTTTGTTGTTGTGCAATGCATATTTTTCACAAACTATGTCTCAGTCAGGACGCATAGAATAACATTCATTGCTCTTGAGTTATATTCATATTCTACATTATCCACGAAAGTAGTAATTGGTTTGGTTGGAGGGTTTTATCCTTTCTCAACGCATTCTTATATATCAAAACCAAGTGAATCAAATATGTCTTCATCCTTATTATCCAAAGTGCATAATTTGTACCAGTGAAGAAAGGTGATCTTGATAGAGACAAATAGCCTTGTTCCTAATTTTTTGCCATGATTGTGATAGGAGGATATCCTTGAAGATGTTAAGCTTCTGTTATAAGGACATCACTCTAATACCAATTGTTAGAGATCAAAAGCACTAAGAGGGGGGTAAATCTGTTTAGATTAATTTTTTTTTAGCTTATTGCCAATTTTAAAACCTTTAGTGATGTGTGGCTTTAAACTATGAGCAGTCAATCACACATATGTCATGAAAAATAACATAGAAAATAAAGATTATCATGGGAAACCCTTTCGGGAAAAAAATGCACCAAAAATCATTTCTTATATTACACAAATCAAGGACTTGTAAGAGTATTACACATCCTATAAGATTTGTTTAGTGAGGCACCAACCCCTGAATATGCTAAGCTACAACTTAGAATTAATTTACATATACATTTTGATCATATAGTTACAGCAATTGCTTTTACAATAGATTATGATCACCTTTCTATATTTGTATGTGTTCTTCTTTTCATTCTCTTTTACTCATCTGATTCGATCCCTCTACTCAATCAATCTACCTCCCTTATGATATTTTCATTTGATGAATCTATGCTTCATCGATATGCTCTCCTCTTTCTTCTCTCTTTTCTTCAGTCAATTTTTCTTATCTTGATTGCATCATATTCTCTCTTCTACAAATCATATTTATCTTGAATACTTCTTTTCTTATTTGAGCAATACTTCCAAATAGCTCCAAGTATGAACTATATTCAAAATTGACCCAATTCTTCACTTCGAGTTGTGTGTCATGAATCTTCCTTCTCTGTCACCCAAGAATTTAGACTATTAAATGCATATAGCTAACTCAAAATTTAATTTCTTCTATATTTGGCTTGATTACACCATTTTCCATGCATCTGCAAGAGCAATTTATTAGTTAGGCCTAAAAATAGATTTTCCATATTTTTAGAATTTGTAAAGTGACCCAGATGAGCGAGCCATTTCCTTCTCCAATATTTTGTACTTCCTTAAAACTTGGGATACCTTAGAGATTGTAACTTCATTTCCAAAAAGTCAATAATCAATAAATGTTGGCAGGTAGAATAGTGAATTTCTTCATTCTTCATGGAACTCAAGTCGTGTATAGAGCTGCAATCATCTAACAATCAAATCACCATCAATTTTGGAGAACTAACTCTCACTTGTCCATATTTGAATCAATTTGATTGTCTTTGAACCTGTTTAGTCCATATTCTCTCATTTCACAGCTTTCCTTGACTCCTCTGACTTTATCCTTTGTATCATGACACTTTTCTTTATTCAACAACATTTCTCCTTCCTCAACAGTTTTTTAGCTATCTACGGCTCTTATATGCTTCTCGGCTTCTCCAATGTCAAGCTTGCACAAACATTTACTAAGTCCCTTAGAACGTAGCCTTAGTCATCCTGAGCCTCTATGAGTTGACACTACTAATCAACCTTCATCTTTTCAGCTTTCTCACTTTACCAATTCACTCCTTTAACCATCAATGTAACTTGACATTAATGAAAACACATATGACACATGAAAAAGGTCCAAAAAAATGGATGCCAAGGTAGATGTATGTATGATTGGTGTGGTTGTTAAGACAAGTGTTAACGTGTTTGTTGATTTAGGAATAATATCAAAGGGGATTGGTGTGATTGGTAATAAAGGAGGGGAAGTTGTAGGTTCTTGATCAATGATGTTCAAAGTTTTTATAGTATGAGAATTAGGTGTTTGGGTTGTGGAAGTAGTGGATGCTTGTCTTGTTATTGTATGATTTGGAAAATGTTCTTTAAATATGTTAATCAGTTGATTGGGTGAAGCATTAGTATTTTAAACTTGAAGGTCACCCTAATCAATGAGACTTTGAACTAAATCCTTGAAATTTCAACATTTCTCTATGTTGTGACCTCAGGTTTTGTGGTATTTGTAATAATGGTCTTCAAAATACCACACAAGTTTCAATATTGAATCATACACTAGTCATATAGGTGGTAGTATGATTAGATTTTCCACTATCAAAATGTCAAAGATAGATCCATATGATTCCCCGAGGGGAGTGTAGTTGGGTGTGGGCCATGGGGCTCATTGTTGAGTCCATGTGCTATATGTTGGTGAAGGAGAAGATTTTATGACTACAACATTGGCTTCTCCCTTTGATTTCTCGTTATGTGAAGATGTTTTAGTGAATTCATATTTAGGTTTGTTTGATTTTAGTTTCAAATGGCCTTGCTCAAGGGTGATTTTTTCAATCTTGCGAGCCATGGTGAAGGCTTCATTAGAGGTTTGGAAGGATTGTATTTTTAGGGTAGAGGATATATGTTTTTTGCATGAAAGTGAAAAGAGCTCAATGAGTTCAGTTTGTGGAAAGGTAGATGATAGTTGGTTTATAATGTCATGCCATAGTGCGACGAAGTCAATGATGGACTCGTCTTCAAACTATCAGATGGCGTATAGATCAATGATAATTATTTTACATGTAATTTTGATTGAAATTTTTTCTTAAAAACAATTTCCTGAGTTGACTGAAAGAAAACATCGAATATTGAGGGATGTTATTATACCATTCTAATGCTCGACTAGCCAAAGACATGGGGAAATTGTGGAGCATCAAGTCCTCATTGTGTGCAATAAGGTAACACATATGTATGAATGCACAAAGGTGTTTTTCTGGATCATATTTGGTATTAAAATTGGTGAAGTTTGGAAATTCCTAATGTGGAGGATACGACTTAATTGGTACGGATGTATAAGCTAGGTCATTGCAGATTTGTTCATATGATAATGCAACTTTGGACCCTAGGGTGATGACCTCAAGGTTGGATAACCTATTCATGAGAGCATGCATAAGATCATTTGAAAAAGTGATAATGTTTTGTGGTGGTGGTATCATAACTTGTGAGGTAGTTGGATAAATTTTTTGGTGAGATTAAAAGTGTGTTTGGGGGATATATTGATGAATATGAGTTAAAGGTTAAGTTTGGAATGTTTGGTGTTGTGTCATGGTGACATTTTATGATTATTGAGACTGGGTAGGCAATTGATTAGTATAGGTGGGGTGAAATTGTTGTTGAAAGGGGTTAGACACTGAACAAGGAAGATCACCCATAAGTGGTAATTAGGAAGTGATTCTATGTATGTGTGATGTGAGGGGATCATGTTTTTTGAATAGGGGACATGATATTGGGGCCAAAGAGGTAATATGAAGGGTAGTGGTGATGGTTTTACTAATTGGGTGGAATGGACATGACTAGACAAGTGGTTTGGTGGGGTGGGGGATTGTTAGAAGATGAGGCAATCTCATTTACTGTAAATTTTTTATTGGAACTGGGATTTATCTGATAAGGATAAATCTACTGAAGTAGTGGACTGTCTGGGGGAAGTTAAGTTGATTTCCTAAGGAAATAGTCTTGGAGAGCCACCAAATTTACAACAAGGAGGTCCTAGAAATATAAGTCACTGTGATGGATGACTAGAGGTCCACATGTAGAAGGAGGGGTGGCTAGTCTAGATGGGATGGAATGATGATAGAAGAAGGGATTAGTTTCTCCTACGTCAGTGGTTTGAACAAAAATATCTTGGGTGAGAAACACTAACGAGGGGTTGGGTACTCATGAAAGAGGTAATATTGGGTATGGATGTAGAAATTTTTGTAGTAGATGTCTGTTGGGTCGAGGCAAAAATATTTTAAGGGAAGTTTTGTTCCATTCTTTTAGTTGTTGAATGAGTAATGATGGACATGAAACAAGAACAATTTTTATGATAACTAAACTAAGAAAGTCAAGCAAACAATTTTTTTTTTTTTTTGTTTTTGATTAATAAAGTGTGAAAGATAGAAAAGGGGATGGATAATGGGGTACCTAGGAGAAAGTAGTCTAGATCTAGTTTCAGGATTGTTTTGGCTTGGGAGAGTTTCAGGGGGTTTCCCATTGGGTGATGAAATCCCAATTAGTCTACAAGGTAGGATGATGTTTAGATGTGTTTATTCAAATGTGTGAGTTATAGGTCATGTGTGATAGAGTGTGAGATGTAACAAGGAGAAAATATGGAAAAATGAGGGATACCTGGATAGATATTTTCCTTTTTATCTGAACTTTAATAGGAAGATAAATCTAGCAGGAGAAAAAACATGAGCAAGCAAGAAGTAGGGCCTCGTGCTGTAATTTTAGTAGAAGAAAAAAAAAACCAGAAAATGGAAAGAAATGAGAAGGGATCACCTAAGGTGTGGTCCCACATGATGAGCCAAGAATTTTATCTAATTTTTTTCATTCCTACTCAAATTAATAATATATTTACTAAAAGAAACTAGTAACTCAGGAGGGTTTATAGTACCTCAGAAGTGTGATAGATGTCGATGGACAGGTGCCAAGTAATTGATCCTTGCTGCAAATGGATAAATCTGTAGATAAGAATGACTAAAAAGGGAATTGATTAGATAATATATACGGGGGTTTCTCGACAAATCTGACTCTAAGAAGTCTGACCTTCTTTTCATGGATGTCAACCCCCATTATAAAGAAAAGGAAAAGTAAGGGATGAATAAGAAGATTGCATGCAAAAACAGAGATACTACTGAATCCAAAAGTAATTAAGATTTGATCTAGATACTTATTGAATATATGAAAATTAAATAATGCCTAGTCTGGGTCAATGACGAACTAGACTGTGTAGATGTAGGTTGACGATAACCTGGGAGTGAGGATCTAAAAAAACAAGAGAAATATGCAAACCCTGTAAGATCTTGATGCAATATGGTAACAACAGAAGTTTTTTTAATGTTGAAATCAACCTACAGGAGGAATATGAGGAAGAAGAAACTAGAAAATGATAGAAAGCAATGATTAGAAAAGGATAAATTAATAAATAGGACCCTGGTTGACGATGACCAAGGTAGGACAAGGATGACTGGGATGCATATAGACTAATTTTAATGTAATAGAGAGACAAGATGGTGGTTTTAGCAAGATAAGGAAGAGAAAAAACACATGAAGAGGTTAGAGATGGATTTGGCAGTAGAAAATGAAGCTAGAGAAGGCCAGGTCGATGGTAACTTGAGCTAGACAATAGAAACTGTAGCAGAGTTAGGGTAAGGATGAGAAAAACAAGCTCAAAAGGTAACCTACAATTAAGGAAGATGGAAGAGAAGGTTGATAATGGAGAAATGACTGCTTGAAGGATGGTATGGTCTTGTAAAATTTTAGATACGAGAAAATAAATAATAATATGATAATAATGAAGTAAAGTAACATGAAGATGGTGATAATCTCATGAAGGATGATTGCAAGCTATGTAAGCACATAAT